>JADLSH010000245.1:0-502246 GCA_016169945.1 Trachythela sp. YZ-2020 | reverse complement strand
TATTATCCAGGTTGTCATTTGCTAAAAAAATCTGTTGGCTCAGATGTAAGTTAAATTCTTAGACGATAGCAAATTTCTTCTCCAGAGCATTCAATTTCTTATCATTATTCCTTCATGATTGTCCATTCCAAGATCTTCGTCCTGTTCAAAAAGCGATCATTGTTCATTCTGTAGGATATAGTTTGTTATTACTCCTATCTTTACTGTATCTTTCTACATTTGTCTATTCAAGATATTGGAAGAAATCGAGATTAATTCTACTCAACAACAGACGATTTGTACATGCAAACAACGGATCTGGCCTGACCTGAGAGAATCCTTTCTTCGGTCATGTGCAGGGCCTTTGCTAACATTCACTTCTAATGTGCCTTCTTCGACACAGCTCCTGTCTCTCCTGCTTCACTGTGTACCAGTTGGTGACAGTCAAGTTTTGTTTCTTGATGGTAATATAAAAATGTTACCCAAACATGTTCCCAATATTTTCTTATTGTTTACATGATTTCTTTCCATACTTCCATTTTGTCTTGTTCCTGTTCTCGGCTCGTATCTTGCCCAAAAAAAAGTTAAATCGTATTTCTGTAGCACAGTTTTGCTTGGCTTGCTATATTCCCACTGCCAGTTTGCTGTTTTTGTTTTGTTGTATTTGCTGGTACGGAATTATTCGTGGTTGGATGAGATATTCATGTTGTTGCTTGTGATGAAATGATCAATACAAGATGACTTCATGTGTGATGAGAAACTTCAGTGTAGACTCGAGACTACATTTAATGACGGGAAATGGATGGCGAATGGAAATTTGAGTTCAGAAGCCGAGTTGAGATGCAGTAAATCAAGCGATTCTCTTTTCGGAGTTCTCTCTTAGGTCCATTGACCACACAAGGTTGAACTCTTGTTTTTCCTGCCTCACATCTATCCTGGGAAGTTTCATTATTCTTCGTGTAGACTGGCCATGATTTTGGTCCTCACGTTTGCATACGACAATCGTGTGAAGGCGGATATTCTACCCCATGATTAACGACAGCTGGCGTGTAGTATTTTTGCTAGTGTTTAGTTGTGGTCTTTCAAAAGGCCGCCAGTGATAACGTGCTTGAAACAGTATCCTTGGAACGCTAATAATTATCTCCGCATTTAATTTTGATTAAAAGTATCTACTATGGTGAAGATTTTGGATTCCCAGTAGCTTGTCTTTTGTTAAACATGATCAACTTATTTGAAAAATATTTTAATTTCCTCCCGTTGCTCTCATACATTTTTTGGCAATACTTTCCATACTTTTGAAACTGAGTATTGATGTTTTCGCTTTTGCCTTCAGGTTCTATTCAGGCGGATTGAAGTTGTTTAAACACTGCGACCATCCGAGAACTGTACCTCTGAAGAGATAAGGTCTTTATTATCATCGAATGAGTAAAACACATTGAGTCAACATTCAAGCCCAGGATAAACCGGAAGCATTGAGTTATTGTACATAATTTCCATGTCTCCAGAAGAGAATTGACGGAGGGCCAAGGGTCTGGAACTAGTAACGAAAGGAAATCAAATTCTTGATTTATTTCATGCATTGTTTCTTTGTGTGTCTCGTATGGAACTATTTAAAACTTCGGAATTTGGAAATGATGGACAATCTTGGAAGTTGACGAACTACATTTCATGAGAAATTATAAGTAATGACAACTAGTGCCAGTCTTCTTCTGTGTTACCTCGTCACACAGCTGATTTTCATAGCAGTGATATATAACATGAATGATTAACGACTAAGTATACGTTAGAATTGTACAGAATCATAAAATGTTGTTCATATAATAGTTTAGAATGTTAACAAAATGGAGAGGACATTAATTTTACCATATATTTGATCGTCAAAATATATTCTACATTTCTATAAGTGTAATTGTTGATTGCATGAATCCCGTGTTAAAATTTATGTAAATTAAAATGAGACAGTTTTTGTCCCTACACGTCGTTATGGGCTCTAAAGGGACCTTGAGTCTAAATTTTACTGTAAAATGAAATGCTTACTATACATATATTCATAATTGGTCAAGCTTAATGTCTATTATGATTAATACGAATTAATCCGTCTATTATAATGATCTAATTGAAAACGAGGAAAATTAAATTTTTGCGTTGTTTATAGAATCTTAGAATTCAAGCAGCTAAAAGATATGAGGGAATTATGCTGGAAATTTAACCAGGTAGAAATACTGTCACAAATGTTCTGTCGTTTTGTTACGTAGCATAGCCATAGATACCATATATAAAAGTACAGTTCATGGTAAAAACGCCAATTGCCTTAACTCTTAAACGTTTCAGAAACCGTTTTAACAATTTAACTTCAAAGCCCAGGGCCGGTTGTATAAAAGTAGTTAAAAATTAACTTATAGTTTAGTGCTATAAAACATGAAGTAAATATCAGGATTTTACATCTCGATAATTTTCATTTACAAAATCCTTCAATTATTATTCAAACGGAAGTGAGATTCCAACTTAAATCTTGATATTTACTCCACAACTTAACATGGCAGTATCCTCAGTATATATACATGAACTTCCATGGTTAGAGCTCGACAACTGGACTCTGTAGCTCAGTTGGTTGAGGAGCGCCTGCACCGGAATCGCAGGGGCCTGCAGTTCGATTCCTTCTCTCTCTGCCTCCTCTTACAGGGACCTATAGCTGCATTTTTCGCAGCTGTTCCTGGATAGAGTCTAATAAATGTATATAATTTACCACTCGATAAATTTTCTTCATCTACCAAAATCCTTCAATTACAAAACGAGTAGTTAAAATGTAGTTAAGACTTTTATACAACCGGCCCCAGTTGTTTGGATACAGGAAATCGTGGATTAAAACGCCGACGCCGACGCCGACACCGGCACCGGCACCGACACTGGCACTGATACTGATAGTGACACAATATCATGGTTCTATTTCAGCATTTACCACTGCTTCAGTGCTTCTGTAAATATTCAACATACGCACGTCACATACAGTATGAGGATGACATTCTAGAAGAACGCTTTACAACAAAGATTGAAACAGGATATTCGGCAAACTTTATTATTTAATTAATGCAACGATTTAAGTCGGTCTCTGAAACTATTTAGCCAGTCTCGCATAGCATTACGTGGCATAATGCATCCAATTTAACAATGAATATCTTGAGACCAATGTCATATCACTCATACAGTATGAGTGATATGACATTCTAGAAGAACGCTTTACAACAAAGATTGAAACAGGATATTCGGCAAACTTTATTATTTAATTAATGCAACGATTTAAGTCGGTCTCTGAAACTATTGTGATCTCATAGCATTACGTGGCATAATGCATCCCAATTTAACAATGGGCCTGCCGAGACCAATGTCACATATCCATCTTGTTATAAGGTGATATGACGATCCTAGAAAGAACAACTTTAACCAAAGATTGAAACAGGATATTCGGCAAGCTTTATTATTTAATTGATAAGCTTGATTTAGTCGGTCTCTGAAACTATTAGCCAGTCTCGCAATGGCATTACCAGTACGTGGCATAATCGTCAATTGTAATGTAGATATCTTGAACCAATATCATATCTACTCATACAGTATAGTGATATGACATTCTAAACGACTCAACTTTGTAAAGAATTAAACAGGATATTCGCGACTTTATTATTTAATTATGCAGCGATTCAAGTCGGTCTGAAACTATTTAGTCGATGCCTCGCGCTGGCGTGCTGTGTGGCTGTGCGTCAATTTAACAATGAATATCTTGAGACCGACTGCACATTTTGAGACCGCCTGGATCATGATCTCTGGGGTTGTACCACCCTCCACACACTCCCTTCCCCAACATTTAGGTCCCTGATCACGTTACTATAATCTCCTCCCTTATCAGATAATAAGCCTACTTTTCTACCGTGTCATATAGTGTCTCAAATCTTTTATCTAACTCATTGTTCAAATATCAACCCAGTGTCAGTGTCTCTAGTTTTATAATACTTATAACGTAAATCATCTATATTAATTTCAAATACTTATCTATAGAGTGTCTTTTAAGTGCTTCTGAAATGTTGATATTCTTTTCCGTTTCTGATTTTTGCGGTTCTTGTCGTTTTTCTCCACTGTCGTTTTGTGGCGGAGTTGTTATTTCGATGTCAACGCTCCTTGGTGGTCTGTAGTGGCGTGTCTTTCTGTTGCTGGTGGTACTGTTAGGGATTGGTTTGGTTGCGGTTCTCCCGGGTGTTCACGAGTTTTTATCCGTTTGAGTCGTGATATATTTCGCATTTCATTTTGTCGTCATTCATCCTTTCGTCGTTACTATTGAACCTTTGATTCTGGTTATGATGTAATAATATGGTTCGTATGGAGTCTGTCCTTTCTTATTACTTTCTCGTTTCACGATGACTGCGCCTCTGGTCTTCAACTTGTACTCCTTCGTTCGGTGTCGCTTGTCGTCATTTCTCTTTGCCTTTTCTTTGTACTGCTGATCGTTGTATCTCACCACGTCATCTTTGGGTGACGTTTCTACAGGAAAATGATCAATCTTCGTTCTGACTCTTCGGTATATTACCAACTCGTATGGTGTAATCTTCGTTGCAGGATGTGCTGTGCTTCGATAGGCTTGAAGCATATCATATGCTGCTTCGTGGAAGTTAGTGTGATCTTGATTTGCAATTGCCGCAATCTTGTTAATCAATTTGTTCAAGTTTTCCACTTGCCCTTGTGCCTTTAGATGGTATGGGGTAACTGGTTTATGGGTGAATCCAAGTTCTTTAGCAAGTTGGCTAAATTCCTGTGAGTTAAATGGCGGGCCATTGTCCGTTGCACTACTTTTGGAACTCCGTGCGTTGTGAATACTTTCTTCAGTCTCTCTGGGACTGGTGCAATTGCTATGGAACGAATGAATTCAACTTCTGGATAGCGAGAAAATTGGTCGATCAGTACCATGGCATATTCTCCGTTAGAAACGGTCGACCGCAAAAATCAAGTTTGATAATTTACCATGGTTGTTGCGGTAGCTTGTCGTCATCTTCGCCGGTTCAGTATGGAACGTGTTTGTTGCTATCTGGCAACTAAAGCAGGATTGTACAATGTTCTCGATCTGAACGTTCATCGAGGGAAACCAGTACTTGTTTCGAATAATTTCATTCGTCTTACTAGTGCCAAGGTGACCTTGCTTGTGCGCGATGTTGATAATTTTCTTTCGTATCAAGGTGAGAGAATTATCTTGTCTCCTTGAAGTACTGCTCCATCTGCTTCATATATTTCATATATATCTCTCTATTTCTTGGATGGTTTTGATCTTGCTGGGACTTGGGCACAACCCTTCGCTGGTAAAGTAATGACCGTATAATTCTGGCGATGTTTTGCCAAATTCGCATTTCTCTTTCCGTAGTGTGATGTTGTGGACGGTAAGTCGCTCTAGTAGTGTTTGGAAGTTCCTGTTGTGTTCTTCCCAATCTCTGCCTCCAACCATGATGCCATCACGGTTATTTAGAACGCGGGATATTCCTCAGATACTTTTTTGCAATTTCGGCGTCGAAAAGGTCTTGGCTGTTCTTATCTCCAAAAGCAAGCCTTTTGTATCGATAGTTGCCCCATGGTGTTGAAAATGTCATGATTTTTCTAGACTCTTCATCGAGGGAGAATTGATAGTATCCGTGATTAAGATTAATCTTACTGAAGACTGTGCAGTCCTTGAATTCATTTACGAAGTCTACGGTGATAGGTGTTTGTACTTGCCTTGTGCGTGACATCGACTGGTTTAAGATTCGGAGGTCGAGACTAACTCGAATATCCAGTTTGGGATTTTTCGAGAGGGGAGCACCATTCAATTGCTTCGTGTTTGGGAACTTTCTCTATAATGTCACCGTATAAGTGGTACGGTACACGTTTAGTTTTTGAGCTATTGGTGCGTTCTCATTCATGGGAAGATGGATTTCAATGTCTTTCCTGTCTCTTTTAGCCTTTCCAATTCCATGGAATCTCTCTTCGTACTTTTGGAGCATCCAGTAAGTTGAGCCGTCAGATTAGTGTGCAGTACACCAGTATCAGATCTTGATAGCTTCGAATATTTGGAATTGAGCACTTCAATTGAACAAGATCTAGCCATGATAAAATACGAGTATTTCTCCACATCGCAAAAGTTAGATTCCAGTTCAAATCTACTCAAAAGTCCTATCGAAAGCGTCAAGCAAAATTCCACGGCTAGCTAGTGAAAGGTTAGAAACTACAATTTTTGACGTTGTACGTTCAGAACTATTTATCCCAAAAAATGAATCAGTATGTTCACAATATACCGCTGTTCCATTAAAGCCATCAAACGATAGTGATTGATTCAGCATAATCGTGTAGTTTTCTTTTGGAATATGGTGTTCACATTCTTTATAGAGTCTGCCCTCCGCGTAATCAATATGTATGACGTTATTAGCACTGGAAATCTTGACAGCATGTTTCACACTACGACATGGTAATGTCCAGTTGTCACAACTATTTGTATCTTGTCCACGGTGATTGACGAACAAATTCTTTAATGATACGTGGTGAATACCTTTAAAAAAATAACTGGTTTATCGTATTTTGTTTTAGTCGGTTGAGGTAAAAGTAGAACTTTACAACTAAGGGATGAATCGGAACCATGTAAAGCCTACAAGTTCAACGCATTATTCTATATGACAGAAAGGTTCAACCAATCGAGCGATGCTTTAGCAACTTCTTGAACACGCCAAAATGGCAACGTTGCTGTCCTTCAAGAGATATACATTTCACAGCAATTGAAATTATAATGCAGATTTATAAGGCTAACGTTTTAATCTTGATAAGGTTTAAATGCATGACGCTATTCCTGATAATTTAGTAACCACATAATCGATCAGAGCAAAATAAAACAAGTTCACCATAATAGAGTACTAGAGGGGATACCCTGGGTATTGGACTTTCAAATAGACTTCAAAAAATTCAGAATAGAGCTGCAGGATAGTGATGAGTACGAAAAATGATACTCCTGGTTTATGAGGGCCACTAATTTATCAGTAGCTCGTGCTTACTGTCATGTGTTACCCTCGGTAAATAAAGTCAATGAAATGAAATGAAATGAAAAAAAAAGAAGCAATCATACTGTTTTAGGATGGGAAACTCTTGAGTCACAACGAGCCAAGTCAAAAGCAATACAATATATAAAGTCTTAAATGACTTGGCTCCAAACTCACTTGTCAATCTTTTTATACGTAAAAGGAATATTACAGTACAGAACATGATCTCAGGGGCTCCTCTACGTCTCTGCAAATCCTATACCTAGCACTGAAAGTCTTAAAAAACGTTTTTCTTATCACGGGGCTAAACTGTGGAATTCACTGCCTGCAGATTTGCGGGATTCAAATACATTGCTAATATATATTTAAAAAGGGCATTGGCGCTCAAAATTTCTAATCCTATAATTCATGTATATAGTATAATAATTGTAAATAGTTCTGTTTTCGACTTTTGTAAATATGTAAATATTGATTCTTTTGGTTATGCAATAATTATGTAATGCACATGTCCATCGTGGAAATCAGCTAAAGTTGACGGGGCTAGCGCGTGATTTTTAAATAATGTTTTACTACTACTACATAAATTATATTGATTTTATATTGATACCCCTGCAAAAGTCGGTACTCTGCATTTAGGGAATAATTTTTGTCGGGTATCTCAATCCTAATTACCAGCTGTAGGAAGCAGTGCTTAATGCAGTAATAAAGAAATAGTAAATGCACTAAGGTAGGTCAGTATAACAGACGGCCGCTAAATTATATTACTACTTTCGATAATCAGTTTTAAATTTAAGATGATGTCTGTGTGTCAGATGATATACAATACTAGCTCTCATATGACCACGGCCTACGGCCGGGAACTACATAAACAGAACCACGCATTTTAACCGTTCTCGCGTTTTATCACTCAGGTTAAATTACAAAGAAAAGCGCTGTCTTACAAAAATCACAAAATATATCCACTGATCCCCGTTTACGTACCAGCAACCCTTAAACATTTCAGGCTGTTTACGCGTCTATATATGCATAAACCGAAAGTGCTGTGTCACAAACCGGAACAATAAACGTATCAAAACTCAGAACATGAGTAAAAATACAAGCAGAAATTATATATATACCTAGGCAAGAAACAACTGCTTGATAATTGTATTATATTAATATTCACCAGTATATATACCTTACATAGCTATATTTGCAATATCACCCAAACCGGTAAACCTAAACTATGAACCTATATTTATATATAATGTATATAATGTACTAATAGAATCATTTTAATTTGCATAGATGTCAAAAGTCTGCGAATAATGACAACCACTGCGTATATCACATTTTCAGCGAAGTTCGTTTGTGTGCCAGACTGTCAGCTCACAAATAGTTTATATACTAGTAATAATCTTAGATTAGTGACGTGCGTTCGATTGGTTTTACTTCGAGAAAATTGAGTTCTGTCTTCACCCATGCAATGTGGATACGGGAATTGGGAAGCAGGAATATACTGTAAGGAACTCTGATGTCACTTGCTCAATCTCTCTAGTTTGTTTTCTCGCAAACTTGACTATATACATGCAACTGGATTAACAGTACTGACTTCAGGTTAGTCTGGGTACTCCCAGATTGTGATAATGTGCCGCAGTCACGAGATATTTATATAATAATTTAAACGGAAATGACAAGAGTCAACGCATGACTAGGTCTGCCTGATAAAAACACTTAAAAATACCTCTCTCCTTCGCAGAGGTTTGGATAAAAAAAAATTATAAAAGGATACGCTAATATTGGATGAATAAAAGAATGCGCTAGATGGTAATAAACAAAACGCGCGCGCTCCGATTTTCAGCGGTTTCCTCATTATATTACCATTTAGCGCGTTTTGTTTATTACCATATAGCGCATTCTTTTATTTATTATCCAATATTAGCGTATTCTTTTATAATTTTTTTATCCAAGCCTCTGCGAAGGAGAGAGTAAAAATACCGTGCTTGCCTGCAGTATGCCAGAATATCAGCTGAGAAAAATGGATTTTTTGGTCCCAGTTTATCAACTTTATTGAGAATTCTACTGTACACGGCTCAACATGACTTAAATGAGACGCTAAACACTGACAAAAAGAAGCACAGAAACGATCTATGTATAGCTACAAGACAATTAGTAGACTTAATAGAATATACTCAAATTGAATGATCTATTTAGAACACGGACGGGACATATAAATTAAGGTGCTCACTGTTATTACAACATAAACTATACAAAACAATACAAACATCAAATATAACAAATTAAAACAAATGTTTAATGTTTACTGTTTACATTTTATGACAAGGATAATGACGCACGAATGACCAGATGCATGGCATGTCTATATCTTTATGTTTATATATAAAAATTCTTAAAATATAAACCATGCCGCAGTGCATTAAGGGTAATTAGAAGAAATCCAGTATCATTATCTAAAAATAACGTAAGCGTGACAAACGAGAAAGGTGAACGCACAAGGCTATAGGTCTGGGGCCGGTTGTATCAAAGGCGGATAAGTTATCCGGTGGATAAGTCCTATCCGATGGATAAATCTTCTATTTCCAATGGATAGTTATCCGCTGGATAAAAATGCGTTGTACGAAGCACGGATAGCAGGGTGGATAGCTATCCGTCGGATAAGCTTAAATTTAACCGGAAAAAAACGGATTTTCCTGAAATTTCTTACCTCAACGTCAGCTATTGCTGAGCTTTTGTGAACTTTATAATTTAACTTGTATAAAATCCATCCATATCTTGAATTAACTTGCGATAAATTTCCCGTTGTTGGTTGTATTGTTCTTTTTCAGTCCGTCGTCACTAGTATTAATATAGTCAGACTTGCATGATTTTGTTGTACATTTTCATAGTACGTGAAGACTGAAGTACGTGTGGTGTTTTTATTCACTAGCTAGCATTTCACGATCTTTGTTTATGCGAAGACAACAGCAGAGGCAGAACTGTTTAGTATATGAGTTGAGTATACTTTTCCCTGTAGAATACATTAAATATTTTGTTCCTTGACCTTGCACACATTTCGTAACAATTTTAAGAACATTTTCTCTCAAGTTTTGATTGGCTAATCAAAGCGAACGAACAAAATTCGCCGTCTTGTTGTCTATTGCCTAATTTTGTTTGGTTTTCCGTTGTATCTTCGGTACGTTCATCGTGTTTTAAATTGACTAAAAGTGAGAAATTTACTGCTTGTTTTCAAACTATATAAAGAGAAGGATCTGAAGAAGAATGCCGGTCAACACTGCACCGACATGGGATATTCAGTCAAAATATAAAAAAGTACAAAAGTGAGTACTTATGTTTATTGCATTAAGGATGTTGACTTATAAACAGAATTATTTCTGTCTCAATCCGACCCTCTTTCATCCGAAATATTTACTGTTTGTCTTGGAACTTCGAGTTTATCCGCTGGATAGTTGATTTAAACTACCTCCAGACCTCGGATAAATTTATCCGACGGATAGTTACATTTTATCCGCCGGGCAACGCTATCAAGCTTCGTACAACGCGATTTTTACTCTGGATAAAATTTATCCGCTGGATAGTGACTTATCCACCGGATAGCGATTTATCCACTTTTGATACAACCGGCCCCTGCAGTATATAGACACAGTATTGCAATATTGGGATTTAATCCTAAGATCTCGGAATTCTTGGAACCAATTGTGGTTTTCGGCATTGTTTTTCTTGGAGAAAGACCTTTCGGCTTGAGATTTTCTTGGAATTTTGGAGGTCAAAGAGTTATTGAGAAACAGGCAAATTGGGAAGCAAATTGTTGTGAATCACTACTAAATATACATGCTATGATTAATGGATTGACCCCTACTTTGACTGTGTGTGTCATAGAATAAATACCATTATTGATTTAACCATTATCTTTATATACTTAGAATAACTGCAATTTGATGATGACTTTAACATTTCGCTCTGTCTAACTTAAGTAGCGAAGTATCTAGTAAACATTCTTTTACTTCATCAAACCCTTGAAATTAAACTATAGTTGTACAATGACATAACTATTCTATTTTGTATACAACACCAAGTGATTTTTTATGTTACTGGTTCATTGAAAGAATCACGGTATCGATCAATTCTTAACTAGCCTGACTTTCATTAGCAAGGCAAGAATATGAAAAGACAAAGCTTAAAGGGCAAATCAAAGAAATGCAATGCAGAAGCATGCGACATAAGCGAAGTTTTCTTATCTTAGTCATAAAACTGTAGCATGCATAAAGATAAAAGAAAATTTTCCGCTTTGTCGCTTCTTCCGAGAAACTATCAGACTTTAATGAATCGAAATAGTTAGAATTTGTAAGAAGTTCTGCTTCCTTCCGTCTTTTAATTAAATTCAAAATATTGTTCATCTGTTTTCCTAGTACAAGTAAATAAATGTCTCACTTCACTTGCCGATAAATAGATACTGGAAACGGTCATTTTTCAACATAAATCAAGTCACATTTCACTATGTTTGGACTATGGCTACTGATTGTAGTATTGCTGCTTTTCCAAGGTAGGTTTTTATTCATTTGTTTAGTATTTACTACTCGTGCAATAATGTGAAGATTATAAATATTTCTATTAGGATTCACATGGGCTAATATAGTCATCATGTCTTTATTCTATATTCTATATCAAATATTCGGTGCTTCTCCAATGCTCCGATTAACGCCTCAATCATTCAAAATTTTAGGTGTTCAAGATGTCATGACTAATTCGCTATTTGTCAGCCACAATGGTACAGATCGCAATAATTGTGGTAACTGGACTATGCCATGTCGTACTGTGCGACATGCAGTGAAGATGTCTAGTGATGGAGATCAAATTTATATTGATTATGCACAAGGAAGGCATTATATGGAATGCGAGAATGCGACACACTCATACTCTATGCAGTTAACAAAATCTATTTCATTTCATGGTATCAATGGAAAAGCTGAAATTCGATGCAAGAAAAGATACAAACTTTTTAAAATAACGAGCCCAAGTTTTGATATAACGCGAATTAAATTTTTCAACCTGGTTATATCAAGTTCAGATATTGTAGCTGAGCTTGATGTAGGAGCTAAGACGGAATTAGTATTTCATAATATGTTTCTCGGTTATAACAAAGTTGGTATATACAGCAAATATTCGACTGACTGCTCCATTAAAATATCAAACTCAAGTTTTCAAAGTAATTTCTTTGGAGGAATACGTTTAAAATGCTTAAATCTCACTGCACATATTATTTCAAGTACCTTCCAATTATCTCCTGTATTGCTCGCGAACATTCCTAGTACGCCAGCAGTTTGCCAAAGGCAGAACATCAAGGTGCTTGTACACAAAACAGTCTTTAATGATGAGAATACTCAAATGTGTTCCGATATGTTTTCGATAAAGCTTTCTGCAGCCGTGGTAAACATAACAATAACTGAATCAGAATTTAGAAATCATTTTGGGATTTCCTGTTTAAAAGGAGAGTTTTCTACATTAAGTATAAACGACCATCACTCTATACCTCGAATCAAAACCTTCGTACTTTTAAAGGATCTACTAGTTGAAAATAATTACAATAAACGGCCTACAGTCGAACTATCTGCAGGATATTTAAGACACTCTTTTGCCGAAGTTGAGATGCGAGACAGTATTTTGAGGAACAATTCGAGAGCACTTTGGATCTCCACTAATAATTTTGGTAGATATTCAGCCCCGTCACCCACAATAGTCCTTAAGAATAACACCTTTGTTGACAATTTTTGTAAGTTTACGATTCCTAATTTTGCAGCAGCAGTTTACTTTTATTCTGGTAAAACGCGAGTATCCTCTTGTCGTTTCCTTGACAACAAAGCCGGTCCAAATCCTTACACAGCCGTAGCGACAATATCAGTTGAAGCCACCGTCACTTTCTTTGAATGTTATTTTGAGAACCGTCAGACTAAAGTACGGTCCAATCAACTTTTTTCATTAGGAAATAATAAGCTTCATTTTTTTGGCCATAATACATTTAATTTAATCGCCTTGAAAGGGAGACAGTCCGTATTCATTCGTACACCCATTGGCAAGGACAGTCGAGTGGTTATGAAGAAGCATTTTAAGATATTATGCCCCCAAGGCTACAAATTAAACCCGCAGCGACAGTGTACAGTTATAAATACTGTAAACGTGTGTTACTACGTTCATGTCCAATGTGAACAGTGTCCAACGAAAACGTACACTCTCGAAAGAGGCGAGTTTTTTTTCAATGAGAGCAATAACATCCAATGTCAGCAATGTCCACGAGGCGGAGACTGTGATAGTGGACTGATCACAGCCAAACCAAACTTTTGGGGTTACAAAACAAAATTGAAAGTCGTCTTTATTCAGTGTCCACCAGGGTACTGCTGCGAGTCCGAGGATTGCGTCACCTATAATAGTTGCCATGGAAACAGATCTGGTACACTTTGTGGTCAATGTCCCGAAGGGATGTCGGAAAGTTTGTTCTCCACACAATGTATATCAAACACAGAATGCTCCTTAAATTATTTCTTTATTCTTGGCACAATTGTAATGCTTGTTCTATATCTCGTATTTTTTCTTTACCACAAAGAAATTGTGAACCTTCTTCGAACAAGTATATTTAGTAAGCACTTGTCGTTTTTAATAAACTGCAGAAACGAGCAAAGAAACAATATTAGCAGCAATGGCAATACTTCTTCCTCCAGTGGGATGATTAAGATAATCTTCTATTACTACCAAGTTTGTAATTTGCTAAGGAGCTCTGTAGGTTCTCCTAGAAAGGGTCAAGTCATTCATAATTTTGAAAATGTTATCTCAAGGGTAATGAATATTGTTCTAGTTAATCTTCCATCCTTTAAATGTCCTTTGAAACACCTTCATGCTGTTCCTAAGGCAGCCATACTACATTCGGTAGGGTATTGCATTCTTGCCCTTCTTTGTCTTCTCTATTTGACAAGCAAATTGTTTTTGATCTTAAGGAGATTAAAAAGTGATAGTGATAGACGAACACTGTTACACTCTATTACAGCAACAAGGTCTGATCAAGCAAGTACACCTGGAAAATTTTCATTTTCCCAACGAGTTATTTCGGCCTTCACTTATATTTCTTTATTAATGTACGCTTCCTCAGCTCAACTCTGTCTCTCCTTGCTTCACTGTGTACCAGTTGGTGACAGTAAAGTTTTATTTCTGGATGGTAATATAGAATGTTACCAAACATACCAATATTTTCTTGTTGCATACATCATTGCTTGCATACTTCCATTTTGTCTTGTTCCTGTTCTCGGATCGTATCTTTTGAAGTTTGGTCGAATTGGTGTTAAACAATTTTGTGCAGCTTGTATCTTTCCTCTGCCATTTTGCTGTTTTTGGTTGTATTTGTTACTTAAGGAATGTCGTTATGGAAATCAGGGAACGTATAACATAATAGAACAAACTAATGATGGAGTAAGACATGAACAAGGTGATAACGAAACACAAAACCTTAGTAGTGAAGAGATTACCTTTGCCTGCATTGATAGCAATGAAACCACTTCCAAGAGAAGCGAATCAGCCATTATTAGTGTATTGTTGGGTCCATTTAGATCTCACCAAGCATTTATGTGTTTCCCTTCTTCAGATATTCCTTGGGAAGGTTTTCTTATATTTCGTAGATTGGTGTTGATTATTGTGTTGACTTTCGTTTACGACATTCAGCTCAGACTGTTTCTAGCTTTAACTGTGTGTGTTGGCATTCTAATCTTCCATATGTTTGTGAATCCTTTCCAGAGAAAACGTGACAATGTATTGGAATCTATTTCGCTTGGTACACACGTGGTCCTGTGTGGCTTGACCTTAATACAATCTCTTTATTATGGTGAAGATTATTCGTCTTTCCCAAAAGGTTTGCCTGTGTTGAATGTGATTGAAAATATTCTTATAGTCGCTCCATTGTCTATCATTATGATTGTTGTTGTCTTTTGTGTAGTAATAAAGTTGGTACTTGGTTTAAAGCTCTGTATATCAGTCTTTATTGGAATAGTAAGCAGGGTGCTAAGGTTTACTATGTAATTACTTATAAATTAGACTTATATATTAGTCTCTCAACAGACGCCAAATACACCAATGTATGCATGGCAATATCCTGTTATTAATTGTATATATCGATACGTTATGGCATGCGTTTCTTTTCACCTAAGGCTTGATTTGGCGTTTAAATTTATGTTAGGTGGGACAAC
The DNA here is from genome assembly GCA_016169945.1 of Trachythela sp. YZ-2020. Taxonomy (NCBI): domain Eukaryota; kingdom Metazoa; phylum Cnidaria; class Anthozoa; order Malacalcyonacea; family Clavulariidae; genus Trachythela; species Trachythela sp. YZ-2020. Next base: position 487,008 of record JADLSH010000245.1, on the reverse strand, counting down.
ATTACTATAGCCATAGATGTATTGTACTTTATAATTATACAGTTTTTATACTAATCTTGTAAAATGAAAAGTCAAAATGTGGTTAGAACGCTTTTTTGAATACTTTGTTTTGCTATTTTAATGTCTCGTGCATTCAAATTCTTGGTCTTGACCCTTTGAAAACCACCGGTCATAAGTACTTGAAATAATACACTTGAATTGCGCTTTAATATACGTACATTGATGGGTTTAGTTTTATTGAAAGTATTTAAACGCAAAGTTTTACCCGAATGTTTACAAAATTTCTTTTATGAAATAACCAGTAAAATTGACCATTACAAGAACGGTAAACCCACGAATCACGCGAGATTAGTAGCCACGTCGCGCGAGACACACACTTTTATATAGATTATAGAAAAATCAGTTGAATAATGGCGGTAACCGTCTAGCGATAAGGTTAAATGTTATACTGTGTTTCGCAGTTACTCCTCAACCAATATGTGTCTGTTAAGACTGTTTAATTTAATTAATTAAATAATATGTTTATTGTAACTCCACCTGTTGATCGGTTATTGTACCACTCTCCTTCATACTCGCGTTAATTATCAGACGTCGGTTTAGTATTGTTGTATTTTACTACGATTCCTAAGAATGCGAAGTATGCGATAAACAAACTACAAAATTTGGTAAACTACATTAAACTTACCCTTTGAAACGGAGATTTCCAGGAAAAAATGGTCATTAACAGTCTTTGTTTCAGCACCATGAAGGCAGCAATTACATTCTGACAAAGGATTTATATTGTTTTTTTCTCTGATGAACATATTACTGTTCGCAACTTTATAAGAGAACACTTGACTTCCATTGTAGTTAGCATCTTTGATGGTCGATGCCCTTATCGGACGTTCAGCGTAACCTAAAACCAACCCGAAGTCTGGACGTCGGGCCTCGGCTTCCGGTTTGCCACTTCCTGCGAGCCAGACGCCACACCTTAACCCGAATAGCATTATTGAAAAACTTTTAATACTAATTTCCCGCCAACAAAATATTGCAAAGAAGAAAAAGAACGCTTAGTATTTTTGAACGTGCAAAAAATATAAGAGAAATGCCCAATTCTTAGCTACAAAAACGAGTCGTTAAAACTACAAGAATGGTTTACAAAATTACCAGCATGTACAATATGATGATATCAAGGTGTGTTGTTTGCACTACTTCTTTTTTGCTTGTTGTCGCTGATAAATTTCCAAACACGGCTTGTTGAAAAATTAACAACGTCAACGAAGTTGATAAACATGCATGTGGAAAGGTTTTTCATTTTTTCGGAACTCGTGAAAAAATAACTTGTTTCAGTTATTTGATAGGTACTGTATGGTCAATGACAATGTTGTGCCTGTAAACAGTGTTGTCAAGAATATATGTTGTTAATATATGATATAACAATATTGTTATAGTGCAAACAAACATGTTATTAATGCTGAACATGGTTGTTCTATTAGCGCTGTTTTTCTTCTGTTCCAACAACATGGACTATTGTGAGCTCTTCAATGTTCAACAACATTCATGCAATAAAACAATGATGTCGATTTGAACAATATTGTTCAATATTATTATCAATATTGTTTACAAAAAAATCTTGCTCACAAAATGCAAGATTCTTAGGTGTATAAAACAGAAATGTGGGTTTTACTCAGGGCCGTGCCGATGGATAATTGATTGGGGGGGTGTTAACAATATTTGGGCCCCCTCAAATATTGGGCCCCCTCATCAGTCATAAATTACTTAATTAACTTTCAGCAAATCTTTTACAACTACAAACAATTAAAATCAAACCTTTGCAAGCATACCTTTGCCCAAAGAAAGGACTGTACAGTTATGTCAATTTAATGCGCCTGTGTTTAATTCCAGACCACACTTTCGCAAGGTTTTGGAGATCAATCTTCTTAGCCAGGTCTTTCTCGCACGCCAGAAGCATAAGAGAATCAAGTCTCTTATTTCCCATTGAATTTCTACAGCGTGACTTGACAAACTTGAGCTTACTGAAGCTTCTCTCGTCTTTGCATACTGTAGGAGCTGCGGTAAGCAAAAGCCTGTATGCTTTCGCTAGCAAGGGAAATAGACCAATGTGACTCTGGCGAAGTGCTAGATCAGCAGCATATCTGTAAGTAATATTTGAGTCTGAGATGCTGTCGCGGTTCGCATGTTCGTGAAGGTATGGAATGAACATTTCAGATTCGGCAAACAACAAGAGTGGGTGTGGGAGGTCTATTGGATACATCTGGCAAAGTTTTTCAATTTGTTCAAAAGTTGGCGGTTGTGTTGGGCAAAGAGCGTCCAGCAGAGGTTTAAATGCAGACTTTATGTTCTCAGTTTTTCTCGTATCTGTAAAAGAAGGGTGTCCAGAACAAGTGCAAACTCTTTGCGATAAAATTCGGGCATTTCCATTTCCGCCGTGGTGTTTTGTCTTTCGTCAAGGCGTCTAGGTAATCTCCTAGTTCGGTGATATCTCTGGTAATCGGAAACTGCATCTACTTCAAAATTGGAAGCAAATGACACAGACGCATCTACGAGATCGTCTACCTCCGTATCTGATTCTCTGATCCTCTGAATATTTTCTCCAGTAATTTTTAAAGCTTCCACAGCACCAGTTATGTCAAGGGTTTCTTTTTCTAGCACTTTCGTCATCATCTTAGTCTTGATGAAAACGTTTTTAGCGAACATTAGTGAAACGATAAAATCAAATCTTAGCATTCGACCCAATAAACCAGATGCTTTGGTTTTGGTTTCTGGGTCAGCATTTTCACTGCAATTTAATGCTCTGAGCGCTTCAACAACAGTCTCAAAGCTTCTCCATAAGGCTTCGACTGACTCGGGACGAACTGTCCATCGTGTTTTTGACAGATTCCTTAACTGTAGTGCATTTTCAAATTCTTTCAGTAAATCAACCAGTACCTTTGAGCGCTTTGTGCTTGCGTTGAAAAACACGTATATTGCTTCAAGAACTTCATACATGCTTTTTATGAGGGCACTAGAATTACTGCTGTGTTCACTGACTAAATTTGCCCCATGAGCGATACATGGTACATAGATTATCTCTCTTTCAATCTTTTCGGAAAGCTTTTTTTGGGCTCCATTGTATATACCCGACATATTGGAAGCGCTGTCATATGTCTGAAAACGCAACATTGAATTGTCGATCTTACACTCCGCTAATGATGATAAAATTTCGTTTGCCATTCCTTCCCCAGTTTTATCTGTCGCCTCTTTTACTTGAACAAGACGTTCTACAGGATGGTCATTTGTATCCAAATAACGAACAGCAACTGCCAACTGATCCTTATTTGAGACATCCGGTGTAGTATCAGCCATGACACCAAACATGCCAGCAATGGACACTTCATGCACTATATCCTCACGGACAGCATCAGCTAACAACTGAATAAATTCATTCTGAGAATTTCCGGACATATATGTCGCCTGAAATTGCTTCATATCTTTGCTTTCCAGCCAATGCTTCAAAGATGGGTTGTGCCTGCTTAAAAGACGAGTGATTTGATGGAAATTTCCTTCCGTATCATCTCCATCGCCTCGGAATGCCAAACCCTGCCGAGCCAATGTACGTGCAACATCCAGTAGAATAGTAATCACTTCAGTATTTTGTAGTCGAAGTTTTTCCTCGGCTAATAGGCATGCACGCATTTCCTTGCTTAGTTGTACATCCACATGTGAATTGGTCCTCGTAAAACTCAGAAAGTCCATTAATGCTGCCTTGTGTGATTCGCTGATAAAATGGGCAAGAAGCTTCCCTTCCTTGTTTCGTCCCAAACTTCCTTTCATTTTGGACCAAGTACGGATTCCTGTAATCCAGGATTGATCAGCTTTGCTCCGACCTGGCCCATGAGGAAAAAGTGAGCATATGAAACAAAATGCTGCGTCTCTTGATACGCTGTACTCTAAGTGGGGAAATTCACTGTACCAAGAAGAAGAGAATTTGCACTGCTTCGAATTGATTTCCAATTCTTTCGTTTTTGGAAAAACAGTTAGTCGTGGCTGACAGGGTCCAAGCGTCATTAAGTGCTTCTTCTGATTATCAGACAACCTAAGGGGCCTTTTTCCGGGATCATGGTCAACTAGGTCATTGTCTTCGTTCGAGACACACTCAAAGTGAGTTACTTGCTGGTACTCTGTTAAGAGTTTCTGTGCCTCCTTAAATAAATCTGAAGCAATATTTTGTGTGCGGTCAGAAAGCTCCACAACTTGCACAAGAAATTCTGACGGGTTAAAAGCCTCATTCTGTACCGTTGAAGAAGCTAGTGTTTGCATTGCAATTGCAAGGTCTCCAAGCATTGACGCTTTAGCAGCACATGACGCCCAACTTGGTTTCTCACCTTCACAACTAAGCGAAATGTCATTACTATCTGCAAACGAAATGTCGTTACTATCTGCAAACGAAATGTCATTACTATCTGCAAACGAAATGTCAGTACTATCTGCAAACGAAATGTCAGTACTATCTGCAAACGAAATGTCAGTACTATCTGCAAACGAAATGTCATTACTATCTTCAACGCCATCACGTGTTGTTACAGCTTCATTATCTGTACGCGATAGTTCAACTTCGACTGATCTAGATGTGGCTGTACTATTTTGGCTTTCAGGTTTGTTTACGACAATGAATTTATGCATTGAGCCAGATATTTTGCTATTTCTTCACCTTTACGTTTTTTAGCTCTTCTTTTAGCTGCACCAGAGGTGCTTGAAAACCGTTGTTCAGACATCTAAGAATTTAAAAGTATCAAACATGCATATGATCGAAATATATATGTGATCGAAAATGAATCTTTCAATACCTCTATAGCTTTCCTATTTTTATTTATTAAATTTGTGATGGAAATATTTTGCCTTTATTTATAATTAGCCTAGGTATTGACAGTAGCCATATTACTGATTATTGAAAATGTAGTGACCAATTTATACATCTTGTCAATAGTTAGAAATTGGGATAGTTCACTCTGAAAAGATCAAACATATTTTTCTTTTTTTTGCATTTATTAGACGTCTAAAACAACACAATTATACTGTCTATACATTAATACATACTATACAATTTGACCATACTATACAATTTAACCTAACAATGTTAAGCCCCAGAGTGGGGGGGTCGGGCATTTGTGAGGGATTGATTTTTTAGCAAATGTTTGATCAAATGCCCCATCATCGGGCAATAAATACTGGTCAAATGCCAATCATTTTGCAATAAACACTTTATTAATAACAGTCATTTGGTTCAAATCCCCCTACCTCTTGGCCCAAAATGCTGATCAAAATCCCAAGGGTGGGGATGCAATTGATGATCAAATGCCCCACACATGCCCAATCCCCCCCCCCCCCCTCTGAGGCTTAACATTGATAGGTGCATTACAATCATAGAAATATTAGACATAGAATGCGTACTCCTATCTTTTCTCAGTCAAAATTTTGTCTCCACAAAATGGCGGTTTTCTAAGGGCACTTTGACTCGCCCCAGACTCACGTCGCAAGGAATTTCGCGCGGTCTAGACTTGTTGCACAAGGAGTGAGCCATGCCGAGTGAACCAGCATGGCAGTATATTTCGAACTCTAAACATTAAAAAGGTATTTTTCTGCAAGATTTTACGTGCCAATTGTTGCTTCTGTGATTTATTATGATGGATTTATCTATATTTTGCTGCTATTCCCTACAGTAGCGTCAAAAGGGAGTGAAACTTTGTTGTGGATCGAATGGACAATGGACTTTTATGGTTTAAAACTTTATGGCGCCTTTTTTGTTTGAAACACAAACTGATTTGAATTCAGCGATGAATGAAATGTATCTTGGTTGTTGTTGATGAAAAATAGATCGCCAGATGAGATCTGTGGACTTTTGAATATATTATGAAAGCTCAGGTAAGGCAATTTTATAATAATAATATTTTTATCATGACCTGAGTCATCATGACCTGCTTGAAAAATTATTCATACAAATATATACTTTCCAATTGAGATGTATAAAACTATAAATAAGATGTATATTAAAACAACAAAAAAGCAAATGAAAGTTGATTTTTTAAATTTTATTTTATTTGTTATGAAAAACATTTTGTATGAAGTATTTCCTCTAGCAACGCAATTCTTGCCACAAAGTTCGATCTTTACATAGTAATACATACAAATAGTTTTGAGACATTTTATGTTAAATCATTCATGTTTTGAAACTGATCTTTCTGGGTGTTTGCATTTGTGGAGGAAATACCTAATAACTATCAAGTAAACTAAAGTAATAAATTACAATTTAGTTAAATACTGAACAGAATTTAATACTATTTACAAATATTTGAATAATTTATACAAAAAAATAAATTCATATTTATAATTGTGTAATTTTTAGCTGTATGTAGCATTGTTCTCTGGTTTTTAGATGTCATTTCCTACATCAAGGGCACCATAACCTAACCAAAAATACAGGTACTTTTGGGGAACCAGGTTACTTAACCGCCGCCTAGCACTCGGCGTTGTTGTGCTACGTCCAGTGTAGCCCAGAATATTTTGAGAAGTTGCACATACAGCATAAATAATTACTCATTATAAAACAAAATTTGTTTTGTCAGTGCATGTCTTCTGGATGCTTTATTTTCTTTAATAATTCGTTCAGTGTAGACTCTTCCGAACTGATAGAAGAACAGCTTTAAATAGCTATTTACAATAAGCCTGATAAGGTTGGTAATATGATCATCTCTCATATCTTGATCAAGTATGTGACACTGTCGAGAGTGTTCAAACAATTCAATGAACGTTTTAGATTTAGTGTCTTGAAGAACATTGTAAAAAATTTTCTCTGTCTCGCTCTTTTTTAGTGATGACCACAAGTTCAACTGTTGTCTGGCATAGCTATCGGTTGATGTGGTAAGTTTAACAACAGAAGATGATGGAACAAACAGTTTACCAGAGCGTTTGCATGCCAATAGAGAAGTTGTGTTCAGAGGATGTTGATGGTACAAACAATGCTGTTGCACACTCAGGGCACTTCAAGGTCTTGGACAACTTCTTTGCTATAAACCCAGATATGTAGTAGAGAACATCAGGTCTCCAAGTAGTGGATGTAACCAGCATGGATGACATTTGCTTGGTTTCTTTATCTGGAACAGGTGCATATGGTATGGCATCATGATCATCTTTTACTTCAGTGCAGTTTGCAGTGGGTGAACTTTCTACCTTATTCTTAAGAAGCAATGATCTTAATGCATACTTAAACTGCAATGCATTAGGATTATTGTTCCAGCCCAACCGTCCTCGAATTTTGCTAAAGAACATCTCCAATGCATCTTGTGAAAATCTGTATGTTAATACAAAACTATACGGATTGTTACTTCTAACCAAAAGATTGTGACTAATGGCCAGGATGGACTTTGCTGAGATTGCAAAACCTTGAACAAAAGTTTTCCTTGGACCATTGAGGATTTTTAGTCCATTGAGGTCAGTTATAGATGTTAAGAATGTAACACCTTTTGTTAGATAGCTAGCAATTTCTGCATAATTTGTGATTGTAATTGGTGCTTTAAATCGCCTTCCAAACTTGCTTTTTGAATTAAGTATATCAAAAAGATTATTCATGAGCAAAATAAAGTCACTTGTGGCATTACTATTTATGAAGTTAGGAACATGATTTTCTCTTAGAAATGTTAATGCAGATGCCACAGATGCACTCAAGGTTTGAGCAGCAACAGAAACATTCATTTTATGTTTTTCCCATTGTATATGCTTTGTTTTTAACTTATTTCCAATATGCAAAATATCCTCTTGTTGAATCTTATATAATGCCTTGATGTGGTCCCATGAAATTTGGTCACCTGTAGGTGTCAGGAATACCCCCATATGCCCTAAAGCATTTCGTGCCAACTTAAGCATATGGCAAATATCCAAAATCACATAGACATTTAAATCGGGTCTACATGGATGGGGAAATGAACCTTGCAAATCATTAATTTTACAGCCAAGTTTTCGAGCAGTTGCCATGTTTTTTGTTGGTCCATCAAAAGTAACCGATTTAACAATAATGTTTTCATCGTACAAAAGTACAATTGATTTCCTAATGAGTTGCGCTTGAATCTCGCTATTTGTTTTGTTGGTTAGAAAGTATGCGATAGGCATTTTCCAAGGCGATTTTAAGCCGACTGCCATGACTACTAAAACATTTTTGGCAATGTTTTCAGAGTCTTCTCCACGGATATTACCATAGTCAACATTTCCCACAAATCGACATTGTTTTTTGTCCCATTGCGCTTCCTTTCTTATGGACATTTCGTCCAAAATCAAAGAGCAATCAGCTTCTCCGCTTTCCTGCAGTTTACTGGAAAGACTGCTGATTACATTAGATAAAAAACCTGGCTCACAAACAACATTTCCTGCCCAAGATCGTAGTGTCGCAGGATGCGGTAAGTGAAGTGTTTTCCGAACAAATTTGTACGCTCTTGGACTATAAAAGTTTAGCGAAATTGCGAACTCTTTGATATCTTTGCTGTATCGAGAACCATTTTTGAGACTGTTGTTTTTAAATTCGTTTTGGAATAAATTGACATCGATATGCCCGAAATTGCACTCCAGAATTTCGGCAAGTTCCCTCGAAATTAGATCTTTTTCATCCAAAGCTTTCATGAGACCTTTTATAGTTTTCGCTTGCCTTAAAACTTTTTTCTGTAGTTGCCGGATTTTCTTATTTTTCTGATTCACAAGTTGTTTTAGTTTCCTTGTTTGCGGACAAACAGAAGCATGTAGGTTACCGGCTTCGCGATGTAAATCATTATTTTGATTTGAAACAGAAAGAGAGCTGAAAGGCGAAGACGAATCGCAAGCGACAGTATCATGAATTAAATTTGGATTATTTTCGTTTTCTTTATTTTGGCTTACGCTTGTATTAAAAATGCTGGGAACGGCATCCTTTTTTAAAACTTTCCTTCTTAAATCGGCGGTCGGATATTGAGGGAGGAAAAAATCGTCGTTGCAAAAATGACTTCCGCATAGCACGGCCGTTTTTGAAGGAGACCAGTTTTGCCTTCCGGCTGCTGAAATCCATTTTGATAAAGTTCTTTCTTTTTATGTGGAAATCTGTTAAAATTATTAAGCGAAATAAGTATTTTTTTTTGACAATACAGTCACAATATAAATAGGTCAAAGTACATGCAGTCAGTGTATACATAGCAAGGTCAGACAAGGTCAAGTTCAAGTTCAGAAATTTACATATTAAATAGTTGCAATGAAAATGCAAGAACAAAACAATTGTCATTTTATAAAAGTTTGTAAGAGTCGCTTCGAGTAAACACAGTAATATAAATGTTTAGAAATACAAAATAAGCACAAATTTAGATACAAAATTACAATTTTACATGAATAACTTTTAAATTTTAAACAAAATTATGATACGCTGCATGTTTAGAAATGACAAAGATTATTTTCCGTATTGCAATGCGCAAGCGATATAAAGAAATAAAGTCTATAGTTTAATAGCTTGTTTTTACTTACCTGTAAAAATACTGACAGGTTTCCCGACCAGTCTTGTCACCGCTTTTTCTATATCTACTGATACAACCTAATGCTGAACAGGTATTTGGCATTGTTTTGCAATTCAAAATGGCGGTTTTCTAAGGGCATGCATGAAAAAAAGTGGAGACATGATTCGTGATCAAGTACGCATTCTATGTCTAATATTTCTATGATTACAATGCATATTATAAACCATGCCCATGGGTAAACTTTATATTTGGTATAATATCGTATTATACAGGGTGTATAAAAAAAACGCAACCTCAGAATTTCCCATGGAATCGACATTGTTTTAAGGACAAAAGATTTTAGGTGCCTGAGGATTTAAAATAGCACAACTGTCAAAAATTACTGCACACGCGAGTGCATAAAGCAAAATTTATGCATTTATTTAATGACACTTAAATAAGCTTTTATTTTACAAGTACAGTACAACAACAGTAATATGATCTATTAGCAATTCGATTTCAATTCCCAGGTGCCTAAAATCTTGTATGCTTAAGAATTGCAAAGTGGATTTCTTAGGAAATTCTGAGGTTGCGTTTTTTTTATACACCCTGTAGTTAATAATCATTACTTAAAGGCTTAACGCTCTCCTACAAAATACAAATACACGAACTTATGCTGTTATGCAGTATAATGGTAAATATTAAATATGGAATAATAATGGTTATGAATAAATGAATAAATACCTGGGTTTATTATGATGAAAATTGTGAAAGGTTGAGGATCGAAGACAAAGAGAATTCCAGTTTCAACTATTGCGCCCGCGGTTTATGTGGTCAAAAACAGGCGCGAATAACTTCATGTAAGTCGTGCTTTGAAGGGCCCCTGCACTGCAGCCACGAGTGAGCCCTGTGAGAAGTAAAAATGGGAGTTCGAAAAGACAAAAGAAAGAAAACGGCTGCAAACTAGAAAATTTTTGTTATTTTCTTTATAGAAAAAAGAGTTATTTAGCTTCGTCAGTTAGTTGCCCCCAAACTCCGGGCCCCCTCTTGCATTTTTGGGGGGGTGATACACCCCCCCACACCCCCCCAGATGGCACGGCCCTGGGCTCAGCCATCCTTGATCTTGTAATTACGAACTTGCAGCAGTTCTATAAAAAACCCTTAATTTTGGCACCGGTGGGTACATCCGATCATAACGTTATTAATTGGCGCCCAGATGATAATGCTCTTCGTCCGCACGGAAAAGTAATTAAACGTCAACATCGCCTTTTTTCTCAATCTCGGCGAGCAGCTTTTGGCCGATGGTTGACATCACACGATTGGAATCCAACTTCACCCGAAAGGTCAGTTGAAGAACTGGTTTCCGACTTCACCGAAAGAATTACACAAGCTATGGATACTTTCTTCCCCTTGCAGACGGTCAAACTCCACAGTAATGACAAACCCTGGATGTCGGTATCTATTAAACAAATGATTATTGCTCGTCAGCAAGCCTTTTCTCGCGGTAATACTAACCTGTGGCGTCATTATAAAAACAGAATAAAATATGCAATCCAACTCAGGAAAAAGAATTTTTATTCTGATAAAGTACGGCACCTCAAAAAGAGTGACTGTAGATCTTGGTGGAAAATGATTAACCAATTGTCTGGTAAATCAAATACTACCACACCGATCCACCTCCAGGAGGATGATGTCCTACTTACTGATGATGAATTGGTGACAACTCTGAACCATTTCTTCCTTTCCGTAAATGAAGATATTCCAACCCTTAACACGAGTATGTTACCTGCCTACTTACCTGCTGTTGATCAAGTACCCACTATTTATCCTTACCAAGTGTGTAAAAAGTTGCTCAGTCTTAACTCTTTTAAAACCGCTGGCCCTGATAACATCCCGCCTCGCATCCTTAAAGAATTTGCTTATGAATTGTCCGACCCACTTGCAGATATTTTCAACCTCTCTTTATCTTCGGCTACCGTCCCTTCCCACTGGAAATCCGCAAATATTTCCCCGATTCCAAAAGAGACACCTCCCAAAGAAAAAAACGATCTACGTCCAATCTCATTAACGTCGTGTATATCAAAAGTCCTAGAGGAATTCGTCGTTGAATGGATCTTGGAAGATATCGGACATCAAATTGATCCTAAGCAATTTGGATGCCTCCGCGGTTCATCCACTACTTTATGCCTACTTGATATGTTCCATTCTTGGTTATCCAAACTTGATGCTAATGGATGTTCGTTACGGATTATCTTGCTGGATTTTAGCAAGGCCTTTGACAGAATTAATTTGAACGTGCTGATTGCTAAGCTGATCGATATGGGACTTCGTAGATCTATTATTCCATGGTTATGTAACTTTTTGTCCGATCGCAGACAGAGGGTCAAACTTGGGGAATCATTCTCCGATTGGGCACAAGTAAATGCCGGTGTTCCCCAGGGAACAAAATTAGGTCCCATTTTATTTTTGGTAATGGTCAATGACTTAAAAACATTAGAGTCAGACCAATGGAAGTATGTAGACGATCTTACTATCTCCGAAGTCATCCCAAATCATGGCCAATCCAACATGCAATACGAACTGGACCATATTTCAACCTGGTCCGACGAAAATTTTATGAAACTCAATCCAAAAAAGTGCAAAGAATTGAGAGTTAATTTCCTACGTGATGTGCCTGATTTACCACAGCTTACCATCAATAGAATACCACTCGAAACGATTAGTAGCCATAAATTGTTAGGTCTTCAAATCCAAGACGACTTAAAATGGAATGATCACGTAGATATTATTACGAAAAAAGCCGCAAGACGTTTATATATTATTCGTACTCTGAAGCGTAATGGAGTGCCTGAAGATGACCTAATAAGTATATATACATCTCTTATCCGCTCCATTTTGGAGTATGGCTGCGCTGTGTGGCATACATGCCTCCCTTCTTTTCTTGGTGAGAAGATCGAACGCATACAGAAGCGATTGTTCCGCATTATATTTCCACATTTATCCTACCGCGAAGGTTTAGCTCTTACTGGATGTCCAAGACTTGATGACAACCGTCAACGTTTGTGTTTGAAACTTTTTAATAAACTTAAAACCCAGCCAAGTTCGAAACTTTCCTACCTTATACCTCGTACGAGGTATGAATCGCATGGACGATCGGTGCGTAGTGGAAATAATTTGTCTTTATATAAATGTAGAACAGATCGATAGATTCAAAAATAGTTTTTTTCCGACTATGACGGTGTTTATAATCAGCAATAACTGAGATCCTTTAAAATTTTAACTATATATTATTGCATGCTATATTTTAACTAAGATTTTTTAATAGTTTTAACTACATACCAATTGAATGTAATATATCATTTTACATCCTGTAATATATAATGTAATTCACCTTACCGATGGTGCGAATTTATGTAATCTTTAATAAATTGAAATTAAATATTAAAGGCCTAACTGAAACACTGAAACGACTCCTGAAACCCTATGACATCCGAACTACCACAAAACCTCTCCGCACACTTGAACAAATGTTCCCCTCCATTAAAGACAGACCATCGTCAGAAGATCAGACAAATGTGATTTACCAGATAAATTGCACTGATTGCACGTGGAGCTATATTGGCGAGACAGGAAGAGCGTTTAAAACACGAAGAAAAGAACACGAACGGAATGTGAAAAACTGCAAAAACGGATCTAACATTTCCAATCATGCGTGGGCAAATGATCACCGAATTGATTTTCCTAACGGGAAAATTATAGACACAGCCAGTTATCGACACAGATCAACTTTGGAATCTTGGCATACTGCATGTACGAAAAACGCAGACAATAATGCAAAACACTTACCAGAACAATATAGGTTCTTACTTAAAAACATTTAAAACTATATCTATATATACTACATCAATGTAAATAATTATTCATCTTTTCACGTAGGCGGAACTGTCACTGTGTCTTTTGTCAGTGTATTTGTTCTGTGTAATTGTAAACCACTGTTATTTGTTATTATTCATTTTAATCAACCCGTTGAAGACTGCAGACTGGCAGCCGAAAGCTCGTAAATAATAAATATTTTAAACCAGAGAACGTCTGAAACTTTAATAATTTTAGATAGTACTATGCAACGTAGAATACAGTTACTTCAGGGTGTCTGTAAAACCCGGAACACTGCCCGGAACACCCGGAACCCCCCCGGAACACCCGGAACCTTGCACGGAACACCCGGAACCCACCCGGAACCCCCCCGGAACACTCGGAACCCTGTCCGGAACACCCGGAACCCTGCCCGGAACACCCGGAACCCTGCCCGGAACGAACGAGTTTGCTGTTTTAGTACTGTTTCTCGTCGTTCGTCTAGACATTTTCGACTAAAATTACGACATCTATGTCTTTTGAAACTGTTTTGGTCTTTTTGAGAAAAGAAAAGCTAAGAATTAAGGCCAAGACAGACTGAACGCGATTCTACAAAGCGGCGCGATTTTTCGATTTTCACTGACATATAACTTTGATCCTGTTTTATGTTTTTCAAATATTCAGAAGCGCTATAACAGCTTGAGTTATTTGGTCTGCATATCTTTTAAAATTTCCTTCCATAGACGGTTCTATTTACTTTTAAAAACTGAAAAATCGCGTCGCGTTGCCGAATCGCGTCCGGTGTGTCTGGGCCTTAAGGCCGGATAAACGATGCGTGGAAAAGCGTCGATGAATGGTGAACGGACAATAATGCTTCAATTGAATGACTAACGCTTTTCACTTTTGTATTTTATTTCATTGAACAAAACGAATTCCGCTATTTAGTAACTCAGGTTTTGTATAACACATAACATTTGATATTTGATTTGTTATCACTGTATTACTGCGCGGTAATCCGATCCCTGTATTAGGTGTTTTAGTCATTTCAAAAGTAACATAAAGGACAAGCTTTCATCAATCGGTGTTCCAAAGCAGTGTCAAAAAGATTTCATGCACGATATTTTTGGATATAATGTGTGTGCCACGCATCACGAAGGCCTTGTGGATTCCGATGATCGGGATGTCTTTCAGGCAAAGTTGAAGTCACTAGAGGTACAGTATTTATGAAGTATAAATGTGATACCAAAAGCTGAAATAATTTTAATGCCTGTCATTGAATTTTTCTCTTGCATGACCATTATATGAGCCAGTGAGAATATAGCCACACTCAGGCGTAGATGTAACTGCTGCGTTCAACGACAACGATACACCACACCACACCACACAGAGGCCTTTATACACATAAAATGTTCTGATTTTTGTTGAAGCTTGATACCAGCTTTGCTACAAAAGCGGATGTTTACTTGTATCTGCCTGCTAACTCCTGACGAAGGGCCTTAGTTCGTAGAGAATCTCTTATTCTCCTTAGGCTGGTGATAATCTGCACTCAATGTTGTTTTTTTATTCTATTTTATAGGAGAAATGGAACAAGCTAGAGGGGGAAGTCATAGGCGTACGGGCACAACTTTATTTGGGGGGGCAGCCAAAATTTTGCCCGAATTTTAAAGCTTACCCAAAATGCACGAATTTGGATAATAACATATTGCTAACAATAATAACCACTTTTAATTGTATTTTACAAATCAATATGCTGTGAACTCAAAATGAACGTTTATAGATCTATGAGTAGGAGGTTACATAACTTAGAAAAAATACCTATATCGTCCATGTCGTTGACCAAAAGTGTCATTATTTTCAGGGTAACCATGTCGTTCTTAATAGTTTTGTTGGCATGTGCTTGTCAGGGCCGTAGCCACGATGTTAACATTGGCGCAACTAATTTTTTCTTGGCGAAAAGGCCGACAATCTGTAGGGGAGGCATGCTCCCCCGGAAAATTTTTAAAATATGAGGGTTCTAAAAGGGTATTTTGTGCATTCTGAGACCACTCTGCATGATACCCAGATAATATACATTCAAAATCGCGTACACTCATTGTCATGGTTCAATAATAATAATGGTTCAGATGGATTCAGATTATCAGTTACTAAATAATCATTCAGTCTAATTCTTAAAGAAAAATATTATTTTCTGTGAAATAATTGGTGCGACAAATGTCACTCGCATTTTCTCCGTTCACCGTTGGCTACGGCCCCGCTTGTGAATTCAAGCGTTCTTGGTCTATTGTTGTGCGAAGATAGGTTTTCATGCGCCGTTCTCGTTATAGCATTTCTCGTTAGAGCTAGAGCCAGTTCTTATTCGGTCAGGCAAAGGCATGCAATTGAATTACAGAAATGTTCAAATTATACTATTGTTTTTCAACAACACGCAAACCAGGTAAATTATTTATACAGTACTGTAAATTATAGAATTCTGTTTTTGTTTAAGTTCAGACTAAATAATTATATTTTGCCCGAATATTCGTGAACCATTTGCCCGAATGACTTGAATCTCCAAATTTTTGGGGGGGCAGGTGCCCCCCCTGCCCCCACGTCCCGTACGCCTATGGGGGAAGTAAAAGAAACAAATAACTCCCAACTAAAGCCAACATTTCACCAGTGGTTTTCGGAAAAGAAAGCAAAAGATATGGAAAAACACATGCTTGCATCTCTACGTAAAGAAGCCGGTTTAGGTTCTCCCCCAACACCTTACTACCAAAACAATAGTGAATGCATGAACGAGGTAATTAAAGACCAGATGAACTATCAAGAAAACGAGTTGCCAGAACAATGAACAAAGAACCAGAGTGGGAACTTCTTCCGGGTTTTCGCTTTCTCGAAAGGCCAGACTGGTTCCAGATGACGCCGGAGCAGAGAGACGCGCATATGAAGACCGTCATGGGTGTCGAGTTAACGGAAGACAGAACCATCAAAGATAATTTGGCACAGCCAATCAGTCTGCCGCTTCTGTCATTGGGATACGAAAATATTCCAAATATATCTGAGTTCACACTGAAGAAGATATGGAAAGATGCGAAGGAACTTGTACGATCTCCTGGTTTTATTCTCCCCGTGGCTGGATGTGAGTGCCCATTTGCTAGGCAGGTTTATAATGCAAAACAACCAACAAGACCGCTGGTGGTGACGCTTAAACCAGCAAAGAAAAAAGCTGTTGGTCATAACTTTGTTTGTGACTCTGGATGTTCACAATATGCATACCTTAAACTGTGCTGCCATACAGTTGCTACAGCCGAAGAAAATTGTGTTCTTAAAGAATACAAAGAATTCCTTGAAAAAAACACTGATATACCGAACTTGCACCTGATTTCGAAAGTTACGACACGTGATGGAACTGGACGGAAAGGAGGTCAACCAACACGAAAACGTAAACGCGCAGCCAAACCACAGCCTACCATGGTCACATCGTTCCCCGGTATTCAATCTAAGTCACCCACTTTTCCCCTTGGAAGTGAATCACCTCTTGATAGCCAACAACATTTACGGAGTTCCGAAGTCTTAAATTATGTGCCATCTGTTACTCAGCAACTGCAACAATTTGAAGTGCATCATCAACCGATACAACATTGGAATAACTTAATTCAACAAGAGCATCAAATGTATGGTTTGTACGGCAATTCGATCGCAACAGGATCTGCGCCAGTTTATTCAAATCAGATGCAACAACAACAACAATACCATTGGCCATACACGTTTCTCACATCGGTGGAACAGCAACAGATACAGCAACAACAACAACAACGACGACAACAACAACAACAACAACAACAACGACGACGACGACGACGACGACAGGACTCAACATGGACTCAGTCCATCCCTAAGCCGCCATTTCCATCTCCTGCTGAAGGTGTATTTCAATTATACCTGTTGACGTTTTGTCCAAAGAAAGTGTCTAAATGCTATGGTTGCTCACAAGTGTTGAAACCAGGACAACAAATCGGTCAACCGCCCAATGATTTAGTAGTCGTGGGGAAAATGAACCGAGAATACCCAACTAAGGATGGAGGAAAAGGCTCTAATGTACAGAATGTATATTTCCACTGCCGCAAATCCTGTATACAAAGGAAGCAACCGTACTTTACAAGTGCTCTGTGTGAAATACCAGCACAGATACGGCAACTTCTTTTGCCAGTTCATCACGATTTTATCAAGGATTTTTTTAATGCGCAGTGATAACAAATCAAATATCAAATGTGTTGTGTTATATAAAACCTGAGTTACTAAATAGCGGAATTCGTTTTGTTCAATGAAATAAAATACAAAAGTGAAAAGCGTTATATGTCAGTGAAAATCAAAGTTATATGTCAGTGAAAATCGAAAAATCGCGCCGCTTTGTAGAATCGCGTTCAGTCTGTCTTGGCCTTAATTCTTAGCTTTTCTTTTCTCAAAAAGACCAAAACAGTTTCAAAAGACATAGATGTCGTAATTTTAGTCGAAAATGTCTAGACGAACGACGAGAAACAGTACTAAAACAGCAAACTCGTTCGTTCCGGGCAGGGTTCCGGGTGTTCCGGGCAGGGTTCCGGGTGTTCCGGACAGGGTTCCGAGTGTTCCGGGGGGGTTCCGGGTGTTCCGTGCAAGGTTCCGGGTGTTCCGGGGGGGTTCCGGGTGTTCCGGGCAGTGTTCCGGGTTTTACAGACACCCGTTACTTCATATTAAACTACAAAGCTATTATATATTAGCTTTGTTGCCTTTGTATAAAGAATTTGGAATGTTTCTCAAGAAGTACGGCTTTAGCAGCTAACAATTGTTTCAAAATTTAAGCAATAATATATTTACAATTGCAGGAAATGAAACTCCCTCGCGCATGCTCTTGACTCGCTTTGATACACAGTTAAATTTATATGCTTTTCGAACTTTCAAAGTCATTCACATTCTGGTATGATGCTTTGTTCTTGCTTTTTTACAATATTGGTATTTCGATTCAATATAGTTCTTTACGACTTTAGGTATTATATATCACAAAATATGGCTCAAAATGTCTTTTGTTTATGTTTGCTATTTTTAGTTTGTGTGAAATACAACTGACGTGTCAACTCAAAATAACATTGTCGAGGCTGGGCGTATGGAGTATATTACTAAAATAATTACAATTACACGATGAATTTGGTTTAAATATTTATTAGAATTTTGTCTTTAATATAGGACAATGTCTATATATTTCACAATCGGCTATATAAACCTAGCATATATCATTAATATACCAAAGCACCTCAAAATAAGATTGAAACCACTGATCTGAGATTGAAACCTGAAACCTCACACAGACAGTAAATGTTACACCGCCCCGGGTGCTCCTAAACGCTGACCGTCCAGATGGGGCTAGACTTGCTCCAAGTCTGTCTCTTAAAGGGTTTTTTATTGGGGAGTTATAAAGGATTCACAGTGCATTGCCAAAATTAATTAACAATCAGTACAATTTAAAATATTTTCTGAATATAGGCGGCAAATGTAATTCAATAGCTTGGCACTGATTGTAAACACGCATAATCTGTCTAGAACTAGGCAATCTCCTCCGCAGAGGCTTATTAAAATTTTTCGTTATGGATAATAATGGTGACATATATATATAATAGTGGTCCTCCTTCCCCTCATTCTTTGCGCGCTCCGTCCTATTCTCTCAACACGTCGTGTAAGACACTAAGACTACTAAAAATGCTCGCAAGCCTCCGTGGGGGAGAGTGCTGCCTAGGCATATGCACTGAATAAATATTCTTCAATAAATTCTAGAACTTCAATCTATTTCAGTATAATTGCTGCCGCAGGCAGCACTCCTAATTTTGACATGCTAAGGTTTCTCCAGAGTTCACTCGACCCAGTCTTTCGGGCCGAGTTATGTATTGTCGAGATTTCGATCTCGCCTCTGTCCGTCCAGATGTCAGAATTCCGGGGGGGCACCGGGGGGGAGTAAGAGAAAATTATTGAATTGCGGATCTGACTTGATGCAAAATATACGAACAAATATTAGTGAAAGGTCCGTGTAAGTTTATCTTAAACTGGCGAACTACGAATTCCAATTGTTTCCTGTCCTGCAAAGACAAAACACCGGATGAATATAAAAGCTCCGTAGTTTACCAATTCTCGTGTCCTGGTTGTCGAAGCACCTATATTGGTAAAACAGTATACAACACCCGAATAAAAGAACACAGCACACGTGAAAGCTCAGAAATCCACTCATGCGAGCATTTTCAACACATTAAATCGCTTATGGAACTCTCGCCTGACTCAACTATTCCTATAAACACTAATATTACACAGCTTATATTCAGTAACTGTAAAATAATTGATAGGTCAGACCACTGGTCTCAAGCTCCGCTTTCTTCACTATATAAATACTTGCACTTGTAATTTTACACTAATCCTGATGATGACTATAATCTAGTCGAAACGTCGATTCAATAAAATAACAAAATGTTATTCGGAGTTACTGTTCTTTTGTATTTCATTAAGAGATACTTAAGAGCTCTGAATAATGGCCTATTAGTCCTAGACCTTGGTGTAGAATTTTTGTCTATAGATAACTTACCAACAATTGTTACTGTTAATAATTCATGTACGAATACATGTAGTACGATGACAAATAGTGGTATAAATAATTTAATTTGTAAATAATTTAATCTTTTGTATTACATATCAATTGTAAAGTTGCACGTTTGTTGCAACTCCACTATTTGTAATAAAGACGTAATTGAATAGAATTGAATAAATCTACCCGTGGAGGTAGCACAAAATAACATTGATCTACCCATTGTGTTAGAAGAACAAATTGGCAAAAATGAAAACCAAATTTGGTTTATGACTTATGGAAAGGAGCTTCAAGGGCTTGTTATAACTGATTGAATTTGAAGTTGAATTGAAATTGAATTTCCTTACCATGATATTCATACAGACTTTTGCATATTTTCTTGAATGACAGTCATGCTATTTTAATATTATAGGGCTATATGATGGCCTTTCTCTTTGTCTCCCTCCTGTTGTGTGAAGTACTTCATATAAATTAAAGATTGTTTCTATTCTTTCTCGTACAGTATATTTACTCATGCACTAATAGTTAACTATGATCACTATGCTATGATTTACTGTTCACAGACATAAACCTTTGTTGGGCCCCTGTATTGTTATATGACTGTCTTTTCCCTGTGACTTCCATGAGTAATTTTGCAACAGCCTAATCTTTTTCCCAAATCTTTTTCCCCGTTAGGAAAAAATTCTAGGAAATTTTTTTCATTAGATTTTTTCACGCCAAAATTTTTGTCTACATTTATACAGTGATAATATATACGTTGCCAAAATTTGTTATTGCGCCACGCGAGCATAACATAATTATTTAGTACGTTTAATACTACAAAACATGCTTTATATTATTTAGTACGTTTAATAGTGCAAAACATGCTTAGGCAGCACTTTCCTTGCGATAGTAACTACTAGTATTACTTTTATATCCAACAATTCTGCACTGTCGGTCATGTCGTACCACAGCCACGGTAGTAGAAAATATACAAATCGAATACAAAAGTCTGCTGTCTGGGTGTTCATTGTGGTAGATACATAATACCATATCATATTACATAAACAAGCAAGGCTTTGTATACAATATATAGTAGGTGCGCTCTCGTGCATTTGGACTTTGGAGTCTTTTCATGAGGGTATTCTCAGGTACCAGTAATGCCGAATCTCATTAAAACAGTATACAGCGTATATGTCAGCCAAGTTTTTGCTGAATCGGTAAGCAACAATACTTAGTTCATGATTTGTTTTGTAATGTAAACTATACATAGACAGTCGATTAATAATAGTACTATATAGTACCACTGTATACCTTCTTCATGCTTTATGTCGCGAAGATATTATTTCCGGTCACCATTTCACAGACGATATCTTCTAGTCTGGTCTGCATTTGCTCATGATGGCTTGGAATATGGGGTTATATAGTAGCGCATTCGTTAGAGCAAGCGCCTTTCGCCTCATGTGAAAGAGATAGTTAACCACTGAGGATTATGTACTATTTAGAACACGAGTAGCAGTGTTTTATCGAGGCGCAGCCGAGGGATTTTATACCTGATAAAACACGTGCTACGAGTGTTTTAAATAGCTTAAAAAACGTCTCATTGGTATTCTTTAAATGCAGAATAGTCACTAATTAAGATGAGCCATTACTAATGAAGATGAGTTTATCAGGTATAAAGTCACTTCAAGTCACATATTATCGTTGACATGATTTGACCAAAAGCTTATGAATTATTAATGAGTTTTTTAAAGCTATATAATACCTGGAGGACCAAGTGTCCGCAAAAACATGGAGAATTTTTGCATTTTCTGACGCCATAATGACGCTACTGGTTCCTTTTGGCCACGGTAATTATCACTGACCAAGGCTCATTTTGAGCCCGCTACAACGTTCATACCCCCCTGGATTTTTCAAAAATATTTCAGCTTTTTGCAGTAAATTCTCGTTGCTTTCGACTTTTCCACATATTTTTTGACCATTTGTTCAAAGATGTGGTCGTACACGTTCGCAAAAGACAACAAACAAATGTTAAAACCTCGAGAAATGTGGGCGAAGACAATATTTGAAGACAGTATATAAACTATAAATAGGTAAGAGACGAATTACTTCAGTATTTCACAGTTCACATGGGTGAAAAATTGGCAGGCAAAACGATAAAATAGACCCAATTTGATAAGAAAACAGCTTCCTTGTAAAGTGTAATGCATTATCTCAGCAGCAAGCAGCGCGAACCTGTATATTTCACATATATTTGCCAATTTGGTTGTAGAAACCAACCAAAATATAGTGCTATAAGCTCACTTTACCCTCAAAGCAAAGGGGTATTTTTATGTTAAAAAGGTTGAAATTCCACTTTTTAATTAATATAATTTATTATATTGTGGGTTGCTTGTATGCATTTAAGTAGCATTTAAGTAGCATGGAAAATTGATCCTTGTAGGAGTATGAATTATGAAACCATGAATTTTATCAGTCAATTTTCAATGAAGCCTCCTACAAATACATTATCATATGTACAATAAAATAGCTATGATAAATATTAAAAGTTATATAATTTATATAAACTAACCTATACAATAAATTGTAAAAATTGATTGTATCCGTATTAAAGTTAACTAATATTAGGAAGTAATAATAATATTTAATTATTAATAGGTGAAGATTTGCTGTGTTCTTGATCTCGCAATCCAAATCATTCCAGTCATTGGCTGCATGATATACACATCGTTGTTTATTTCATGAGGGGAGGTTAATCTTTAAGGCATGCATGTATGTTTTGAATTTAGTCCCTGCATGTAGATTCAATTTCACATTTGCACACATCCAGAAGTTGTTCCTGATTGGGAACACTCGCACACAGGAAGCTTGTAAATGGCTGGGGGTGATGGGAAATGCTAGATTTGACTGATACAAAAACATCAGGGTTTTGTAGCAACTTATCCTTAAAGCAGGGCCACTGCCCATGGTGCCGCGTGGTTAAATTGGGGGATATATTTGAAATATTGTACCGTCTCATAATTTACAGTAACACAGTTTTGTATATTTCTGTCCCACTGTGAGAACATTGCATATTTTGCATAGCGGGGAGGGCTAGGATTGGGGTTAGAGAAGCTCGAGAAAGAGAGAGTTGAAAAGCAACCCCCCCCCACCACCACTAGCACTGCTACGCAGGCTAATTTTGTAAGTAATCCATTCCTTTTTATTGCAGAATTCATCACACAATGACACAGCCCCACTTTCTGCTGGCAAAAATACAGTTAATTATTATGCATTTTATCCCTGTAAATGGTGGAAGATAGATAAAACCTTTGTTGGTTTATGTACAGTACTATTTATGCACATCGAAGACCTTGCCTTAAATAAGACAATCCATTATATTTATCAATAATAGCTTGTTATGGGCACAAATATGTCTTGCTGCTAACATTAACATTTTAAACTTTTTTTCTGCCAGGGAGACTTTGGGAAAATGAACAGTTGGGAGGATGGAGTGGTGTTCATAGCTTTTTTACAGATTATACCACCCCTGCAGTTACTGTCAAAAGTTGTGCTTGGACATGCAATGGATTATTCCAGGGTTGGTCGCCATCCATAACCCATCCACATTCCCTCTAGTGTCTGGTATTGCTGCCCAAGCAATATTATCCTGTTATGGATAAAGCTCCTAACAGTTACCATTTAACAGCAGCATGGCAAATATATAATATATTTTATCACTTTCGAGTTTTATCTTGTTTGACTGCCATCAGTGGCGTAACTACTTTTGATTCGGACCGAGAGAACCCGGGGGCCCCTAACCCCAATGACCCAAAGGGGTGCACCCAGGCATCCAGGCTCAGACTGTAGAGCAAAAACAAATTGACACGAATGCAACAACAAAATATCAAAAAGTAGTTAAAGCGTTCTCAACCGTACGAAAATCGAACATTTTACGTAAACATAAACTCCACAATTCATCTATATATAAATGTAAATTAAAGATTTATGGTACAACCGTACTAATTTCCAAACAAATTGTAAATTTTGATATGTTAAAATGTCGTTTTCTGACCATCAGAATTCTGTAAAATCTTCCCTCAAAGTCAAGAAAATGGCATTTCAGAGACTCTAGATTTAAAAAATTTCGCAAAAATGAAAAAATATTGGGCAAAAAACCAGGGGGGGTGAAAGAAGCCGTTTTAGATTAGGATCGCGGTCAGTCAGTGGTAATTACCATGAGCAAATGGAACCGGTGGCGTCATTATGGCGTCAGCAAAGGCCAAAAGCCGCCATGTTTTTGCGGACACTTTTTTCTGCCGAGCACTTCCTCCAGTAATATATTATAGCTCAGTGTAGTTAACGCTATGCCGAAATGAGTTGGTTTTATTACAGCGGTACTCCGCTACAATGCAAGCTTAAGTAAAAGCGTAAAATGATCAAACGTTCCGACATAAATATAAGTATAACATAAGAATATCAAATCAATCCGTTCTTTGTTTATGCTTATATCATACCGTTCTTTGTTTATGAGAACAACACAACCGTTTCGTTCCGCTCTTACGCTTATTTTTATGTTTGATGCTCACCGCTTATCCCAGAGTGCAAACCAGGCTTTACGTATCTAACAATTAACTGACACAAAACCGTGTAAAACTCCCACTTTCTCCCATTTCACTGCAAATTGCGATATTTTAGTGGACAACAGTGAGACCGAGGGACGGAAGGCGTGAAACATAAAAAGTCCATTACCACATGTATTATTTGCTATACATGCTCTAAAGTGTCCTTACACCAATCACAAAAACTATCATTTTAATACAAGCAACAACGAGTCTGAGCCAGCTAGAACAATTACATTGTAGGAACTTTGTATGAACGTTTGCCTAATATTGTGCAAACGTTTGCCATGAACGTCCT
The DNA here is from genome assembly GCA_016169945.1 of Trachythela sp. YZ-2020. NCBI lineage: Eukaryota > Metazoa > Cnidaria > Anthozoa > Malacalcyonacea > Clavulariidae > Trachythela > Trachythela sp. YZ-2020. The sequence continues at coordinate 462,216 of JADLSH010000245.1, read as the reverse complement.
GCATGGTAATGTGAATTTGTCGACTCCAATTAGGAACGTCGTCATAACGTTTATGAATAACGTTGGATATGATATACCTACAACTTAATTCGCTACAACATAACAGGGATTATTTTAGGGTGCAATTATAACGAATTTGTGCCGTGGTAAATGAGATTTGTATAGTAAACGCAATTTTGTGCATGCAGTAATACATTCTTCTTTGAGTAGTTAGATTTAACCGTGATTGGTGAAAGGATCACTGATCGATCATCAGCATTATGTATAAAATCACAAGAACTGTTCATATTACCTACCATTTAGAACGGGCATACTTTGAATACGAGATTGACTATGAAGCCAATATATAGCCAAAATATACAGTACACAGTTGGCCAATATATAGCCAAAATAGAGGGTTAAAAACCTCTTAGATTTCGTTAAATGACACTATATAGTTAAAATGTCTAGGGGTTGTCGGGACCTAGATAGGAAACCGTATATATAGAAATAAATTTCGATAAAATCGAAAACACAACCAGACATTGTTTAGGTTTGTCGCACATTCCTCTTAAATAACGTCTTTGCACTCATAATTGAGGTCAATATTCACAAGTACATTCAAAATCGAAATCTATGACTATAGACATTACTGAGTATAATGAAAGTTAACGCTATAACTTATTCCACAAATGGATGTAATCACAATATATTGCACTGTCACCAGGGGCGCACATATCATAAATTCAGACCGATATACCACCCCCCCCCATTCTAAATCTAAAATTACGTGCGTTGCTCCAATAAGTTGAATGGCAACATAATTGTACACACATACTCAGGTGCATTAATGCCTGGCTCCAATTTCGTAATGAGTGGGAAAATAGAAAAAATAATATAAAAATGAATAAAAAATTAACAAAGTAAACTACGACTCTCATTTTTTGGTGGGATGTTGGAAATGAAGTGCCGATATTTTTCAACCATTTGGTTTCCATGGAAACTGGTCATGTGACAAGATATAAGCGGTGATAATGGAAATTAACTTAAAGTTTTAAAACACGGCTTGTCGACGCACTAAACATTCATGGATATGTACAAAACTATTATCGCGGAATCTTTTGCTCTTATACTACAATGTTGTAATTAGAAACTTGAAGATTATGCCATTGGTATGAAAATATTGCTGTGAATACAACAATGTCTCGCACAATGTCAATATAATTTGCACTAAAACGATCGTTCCAGATTAAAATGTTTACAAGTCTAATTGTAGGACCAAAGTTGGCTGTATTCTAGGCAAAATCTACGTATTAACGACCAACATTAAGGTTGTCTTATGCGTCGACAAGTCCAACGTGTTTTTCGCGTGATGAATTCGCGCACGCCATTATCATTATAGGCCCCTGCCGTGAAACAAAATATGAAATACAAATATACAATGACTAATAAACCATTTGCAAGTGCATTCACATAATATGCTTGGAACAGAGACAAGATAAGTAAAACATGCATGATAAGTACAGAGCAATGCGAACAAGAAATGTGCAAATATTACTCTTGTTCATTTATATATTGAGCAAAATATTCGACAGGAATGCAGTCTTTATAGGATATTATATTTCAACAACAACATTAATTGCTCCCTTAAGAGTTTAAGAGAAATATGTCACACTTAAACATCATCACCCAACAAAATTTGAATCAACCATACGCTGGGTATTTATTTGTCTTTCAAATGTTTTTTTCAGTGGGAAACTAAAGAGGAATCACAAATCGGTGCTGAATTATTCAGACATAAACGCGCAATAACGAGCTTTAGCCTATATATCAAAGTTCAAAGGTCGCCGCATATTGCATATAATATATTAAACTATAAAACGGCAAATTTTACGCGAAAACGTAAAAGTTTACTCCTCCCTGCTGGTTTTTATGATCTACACTAATCCAATAGCTCATATTTATTGAATTTCAGTTTGATTCGAACGCCAAAACACATTCGAATACTTATAGCTGTCAAGATGAATTCCTCCTGGCAACATGCTAGACATGTTTAATCGCGCGCGCAACTCGCGCGGACATATCGAGTCAAGCGTGGGTAGAGCCATAGTAGAGCCAAGCATTAATCTGCCTGAGTACTAATGACCACCTTGTATAAGAAAAAAAGTTTTTCAAATTACACCAATTGGAAATTTAGCAGAAACTTGTTCTCAGACTTTCAGTTATATTGAGTACTGCGCATGAGAGTTCATGTCATAATGCCTTTAGTTTTTAGAAATCACGTACACAGTGCTGTCAGTGCTAAAACTCTTAGGTGCTAAAATTATTAGGGACAGGATTCACAGACTTGAGTGGTGTCGCTAAGTATCATAATGAAAATTTTGAGTGGAAGCTGATCAAGACAATTTATCTTTCATAATTATGTTCGTTGGTGTGAATTAATGAATTATTAAATTTAATCAATATAGTCATATATTTATCAAGCGTTCGCGCTTTGTTAGTTTTGATTAATTATCTATTGCCTATTCTTATAATACAATAGAATACAATAACTTGCGCATGAGTAGCCGCACAATTCAACTTGCGTAAGTTACGTTTCATATTTTTACTGAACTCCTGTACAGTTGGCAGGTATCTAACGGCAAGTCGGCAATAACTGTTTTCTTAATCGCCCATAGCGATTTATGAGCCAGGCGACACACTACATCGTTGTAGTCAAGTTTAGACAAAATTAAACATTCTGCAAGTTGCTTCCTCACGTTAAGTGGAGCTAAATTCTTCAGCTTGTGAAGGGCAGACAAAACGGCATAGCATGACGAAGATAGGTTTTTAATGTGATAATTCCATTTAAGGTGTTCATTTAACCATGTCCCGAGAAGTTTAAAAGAGCATGCGCTGTTGACATTTGCTGAGTTGTAATCCATTGAGCAAGAGGTTGGATTTGGTAGCCCAGTCTTCCAAATTAGACATATTGCCATTTATCTTGTCTACAATTTTGCTTAATTCCTGTGGTGGGCAATGATCATAGAGTGTGGTGTCATCAGCGTATTGAAACGATGGGCAGTCAAAGTTGCTTTGTAAATTGTTTACATATAAGTTAAACAATACTGGCCCCAGAATGGATCCCTGCGGTACACCAAAGTGAACATTAACAGTGTCAAATTGTTTGTCATTAATTTGTACAAATTGATTTCTGCCACTAAGATAATTAAGAATCAAGTCTAAAGCTCCATGTGACAATCCTATAGCATGAAGCCGTTGTATAACGGTTCCGTAAACGACAGTGTCAAAAGCCTTTGAAAAATCAGCGAAGGCGATCAAGGTTATCTCTCCTTTCTTCATATAGCCTTAATGATATCGTCTCGAATTCGTAGCAAAATCGTACCTGTTGAGTGTCCTTTCCGATAGCCTGAAACAATCTCTTACAATATGTTGTTGGATATATTCTAGTAATTGTGTCAAGACAAGCCGTTCATATATTTTCGATAGCGCAGGAAGCACCGAGATAGGTCGATGATGATCTGCTTCTGTTGGTGAATCGTTCTTTGGGATTGGAGATATGCGGGCAATTTTCCAGGCGGTGGGAGAAGAGTTTCTCTGTATATACTCATTGAGGATATGCGTTAGTGGCGAGTCAATTATGTCTGCGTCTAATTTGATAAACTTCCCAGGTATTTGATCTGGTCCTGTTGAACTGTCAGATCTCATTAACTTTAGTTGTTGCAATACCTCTCGATAGGTAACTTGACGCAGGTAGAATGTATCAGACCCGCAGTATGGTAGAGAATCGATCATTTCCTTGAGGTCTTCGTGACAAGTTGGGTTGTACCAAGGAGGCGTTGTGTAGTGGAGCTGAAATGTTCATTCAGCACATTGGGTTCCATTGGCTTTGGATTCGGATGGAGAATACGATGAATAATTTTCCAAAGTTCTCTAGGCTTTTTAGAGGACAAAGCCTTTTGGTAAAAGGATCGTTTCAGCTTCTTTATGGTGGTTTTTATTCTATTTCGCGAAAGGCTTGCCATACAACATCCAATTGACTTTGGTATGCTAGGTATCTCAATTTGTTCCTTTCGATCTTGAGTTGACGTATGTCTTCAGCCTGGAGCCATGGTGCTGGCGGTCTTGTGAGTTTCGTTCTCCGTAATGGAGCATGCCGATCCAAACACGATTTAAACAAAGAATTGAACAAATCAAGTTTGTCATCAGGATCATCTGTGCTGTAGATCACACTGAAGGGTAATGCGGAGAAATCGTCGATAAACGCTTTATCATTGAAGCGTTTCTCATCACGGATCATTTTAAATCGTGGTTGGAATCGTGTTACTCGTATATTCACGCAAGCGTAAGGGGCGTCGTGGTCATAATTGTTGGACATGGCAAAACTGATGTATAGGTGATACATACGACTAGGCATATTAGTAATTATATGGTCAATTAACTTTACTGATTTAGGTGTTATACAAGCAGGAATCTTGACTAGTTGGTGTAAATTAAAGGATTCCAACATATCGGTATACTGCTTGAGCATGACCTCTTCAGGTTTCAATAAATCGATGTTAAAGTCTCCAGTGATCATCAAAAGTCCATCCCAATTTATGTTTAATTGACTAATTAAATTTTCAGTTTTACCAAGCCAGATTTGATAGGCCTGAATACGATTAGAACGGTACATGACGCCCAAAAACAGTTTACTGTGTTTATTACGACCATCGATTTCTAGCCAAATATGTTCTAAATCAGGTTCAATTTTCTCGATATCGGGTCTCCTTTTGAATTTTAGTGATTCCTTTATGTAAATTCCTACCCCGCCGCCACGTATATTATCACGATTACGATACAGAATTGAGTAGCCAGGTATAGTTACATAGTTTATAAGATGCGGATTGTCCTTGAGCCAAGTTTCGCTCAATGCTACAACGTCAAATGGGTACCCCTTGACTGTGACCAATAGCTCATCAAATTTAGATAACATACTCTGGGTATTAAGATGTAAGATTTTGAGTTGATTTGGTCTGTTACTTAAAGGGCTTATGCAGTTTCGGTTCGAGTGAAACTCTCTTATTAAAGAGAACGTTTGAAGTTATGAAGATTGACGTTTTGAGCTTTTCCATATCCCACTTCGTTCTTGAGATATTAAGATGTGTTTGATATGTAAATAAGATCACTGTGACATCACACTGCATAATGAATTGTTGGAAAATCACGAATACCTCTGAGATTATTTAACCAATCGCCTTTAAACTGTCATTTGTTTCTGCCTATCGCAGGACACCACACAAGTCATGCAGAGTTTCAAGTGATTTAATTCAATTATTTCAAAGATATTCGTGATTTTCCAACAATTCATTATGCAGTGTGATGTCACAGTGATGTTATTTACATATCAAACACATCTTAATATCTCAAGAACGAAGTGGGATATGGAAAAGCTCCAAACGTCAATCTTCATAACTTCAAACGTTCTCTTTAATAAGAGACTTTCACTCGAACCAAATTTTCGCTGCATAAGCCCTTTAACTGTTCGTGGTGTCGATCTGTATACTCTCCGCTGATAATGCATTCCCGTTACTCTCATCGACTATTGTTGATTCAAAAGAACTATCCACTCAGTTCATCGCAACAATAAAACGGTAATTCGGTATAATAAAAATCCGCTTGCAGAAAACCTTTAGAGTGACACCATATGTATGTTCATAAATTTGATGTGGTGAAGGCGTTTTACGCATTCTGATTGGCTTAGAACAAAATTGTAAACAAATGCGCTGATTGGTCGAGAACGAAATTCCTCTTTGTTGTTTCACAGCCTATAAAGATTTGAAGAGTGGCTGTGTTACATGGTATCATCAATATCCCAAAACTCATCACCAATACATTTCAAAAGCTTATAACAGCTAGTAATTAAAATTGTGAATGTACAAAGCAGCAATATATCCACTTACTTTCATGAAGACAAATAATTATATTTTTACACATTATTTACCATATAATACAACAATTTAGCTAATATATTTGGTTTTAATGAATAATTATGTGCTTAACCACTGTAAATAACCATAAGGGCTAATCGAGACAGGTGGTTATTGAGTATCAAATGAAATAGATAATTCAGAAAAGACGGCAAAATTGATGGTAAAATACAAATACATACAATAGTAACTAGCCAATAGTTAGTATTGCTCAATCACACTTTGTTTAAATTGTTTTTTGAAAGAATTTTTGCTTAATGTTTTAGTGATTCATCAATTGTGTTCCAAATTTTAGGACCACAGTATTTTATATTGAAGGTCCCATAATTTGTACGAACTAAAGGTATAGAGTAAGAAGACCTTGATGCTAGACGTGTATTATAAGTATGTCTGGTAGACTGGAACCGGAAGACTGCCTCGGTTAAACTGATACATAATTTAACAATATCAGGAAGTTTTAAGGCTGTACAAACTCCGGTTTTTTCAGCTCCGGCTCCGGCTTTGTTGCTTCACAACTCATAGCATCACTTCACAACTCAACCGGATAATAGCGCATATTATTCGGCTCGACTTTGTACCTAGAGCTTTTCTAGTGATCGAAAGCTGAGAAGTGACTCAAGCAAACACAGTGAAATAAATTATGTAAACTTTATTGAGCCTAGTAAAGATATACTACCATAACACAAATAATAAAATACAAATTGCCAAAGGCGAGGGTTTTTATAATTAAATTTACTGAACGCTAAGCGAGCAATGTTGCCAGGAAGAAGTGCGCAACGTTTCTTTGACACGATGTTCCCCGTCAACGAAAAGACTCGTTCAACGGTGAGCAAGAAATATATTAGAGAGGCAGACGCGTCAGTGCAGGCCATTCGTTTTTGTGTCGATACCAATAATCCAACAAATCCTGAGCATTGACTTTGCCGTCTTGGAATCTGACTGGTATCACTGGTTCAGACAGGTAGGCGACAAGTTGTTGCTCTGGTGACAATGTTCCTGGTTGCCGTTCAACAGCCCCACTTACGCTACCCATGCGCTCACTCACAACATCAGTCAGTGTTGTCAGCAGTGACCCTTTATGAGGTTTATGGGGTGGTGGATTTCCCGCAGTTTCTGGTCCATGTGCGCCTCCAGTCGCCGCATCTCCAGCATCTGGTGCTGTTGGATTGTTAGGTGTCATGCCCCTAAGCACAGCTCCACGGACGGAAGCTTGGTCATCTTCTTCAATAGGAAGTAGTTTGAATCTAAAACAAAAAATGTACAAATCAGACTCAGCACGCTGCTCAAACAACAGCACATTGTGCAAATACATCTGCCAACGATGCCATGATGGGATTGACAAAATGGATACGATTTTTTACGAATTGATTTTAGGTAGATTTGCTTAAAAAATTTCACCTTGAATTTAGAAAAGGTAGAAATTTGTAAAGTTTGAGTTTGGTTATTTATTAGGAGGTTCTTTATTCCATCTTTTAAAACTGTTACAAATGTATCCCAGTCCAGTGACAGGTGGCTCGTCGTCAGCCGGGTGCTGAAGATTTTCGAGGGATCTAAGCTAGAAATAATCAAAAAGCGAAAAACAATCTAAGCTAGAAATAATCAAAAAGCGAAAAACAAATTGAATTAATGAAAGTTAAGTAACTTGCTTTTATGAATTATGTCTTTATGGTCTTCACGACATATCGAACATGCATTTTGATTTCCACACTTCAACTCGCTGATTTATCACTTTTTCACAGCTTAACTAAACGGCTAAACCTGCTTAGTAGTCGCATACGCAACTAAACAATAAAAAACAAAACCCGAAGGCCTGAATGTGTGTCAGTGTTTGTAATATTACTTACCAGTGTGTGGGCATAAGGGATACATCTGACAAGCTTGCTTCCTCCTTGGTTACTTGAAGGGTTGCATCTTCAAATGGAGTCAGAACTTTCACAAGACCATCCAAAATGTGCCAAAAGTTTCTTCGACTGCCCAAAGACACCGATAACAGCGGTAGGTCCAGCTCACGAAATCGGCGTAGAAATATCGAAGGAGCTGTTTTGTTTTTTACAAATGACCTGCAACAAAAGAGTGAGATCATTACACAATCATACCATGTATAGACTATTATAGTTCACCGGTCAGAAACCAGGACGTGATAGTCACAGCTATTCGAATACTGATAGTTCGTAGTAGTCTAATAGATATACATCATTACATCAAATCATTGAATTCAGGAAATCGGTTACCGGTTACCTGAACATGGCCAGAGAGGTGTTCCAGCGCGTTGCAACATTTTTAACATGGCCACCGGTCTTCTTATGCTTCTCGCCAGGTGGAATTGAAGCTTGGGCCTCTCTTAATGCTCGAGCAACTGGCATTGATTGTCTAAGTTTAAGTTGTAGAAAATTTTTTATTAGTTTTTTTCATATTCAGTAACATTTCAGAATTATTTTCGATTTCTTAAATCAAGCTACCATTAAAATTTGATTTTATATACGCTGCAGCCTACAGGAAAATGTAAACCGTTAGAACAAGGAAGAACATGATTTGTATATTTACCTTGTTTTTGTAACAATTTGCTCACAGTGAGTTTTTGCATCCGTCACAGCTCGCTGAACATCTGGTTTAAGTGCGTCCTATACAAGCATAAATATACAGCATAAATATACAGCGTATAAAACACTGTCTGTTTAACAATTACAGTATTCTACGCAATATATTTAGTGTAAACCTCGACTATAAGGTTTAGTAAGTGTGCGAAACATCCTGCAGATCCTTCATGCATTGGTGCTAGCGGTGGAAAATGGTTTTCATCGTCATCGTCGTCATATTCGCCGAACTCCTATGGCTCAGCCATCGCTCGGACACGAAGCTCTGCTGGTGCCTCAAGAACCATGTCACATTGGCAACGTTGTCAGACACACCTATGTGGAATTTAGATGTTCCCCCACTTATCCACTTTTCACACACCGGCCGCAACTAAATATAAAATTTATAGGATAATTTAACGGACTCGCCAAACCCTCTCTGAAACCCTCGTTCTTTACAATGGTATACGGTCTCAAGTCGACAGCCATCGTCATCCCAATAGCGCGAGTGACTGCCTTTGCCTTTACGCTGTCTTTTTGGAGGGGCGTGTTACGTGCGAAAGTTTGCTGGAGGTTCAACTGAGTGTTGTTGGACGAAGATGGTGATGCGCCACACACTTTTAAATGAGTCCACAAAGGTATAAAAGCTTTACTAAAATCAAGGAATACTCAACAAGAATATAATTTATCTTCAATTGCCTTCTGAATTTTGTTAGCAATTAGTAATGCAGCATGGATAGTCGAATGATTTGCTAAAAGCGAAACTGGCCTGGGTAAAATATTTACAAATGTTGGGCAAAGTTTTTTCGAAAAAAATTTATTTTCAAGAATCCTGTTAAATACTGAAAGTAGAGAAATTGGACGATAATGTGAGAGATCAGCAGTAGATCCCTTTTTGAAAACAGGAATAACGTTTGCAATTTTCATCAGTATACATCTTGAGACATTACTGCTGTTCAATTAAACTTAAATCCGCGATGAAGTTATAGAGAACAACCGAACAATATGACCAGTCGTCACATCTGTGCCTATGGTCTATTTTGAATTTCGCATTTTCGTGGCCAAAGCCTAACTTTGTGATATTCATTGATGACACAAAATGATTGCTAATTTTGGTAAAAACAACGTCGCGCTTTAATGTTGCGTGCACGGACGTTTACAGAAGGTTGTAAGTCTTTGTGTGACGTTCGAATAGAACATTCCTACAACGTTTTGCACACATAACACGGCTTTAGTTAATCACACAAAATGTATTTGCGAATACGTGTTGTTAAGGTTGTAGAGAGTAGTTAGGTCAATAGTTAGGTCGTTGTGTGCTAGCTGGGTGAGCATGCAAATGAGGTTAAAAACTGTAAATGTTGAATAGAATTATTACTGTATGTCGTTTTCTTTGTTATTCATTGAGCTGTGTTTAACATAAATCTTAGAAATACATGCATGCAGAATCCTCTCGCCCATTCGAACCAAACAATTTACTCCCCAAAAGTTATTGTAACATGAAGTACTGAGTCGATCACTGTAACCATGGTAACACGCAACACTGTATATTTATTTTATTTTAATTTGTACAAAATATTGATATGATTTGTACTTTTAACTATAAAATATCAATTGCCCAACCATATAAAGTAGGTATGCTATTATGTACTCTTTTAGCTTTGATTTACGGTAACATTCAACCTTAGACGGTTTCATAAAACTTCAACTGCTTTTCGAGCAGTATTTTTATACTTCGCACTTGCTTTTGAAATGAAGTTTTTGAGATTTAATATGTTGTTTCTTTTCTATAACGTATTTGAATCAATACTAAAATACTTTTAAGATCAATCAATGTTGTATTGACCACACAGAATGATCTACGCATTTTCAAATTCACAAACTATACTGCATGGTATCAATCGGCAAAGCAAAGTATACAAAATAGACACTTACCCGTTTAAAACGCTCCTTTTCCGGTCTTTCGACTGTTTCTCCTGTTGTTGATTTGTCCTCTAAATAATTTTCATTTATCTTGTTTTGGCGACTTTTTGATTTCTATTTATTATGTCCCGACTCCTGACTCCTGAGTATTAGAAAATGAGTGCAAAACTATTTTTGAAAAAAGTTTGCAAAATGGCAGAATTCTTTGCTTTAGCCAATCATGAGGTTGCTAGTTACCAGTCTTCTCTCGGTCTGAACTCGTGCATGCGCATAACTTAAGAAACCGTCCAGTCCAGTCCATGACAAAAAAATGGCGGACGACTTTGCATTCCGCTATGTTTTCGCATGCCCGGGATGTAAATATCCGAGCGGAATTAGTACCCTCGCACGGCGCTTCGCGCCGGCTCAGGGACAAGTTTTAATGCGAATGTATCTATTTCCTGCAGGCACATGATGATCACTGAGATTATTTTTTCTTTGTTTGTTGCTTGGTCTATCTGGTATGCCATCACGACGTACACAAAGAGAAGGAACATGCCTGCTGGGCCATTTCCATATCCCTTCGTTGGAAACATTCCTCAAATACTATCTGCAGATCCCGTCAAATCGTTTAGCAAACTAGCCGAAAAATATGGAGATATTTTTACTGTAACCTTTCCGCAAGGCAACGCTGTTGTCCTAAATACTGCGTCACTAGTGCGTGAGGCAAGACTTGCCGGAAAACAAGAAGACCTCGCAGGAAGATTACCGGAGTCCATATACCCTATCGGGGATATGATTGGAAGGGATTTATTTACATGTGATTACTCACCTGAGTATTGTTTTCGAAGGAAGGTGTTCGTATCGGCAATGCATGTTTTTGGCGCTGGGAGAGCAAGCCTCGACACTTGCCGGACATGCAGTTGAAATTGCGATAAAAAGAATTGAAGGCGAGCCAGGAAGACCGTTTTCACCTAAAAATATTTTCGAATCCGCCATTATTGTTCAGCTTTGGGAATGGCTGACATCGAAAAAGATAGCGTTGGATGACCCAGTTGTGAAACAAATCAACGAACTTGGAGCTCTTCTCGCCAAACAAGCATTATTTAATACTTTGTATCAGTTGCTTCCTTTCCTTACTTATCTACCAACACAATTCCGTCGTGATATTAAACGAGCACAAGAGATTATAAACACAATATTTCCACCAGAATATCGCGCACACGAGGGGAGCTACATTCCAGGTGTTGTCCGTGATCTTACAGATAGCTTCATCAGTTCATATGAAAAAGAAATTGCCAAAGAGACGGCGAAAGAGATTGGGTCGAAAGACGACATCCCTGGACTGATGATGGACGTTACCGTTGGCGGGTCGGAGACCACTTCGACTTCTCTTAGTTGGTTTTTTCTATACCTTGTCCTGCATCCCAATGTCCAGAGAAAAATTCACGAAGAACTCGACGCTGTAGTGGGAAGAGACCGTTTACCGAGCTGGAAAGATGCACAAAACTTGCCGTACCTCCAAGCTACCTTATGTGAAGTCCAAAGAGCATCTGGGCTGTTCGCGCTTATTATGACTAACGCGGTTCGTGACACGACCATCGCCGGTTATAACATTCCCAAAGGTACACTTGTCGGCGTAAATCTTACAAAGGTCCATCATGACGAACGAGAATGGGCCGAACCGGAGAAATTCAAACCTGAAAGATTTCTTGATCACGACGGCAAGTTTGTCGGCTGGAACAAACTACATGGTTTCTTGCCATTTAGCTTTGGTCGTAGAGAATGTCCTGGACAGTCATTGGCCAAAATGATGATGTTTTCCTTTGCTTCAGTATTACTACATCGCTACGAAATTGAGTTGCCTGAAGGGGCGGAGATGCCTACTACGGAAGTGTCCACTCCTCAAATTGTCATCCGACCAAATGATTTTGTAGTTGTTGCAAAGCCACGATAATTTGAAATACTAAGTTAAAGCCCTAGAGCCGAATAAACTAGGGAACATTGTTACGGAAACATTAAAAAAATTGCGATGTTTCCACATTTGCCTATCCTAAGAAAAATTGTTATATATGGGATTATATTTTGCTTTCCAGTAGTAAAATATTTCCCAACAAATTCAGTTTAATAACAAAATAAGTTTTAATTTGTTCAATTCATGTGTAATCGACATTCAACATATTGTAAAACCTCATTACATACTTTCTGTATCGTTCTTGGTATGTACTGTATATTTCGGCAAAAACGTTTTCGACAAACTAAGGGCAATATAAGGGCTATGGTATTGATGACATTCCAGGAATCGAGTTTTTCAGTTTCTCTCGCCTCTTTAAATTCAATAAAATGGTAAAAAACAATCTGGCTTCATACTCTTCATCCCGGGCCTGTTAAATCGCAACTACTTTGAATGCTATACCGCGAAGAATCGATTATAGTGTCTTGATATTTATTATCGAGAAGCTGAACATTTCTCCATATTATAAAATGGTTTGGAAAAATTGCTCAGTAACACATTTTCTTTCTGATTAAATCAGCCGAGCTCGTCTAGATTCGCCATGCATGATTGCGACGATGCAGCAGACGCTGCAGTGTTTTACAATGAACACGTATGGGAGGATTATCCTTCCCAGGATGCTATGAGAGGCGAGACAAGCTGACCGTTTACGAAAATGGAATTGCGTTGACGTATAGTGTAAAACGTTTGATGGGAAAGCGCTCCTATTAAAGCTGCTGAATCTTCATCCCCGAGCCGGCGCGAAGCGCCGTGCGAGGGTACTAATTCCGCTCGGAGATTTACACTCGGGTATGTGAAACATTGTGGAATGCAAAGTCGTCACAGAACAGTTTAGATAAGACTTTCGCCAAGTCTTCTTAATGCGCGTTGACAGCTCACTAATAGTTTTCTCGCCTACGCATTACGTACAGTTGAAACCTTGTAAATCATATTATAGTTTATCTCGAGTAGCATCTATTCTTTAATTCTTTCATGATTTTCTATGGTTGATTTGAAGTTTCAAATATATCAAATATAAATATTAGTGTCTCGAGTATTTTCTCATACAATCTCGTACATCGGAATGACAAACGTATGCTCGCGCTAAAATATATTGTGAGTGAATCTTAAGTCAGAATTATGGTCAGAAAAAGTTCTAGTACGAAATGGCAAAATGTCAATATGGAGGTCAATATGTGGAAGGACGTCTCACATATGGACGAGCACATATTCGGCGAATCGGCGTGATATTGTCACGCCACTCTCGCCTTATGACACTCTCTCGTGATATTTTTTCACCCAGTAAGCAGTTTAAGTGTCAAACAAATGTCGCAGGTAGCGAGTCAGGAGTTCGTTTTTTTTTCAATTGTAGAGCTTTTAGTTAAAGTTCAGTAGATACGCGCAAATTTCGCAGCACAGTTCATTCTCTATACACCCCGTCCCCCCCCCTTTGTCACCAAATTTGGACGAATCTAGAAACCCATTCTGTAAAATATTGGGGCGGCCGCCCCCTCCCCTCGCCCCCTTGCCGGAGCCACTGCTGTCACAGTGCTTTGCCAAAATTAATTAACAATCAGTACAATTTAAAATATTTTCTGAATATTATACGCTAGGCGGCAAATGTAATTCTATAGCTTGGCACTGATTGTAAACACGCATAATCTGTCTAGAACTAGGCAATCTCCTCCGCAGAGGCTTATTAAAATTTTTCGTTATGGATAATAATGGTGACATATATATATATAATAGTAGTCCTCCTTCCCTTCATTCTTTGCGCGCTCCGGCCTATTCTCTCAACACGTCGTGTAAGACACTAAGACTCATTAAAAATTCTCGCACGCCTCCGAGGGGAAGAGTGCTGCCTAGGCATATGCACTGAATAAATATTCTTCAATTAATTCTAGAACTTCAAGCTATTTCAATATAATATTACTTTTATCCAACAATTCTGCACTGTCGATCATGTCATACCACAGCCACGGTTATAGTAGAAAATATACAAATCGAATACAAAAGTCTGCTGTCTGGGTGTTCATTGTGGTAGATACATAATACCATATCATATTACATACACAAGCAAGGCTTTGTATACAATATATATTAGGGGCGCTCTCGTGCATTTGGACTTTGGAGTCTTTTCATGAGGGTATTCTCAGGTACCAGTAATGCCGAATCTCATTAAAACAGTATACAGCGTATATGTCAGCCAAGTTTTTGCTGAATCGGTAAGCAACAATACTTAGTTCATGATTTGTTTTGTAATGTAAACTATACATAGACAGTCGATTAATAATAGTACTATAGTACCATTGTATACCTTCTTCATGCTTTATGTCGCGAAGATATTATTTCCGGTCACCATTTCACAGACGATATCTTCTAGTCTGGTCTGCATTTGCTCATGATGGCTTGGAATATGGGGTTATATAGTAGCGCATTCGTCAGATAGCGCCTTTCGCCTCGTGTGAAAGAGATAGTTAACCACTGAGGATTATGTACTATTTAGAACACGAGTAGCAGTGTTTTATCAGGTATAAAATGCTTGGATATGCAATGGATTATTCCAGGGTTGGTCGCCATCCTTAACCCATCCACACCCCCTCTAGTGTCTGGTATTGCTGCCCAAGCAATATTATCCTGTTATGGATAAAGCTCCTAACAGTTACCATTTTAAACAGCAGCATGGCAAATATATAATATATTTTATCACCTTCGAGTTTTATCTTGTTTGACTGCCATCAGTGGCGTAACTACTATTGGTTTGGACCGGGCGAACCCGGGGGCCCCTAACCCCAATGGCCCAAAGGGGGGGGCACCCAGGCATCCAGGCTCAGACTGTAGAGCAAAAACAAATTGACACGGAAGACTCTGAGAAACGAAAAATGCATGAATGCAACAACAAAATATCAAAAAGCAGTTAAAGCGTTCTCGAACATTTTACGTAAATATAAACTCCACAATTCAGATTTATGGTACAACCGTACTAATTTCCAAACAAATTGTAATATATAATGTCGTCGTTTTCTGACCATCAGAATTCTGTAAAATCTTCCCCCAAAGTCAAGGAAATGGCATTTCAGAGACTCTAGATTTAAAAATTTCCCGGAGGACCATGCTCTCGGACCCATCTAGTACTAGGGGGCCTTCAAAATTTTTGAACCGGGGACCCCCTGCTATAACGTTACGCCACTGACTGCCATATAAATATAAAAAATGTACAATTAAGTAAAACTACAAGCTGTTAAATGTCCCACAGAGGACAAAATCTATATACAGTTTATACACCTAACTTCACAGTACTATAAATGATAACATAAAATGCTGAAACAACCTGAAAATTTTGTTATCAAAACGAGCATGAGACCTAGTATGTCTATAATGCGATGTTCTGGGAATGGCTATAACTGTGGCAAAATAATGGAATAATATCTATTACTGTGGCAAAATAATGGGCCGAGTGCATATATTTTAAACAATGAACTGTGAAAAACTACAATTGCAATTAAAAAGAAAATGAAAAGTTTCCGTACACATTTCTTAATCATTTTTATACAATGTTTTTGAAAGGAAATATCTGTTGTTTACAGCGTCAGCATATTAATACTCAAGTTTTGAAATTTAACCTAAAATATAGAAAACAAGTATTTAGTACATCCTTAACGAAGTGAAAAAAACTCACTTTTCACTCCACGTTGTAAAAACCAAGGCAGGCGAAAACGTGCTTAACGAAGTGAAAAAAACTCACTTTTCTCTCCACGTTGTAAAAACCAAGGCAGGCGAAAACGTGAAGTTTTGAGCATTTAAAACAAAATATTTCGCAAAAATGAAAAAATATTGTGCAAAAAACCAGGGGGGGGTGAAAGAAGCCGTTTTAGATTAGGATCGCGGTCAGTCAGTGGTAATTACCATGAGCAAATGGAACCGGTGGCGTCATTATGGCGTCAGCAAAGGCCAAAAGCCGCCATGTTTTTGCCGAGCACTTTCTCCAGTAATATATTATAGCTCAGTGTAGTTAACGCTATGCCGAAATGATTTGGATTTCTCCCATTACAGCCATACTCCGCTACAATGCAAGCTTAAAGTGCTTATAAACCCAAAATGGGTTTTTATTGATTCGGATAAGGCATGAAAAGTTAGTTAGTAAGTTCTAGATTAGTTTTTGGCTTAGACTTTTAGTTTCGGAGATATAAAGGCTCAAACAGGCAAATTTTGCCATTTTCTGAAAAAAAGTAGCGCGACCAAAATATCACCAAGGGGCCTGGATCCCAGGAACCCAACTTTGATAAACAACTAAGAAATATATGGCGAAGATATCGATATCTTGTGTTTTTTTGCATATTTTGTCTAAACGATGTTTCGTTTGTGCGTGATCTTACACAGAAAGTACCAACAGTAATATATCTAGCTATCTGACACCTTTTTTGGATGATAAATCACCTATTGCGGCTTTAAACCGATAGAAAAGAGGGCACCGAAACTCATCGACTGAGACATTTGGTGGCAAATACAGGCCATAGTTATCGATCTATAAACAAAGACAAATGTACCCAGTTGTCCCAACATAGGACAGGAATCAACATACAGGTAAGCTGTGATTTTAACAAATGCAATGATGTCTATTCGCGCGTATGAACTTTGGATATTTAACGTTGAATCATGTCACCTAAATGTGCATAATATTTGCTTAGTATACAATGTCATTGAAGCCAGTATGGATGAAAGGTTCTGCGCCGGACATGTCCGATGTACAACGTTGTTTGTTGACGCACAAATCGATCGAAGTGCTTCTACCTCTGAGAGATTACATACTGCTGTTATAGAATAATATATCATATATGTTTCAATGTGGAAATTATCACAACTTTAATGCCTTTATGGTATTTAACTAATATAAATTAATAGGCCATTCTACTTTTAGACTTCAACCTACTTTATATGTGGACTTTCAGTGTCTTGTATTATCCTACACATGTGGTCAATGTCACATGTTTTATATGACAGTGAGATACTGATGATATATGTTTAATTGATACATGTATTTGGCACAAAGTTGATGACCAAGTGCTGCACTGTCCCACTAGTGGAACCACCTTAACCTGAGTATCAGGCATTTCTGCAGTTAGGCCTTGGTCCCTAAGCCACCTATGTTGAAGAACCCTAGGGAGGCTAACAGAAAATTCCCTAAATAGAGAGATACACTTCAACATTGTATAGCCCATTAAACTATTTGTTTGTGATTTCATCTAGATTATCAGTGAAGTAAACTGGAACCATCAGTGAAAGATGAATTAACATTTTTAATTAAATATTTATTAAACATCTTTATCAATATATGTTGCAGTGTGACTCTATTGTCTCTTGGGGCAAGTTCACTTTTAATAGCTCAGCCCCTTGATCGATTGATTGGTTTATTAACCCATTAATTGGCAAATTTTACTCATCGGTGGTAGAGTACTGCCAATTAATGGGTTAACTGCGCTTGATTGGATCGGCTAAACTTTAGCTGCTTTTTGGGTAATGGGTTACCTAGAAAAGAGCCAGACTCCCACTATGGAAGAACTTTACCCATCTGGAAGGAGAGATTCCACTTCTAAAATGTGCAAGGACATCTGGTACGGGAGGGGGTCAACATCCATTTTCCTCCATGGGGAGGAAGTCGGTTTACCTGCACAGAGAAGCACCTTTCCGAGTTACTTAAATCAGCTATGTGGGCATGCCAAGAAAGTTGGATGTGTGTACACTATGAGTAAAGCATACATCACTCTCATACCACACATCTTACATCTAATGTCAAAGTTGAAGCATGTTTGCTCTGCCCACACAGGCAAAGCTACTGTAATAGAAGTCATAGAAAGTATGAAGTTTTACAGATCACATACTGGGCTTATTACATTAGATATGTTTCCCCCACTAAAACATTCTCAAAAGATGAATATTATTCTAAGCCTATTTATGTGGCAATTAATGTTTAGTGTCGTCACAATAATTCCATATATATATATCTATATATCCAGTTTATGATATCCGTGTATTGATCATCTTTCAGTTACATGGACAAAGATGACAATCTGCCAACCAATCTTTCTATGAAAGGTTCTGTGAGAATATACATGGGGGCCATTGTATATTCATTAGATTGTGGGTTGGCCAGTTGCAGTTAACCAGTTACTATTCTTGAAAATGTCAAAATTTTGGGCAAATTTGAATGTAAAATTTGTAGGGAAACAAGCTTCCTTGCTAAAGTGAGAACCAACTTTAAAGCAGGTGTAGAAATGAAATGCAACCGATTCCCATGTCCATGAAGGCATGAAGACTATAAAATGCAGTAAAAGGTTTAAGTTCCATTCCAACAAACTTTTAACCCTTGCATTCGTTCATTTATTTCTTCTTTCGAAAGAATTTTATAAGCAAGAGGCATCTATGTCCCAGAATTTATAGACATAAGTTACTGTCATCAAGTGTCATGGTCGTCTCCACGATCGACTTTGAAATCGCATTTAAATCCATTCCTTCGTCTATATTCCACGATTGACGATGCAAACCACTAGAAGGGTTACTTTACACACTCAAAAATGTGTTTGAGTTCAAAAATGCGTTTTTTTCCTCAAGAAATAGCCGAATTTTCAAGATGATTTATCCAAATGTAATTGTTTTTATAGTAAAATTAAATACACACGTTCCTGGGACCCAGTCCCCCGGAAAACGCTACTTTTTTTCCAAAATAGCGACTTTGAGCCTGTATATCTCCGAAACTAAAAGTCTAAGCCAAAAACTAATCTAGAACTTATTAACTAACTTTTTATGTTCTATCCGAATCAGTAAAAACCCATTTTGGGTTTATAAGCACTTTAAGCAAAAGCGTAAAATGATCAAACGTTCCGACATAAATATAAGTATTACATATCAAATCAATCCGTTCTTTGTTTATGCTTATATCATACCGTTCTTTGTTTATGAGAACAACAGAACCGTTTCGTTCCGCTCTTACGCTTATTTTTATGTTTGATGCTCACCGCTTATGCCAGAGTGCAAACCAGGCTTTACGTATCTAACAATCACTAACACAAAACCATGAAATCATGAATAAAACTCCCACTTTCTCCAATTTCACTGCAAATTGCGATATTTTAGTGGACAACAGTGAGACGAAGGGATGGAAGGGTTGAAACATAAAAAGTCATTACCACATGTGTCCTTATTAGCGAAAGTATAACTTTCATGATTGAGTCGATGCGAAAAATATTTTGTAAAAAACGATCATTTTAATACAAGCAACTTTTCTTCTAGAGTCTGAGCCAGCTAGAACAATTACATTGTAGGAACGTTGTCTTAACGTTCGCCTAATATTGTGAAAACGTTTGCCATGAACGAAAGTTAACGCTATAACGAGTATAATGAAAGTTAACGCTATAACTTCTTCCACAAATGGATCTAATCTCAATATATTGCACTGTCACCAGGGGCGTACATATCGATTTTGGCTGGGGGGGGGGTGAAGTTTAGAAATGAGACCGACTCATAAATTCAGACAGACCTTCTTCATGGGATTAATTGTATCGTCTCGAATTCGTAGCAAAATCGTACCTGTTGAGTGTCCTTTCCGATAGCATGAAACAGTCTCTTGCATTGGATATATTCTAGTAATTGTGTCAAGACAAGCCACTCATATATTTTCGATAGCGCAGGAAGCACCGAGATAGGTCGATAATGATCTGCTTCTGTTGGTGAATCGTTCTTTGGGATTGGAGATATACGGGCAATTTTCCAGGCGGTGGGAAAAGAGTTTCTCTGTATATACTCATTGAGGATATGCGTTAGTGGCGAGTCAATTATGTCTGCGTCTAATTTGATAAGCTTCACAGGTATTTGATCTGGTCCTGTTGAACTGTCAGATCTCATTAACTTTAGTTGTTGCAATACCTCTCGATAGGTAACTTGACGCAGGTAGAATGTATCAGACCCGCAGTATGGTAGAGAATCGATCATTTCCTTGAGGTCTTCGTGAGAAGTTGGGGTTGTACCAAGGAGGCGTTGTGTAGTGGAGCTGAAATGTTCATTAGCACATTGGGTTCCATTGGCTTTGGATTCGGATGGAGAATACGATGAATAATTTTCCAAAGTTCTCAAGGCTTTTTAGAGGACAAAGCCTTTTGGTAAAAGGATCGTTTCAGCTTCTTTATGGTGGTTTTTATTCTATTTCGAATATCATGAAAGGCTTGCCATACAACATCCAATTGACTTTGGTATGCTAGGTATCTCAATTTGTTCCTTTCGATCTTGAGTTGACGTATGTCTTCAGCCTGGAGCCATGGTGCTGGCGGTCTTGTGAGTTTCGTTCTCCGTAATGGAGCATGCCGATCCAAACACGATTTAAACAAAGAATTGAACAAATCAAGTTTGTCATCAGGATCATCTGTGCTGTAGATCACACTGAAGGGTAATGCGGAGAAATCGTCGATAAACGCTTTATCATTGAAGCGTTTCTCATCACGGATCATTTTAAATCGTGGTTGGAATCGTGTTACTCGTATATTCACGCAAGCGTAAGGGGCGTCGTGGTCATAATTGTTGGACATGGCAAAACTGATGTATAGGTGATACGACTAGGCATATTAGTAATTATATGGTCAATTAACTTTACAGATTTAGGTGTTATACAAGTAGGAATCTTAACTAGTTGGTGTAAATTAAAGGATTCCAACATATCGGTATACTGCTTGACCATGACCTCTTCAGGTTTCAATAAATCGATGTTAAAGTCTCCAGTGATCATCAAAAGTCCATCCCAATTTATGTTTAATTGACTAATTAAATTTTCAGTTTTACCAAGCCAGATTTGATAGGCCTGAATACGATTAGAACGGTACATGACGCCCAAAAACAGTTTACTGTGTTTATTACGACCATCGATTTCTAGCCAAATATGTTCTAAATCAGGTTCAATTTTCTCGATATCGGGTCTCCTTTTGAATTTTAGTGATTCCTTTATGTAAATTCCTACCCCGCCGCCACGTATATTATCACGATTACGATACAGAATTGAGTAGCCAGGTATAGTTACATAGTTTATAAGATGCGGATTGTCCTTGAGCCAAGTTTCGCTCATCGCTACAACGTCAAATGGGTACCCCTTGACTGTGACCAATAGCTCATCAAATTTAGATAACATACTCTGGGTATTAAGATGTAAGATTTTGAGTTGATTTGGTCTGTTACTTAACTGTTCGTGGTGTCGATCTATATACTCTCCGCTGATAATGCATTCCCGTTACTCTCATCGACTATTGTTGATTCAAAAGAACTATCCACTCAGTTCATCGCAACAATAAAACGGTAATTCGGTATAATAAAAATCCGCTTGCAGAAAACCTTTAGAGTGACACCATATGTATGTTCATAAATTTGATGTGGTGAAGGCGTTTACGCATTCTGATTGGCTTAGAACAAAATTGTAAACAAATGCGCTGATTGGTCGAGAACGAAATTCCTCTTTGTTGTTTCACAGCCTATAAAGATTTGAAGAGTGGCTGTGTTACATGGTATCATCAATATCCCAAAACTCATCACCAATACATTTCAAAAGCTTATAACAGCTAGTAATTAAAATTGTGAATGTACAAAGCAGCAATATGTACAAATAATTATATTTTTACACATTATTTACCATATAATACAACAATTTAGCTAATATATTTGGTTTTAATGAATAATTATGTGCTTAACCACTGTAAATAACCATAAGGGCTAATCGAGACAGGTGGTTATTGAGTATCAAATGAAATAGATAATTCAGAAAAGACGGCAAAATTGATGGTAAAATACAAATACATACAATACTAACTAGCCAATAGTTAGTATTGCTCAATCACACTTTGTTTAAATTGTTTTTTGAAAGAATTTTTGCTTAATGTTTTAGTGATTCATCAATTGTGTTCCAAATTTTAGGACCACAGTATTTTATATTGAAGGTCCCATAATTTGTACGAACTAAAGGTATAGAGTAAGAAGACCTTGATGCTAGACGTGTAACCGGAAGACTGCCTCGGAACCGGAAGACTCCCTGGAACCGGAAGACTGCCTCGGTTAAACTGATACATAATTTAACAATATCAGGAAGTTTTAAGGCTGTACAAACTCCGTTTTTTTCAGCTCCGGCTCCGGCTTTGTTGCTTCACAACTCATAGGATCGAGTCTAACCGAATAATAGCGGATATTATTCGGCTAGACTTTGTACCTAGAGCTTTTCTAGTGATCGAAAGCTGAGAAGTGACTCAAGCAAACACAGTGAAATAAATTATGTAAACTTTATTGAGCCTAGTAAAGATATACTACCATAACACTTTAGGGTAGCACGGGTGGCGGAAGCGGTTAGCGCGCTGCCTCTTACCACTGAGTTGAGCCTGTTTCACAACAGGTCGAGGTCACTGTTGGTACTCGCATGAGATCGGCAGTGTGCTCAAATAACTCATGTAAGTTGAGATTCTCTCCTGTGCTTCGACGGTTTCCCCCGGATACTCCGGTTTCCTCCCTCTAATACTAACCCTTAGGAACTAACAATGGGGCCACAGTAATTGGCTGACGCTGTTGTGGACTCCCTGCCATTGAGGCGAAGTTGAATAAAAAAAACCAAAAAAAAACAACAAACAAAACACAAATAAT
Source organism: Trachythela sp. YZ-2020 (assembly GCA_016169945.1). NCBI lineage: Eukaryota > Metazoa > Cnidaria > Anthozoa > Malacalcyonacea > Clavulariidae > Trachythela > Trachythela sp. YZ-2020. The sequence goes on along the minus strand of JADLSH010000245.1, from coordinate 439,144 downwards.
AAAATACAAATTGCCAAAGGCGAGGGTTTTTAAAACTTTTAATAATTAAATTTACTGAACGCTAAGCGAGCAATGTTGCCAGGAAGAAGTGCGCAACGTTTCTTTGACACGATGTTCCCCGTCAACGAAAAGACTCGTTCAACGGTGGGCAAGAAATATATTAGAGGGCCAGACGCGTCAGAGCAGGCCATTCGTTTTTGTATCGATACCAATAATCCAACAAATCCTGAGCATTGACTTTGCCGTCTTGGAATCTGACTGGTATCACTGGTTCAGACAGGTAGGCGACAAGTTGTTGCTCTGGTGACAATGTTCCTGGTTGCCGTTCAACAGCCCCACTTACGCTACCCATGCGCTCACTCACAACATCAGTCAGTGTTGTCAGCAGTGACCCTTTATGAGGTTTATGGGGTGGTGGACTTCCCGCAGTTTCTGGTCCATGTGCGCCTCCAGTCGCCGCATCTCCAGCATCTGGTGCTGTTGGATTGTTAGGTGTCATGCCCCTAAGCACAGCTCCACGGACGGAAGCTTGGTCATCTTCTTCAATAGGAAGTAGTTTGAATCTAAAACAAAAAATGTACAAATCAGACTCAGCACGCTGCTCAAACAACAGCACATTGTGCAAATACATCTGCCAACGATGCCATGATGGGATTGACAAAATGGATACGATTTTTTACGAATTGATTTTAGGTAGATTTGCTTAAAAAATTTCACCTTGAATTTAGAAAAGGTAGAAATTTGTAAAGTTGGAGTTTGGTTATTTATTAGGAGGTTCTTTATTCCATCTTTTAAAACTGTTACAAATGTATCCCAGTCCAGTGACAGGTGGCTCGTCGTCAGCCGGGTGCTGAAGATTTTCGAGGGATCTAAGCTAGAAATAATCAAAAAGCGAAAAACAATCTAAGCTAGAAATAATCAAAAAGCGAAAAACAAATTGAATTAATGAAAGTTAAGTAACTTGCTTTTATGAATTATGTCTTTATGGTCTTCACGACATATCGAACATGCATTTTGATTTCCACAGTTTAACTCGCTGATTTATCACTTTTTCACAGCTTAACTAAACGGCTAAACCTGCTTAGTAGTCGCATACGCAACTAAACAATAAAAAACAAAACCCGAAGGCCTGAATGTGTGTCAGTGTTTGTAATATTACTTACCAGTGTGTGGGCATAAGGGATACATCTGACAAGCTTGCTTCCTCCTTGGTTACTTGAAGGGTTGCATCTTCAAATGGAGTCAGAACTTTCACAAGACCATCCAAAATGTGCCAAAAGTTTCTTCGACTGCCCAAAGACACCGATAACAGCGGTAGGTCCAGCTCACGAAATCGGCGTAGAAATATCGAAGGAGCTGTTTTGTTTTTTACAAATGACCTGCAACAAAAGAGTGAGATCATTACACAATCATACCATGTATAGACTATTATAGTTCACTGGTCAGAAACCAGGACGTGATAGTCACAGCTATTCGAATACTGATAGTTCGTAGTAGTCTAATAGATATACATCATTACATCAAATCATTGAATTCAGGAAATCGGTTACCGGTTACCTGAACATGGCCAGAGAGGAGTTCCAGCGCGTTGCAACATTTTTAACAAGGCCACCGGTCTTCTTATGCTTCTCGCCAGGTGGAATTGAAGCTTGGGCCTCTCTCAATGCTCGAGCAACTGGCATTGATTGTCTAAGTTTAAGTTGAAGAAACATTTTTAATGGTTTTTTTCACATTCAGTAACATTTCAGAATTATTTTCGATTTCTTAAATCAAGCTACTATTAAAATTTGATTTTATATACGCTGCAGCCTACAGGAAAATGTAAACCGTTGGAACAAGGAAGAACATGATTTGTATATTTACCTTGTTTTTGTAACAATTTGCTCACAGTGAGTTTTTGCATCCGTCACAGCTCGCTGAACATCTGGTTTAAGTGCGTCCTATACAACACGTCAACACCATAAATGATTGTTACTTACGACAGTCATAAGCTTACTATATAAGCATAAATATACAGTGTATAAAACACTGTTTAACAATTATAGTATTCTACGCAATATATTTAGTGTAAACCTCGACTATAAGGTTTAGTAAGTGAACGAAACATCCTGCAGATCCTTCATGCATTGGTGCTAGCGGTGGAAAATGGTTTTCATCATCATCGTCGTCATATTCGCCGAACTCCTAGGGCTCAACCATCGCTCGGACACGAAGCTCTGCTGGTGCCTCAAGAACCATGTCAATGTTAAGGCAAGTGTCACATTGGCAACGTTGTCAGACACACCTATGTGGAATTTAGATGTTCCCCCACTTATCCACTTTTCACACACCGGCCGCAACTAAATATAAAATTTATAGGATAATTTAACGGACTCGCCAAACCCTCTCTGAAACCCTCGTTCTTTACAATGGTATACGGTCTCAAGTCGACAGCCATCGTCATCCCAATAGCGCGAGTGACTGCCTTTGCCTTTACGCTGTCTTTTTGGAGGGGCGTGTTACGTGCGAAAGTTTGCTGGAGGTTCAACTGAGTGTTGTTGGACGAAGATGGCGATGCGCCACACACTTTTAAATGAGTCCACAAAGGTATAAAAGCTTTACTAAAATCAAGGAATACTCAACAAGAATATAATTTATCTTCAATTGCCTTCTGAATTTTGTTAGCAATTAGTAATGTAGCATGGATAGTCGAATGAGCCTCTTGTACATTATTTAATTTTTCAAGAATCCTATTAAATACTGAAAGTAGAGAAGTTGGACGATAATGTGAGAGATCAGCAGTAGATCCCTTTTTGAAAACAGGAATAACGTTTGCAATTTTCATCAGTATACATCTTGAGACATTACTGCTGTTCAATTAAACTTAAATCCGCGATGAAGTTATAGAGAACAACCGAACAATATGACCAGTCGTCACATCTGTGCCTATGGTCTATTTTGAATTTCGCATTTTCGTGGCCAAAGCCTAACTTTGTGATATTCATTGATGACACAAAATGATTGCTAATTTTGGTAAAAACAACGTCGCGCTTTAAAGTTGCGTGCACGGACGTTTACAGAAGGTTGTAAGTCTTTGTGTGACGTTCGAATAGAACATTCGTACAACGTTTTGCACACATAACACTTTAGTTAATCACACAAAATGTATTTGCGAATACGTGTTGTTAAGGTTGTAGAGAGTAGTTAGGTCAATAGTTAGGTCGTTGTGTGCTAGCTGGGTGAGCATGCAAATGAGGTTAAATAGTTATTGTAACATTAAGTACTGAGTCGATCACTGTAACCATGGTAACACGCAACACTGTATATTTATTTTATTTTAATTTGTACAAAATATTGATATTTTGTACTTTTAACTATAAAATATCAATTGCCCAACCATATAAAGTAGGTATGCTATTATGTACTCTTTTAGCTTTGATTTACTGTAACATTCAACCTTAGACGGTTTCATAAAACTTCAACTGCTTTTCGAGCAGTATTTTTATACTTCGCACTTGCTTTTGAAATGAAGTTTTTGAGATTTAATATGTTTTTTCTTTTTCTATAACGTATTTGAATCAATACTAAAATACTTTTAAGATCAAGCAATGTTGTATTGACCACACAGAATGATCTACGCATTTTCAAATTCACAAACTATACAGCATGCTATGAATCGGCAAAGCAAGCATGCAAAATAGACACTTACCCGTTTAAAACGCTCCTTTTCTGGTCTTTCGACTGTTTCCCCCCTCCTGTTGATTTTTTCTCTAAATAATTTTCATTTATCCTTGTTTTGGCGACTTTTTGATTTCTATTTATTATGTCCCGACTCCTGACTCCCGAGTATTATAAAATGAGTGCAAAACTATTTTTGAAAAAAGTTTGCAAATTGCAGGATTCTTTGCTTTAGCCAATCATGAGGTTGCTAGTTACCAGTCTTCTCTCGGTCTGAACTCGTGCATGCGCATAACTTAAAAAACCGTCCAGTCCAGTCCATGACAAAAAAAATGGCGGACGACTTTGCATTCCGCTATGTTTTCGCATGCCCGGGTGTAAATATCCGAGCGGAATTAGTACCCTCGCACGGCGCTTCGCGCCGGCTCAGGGACAAGTTTTAATGCGAATGTATCTATTTCCTGCAGGCACATGATGATCACTGAGATTATTTTTTCTTTGTTTGTTGCTTGGTCTATCTGGTATGCCATCACGATGTACACAAAGAGAAGGAACATGCCTGCTGGGCCATTCCCATATCCCTTCGTTGGAAACATTCCTCAAATACTATCTGCAGATCCCGTCAAACCGTTCAGCAAACTAGCCGAAAAATATGGAGATATTTTTACTGTAACCTTTCCGCAAGGCAACGCTGTTATCCTAAATACTGCGTCACTAGTGCGTGAGGCAAGACTTGCCGGAAAACAAGAAGACGTCGCAGGAAGATTACCGGAGTCCATATACCCTATCGGGGATATGATTGGAAGGGATTTATTGACATGTGATTACTCACCTGAGTATTGTTTTCGAAGGAAGGTGTTCGTATCGGCAATGCATGTTTTTGGCGCTGGGAGAGAGCAAGCCTCGACACGTGCCGGACATGCAGTTGAAATTGCGATAAAAAAATATGGGTTATGTTTTGGTTACAGTTGGGATGACGAAGTTATTACTTTGTTGAGACAGACAATTAGCATGCATGTAGAGCTTGTTGTGTTTGTAGAGCTTGTTGTATTACGAAAGTCACCGAACTGTGGAATCGCATCAAAAATTTGTATATCGACCACTCCCACAAACGTCTACAACCGCGCCTACATAGTTTTGCATGTTTACAATTCTAATTTTAAACAGCCAATCGACGTTTAATTGTAATTGTTACCAAGAACCTGATTGGCTGTTCAAAATTAGAATTGTAAACATGCAAAACTATGTAGGCGCGGTCATAGATGTTTGTGGGAGTGGTCGATATGCAAATTTTTGATGCGATTCCACAGTTCAGTGACTTTCGTAATACTTTCATATTTGAAAATGTTGATATTTGGGGTTATGTTTTGGTTACAGTTGGGTTATTACTTTGTTGAGACAGACATTTATGCATATAAAAACAACTTTCTGTACTTTTGTGTTTGAAATATTGATATTATTTTGGGTAGCTTTCTTTGTGTTTTCTGCACAGACAATTTTCTTTGAATGTCGACCAGACCACACCCTAAAACCTGGCTGGCTAACTGGAATTGCATAATCATCCATATGTGGCCTTGTGTAGTTCAATCTTAGCCAGGCTTGGCTTCTGGCAACAGATTATCCCAGAGCCTTGCGTTCCTTCCCGAGGATCGCAGGGTCGAGAATGAGATTGCTTACCGGACAGAGGCAAGATCACGAATAATATATATATATATATATAATAATTTGAGATTCAAACACACTCATGCAAATGGTCAAATTTAATCAACATGTATAGCAGAACATACCTATATATAAAAATAATAATTGTACTAACATGCAAATTTATATAACAAAGATCATCATATATACAACTAAGAAAGTTGCTGAATAGTTGTACATGCGATTCATTTGTATTGAATACAACAATTTATTAAATGCAAACTTAATGCAACAATCGAATGTGCAAAACAATGCAAACTTAATGCAACAATCGAATGTGCAAACGGTCTTCATATTAATACGTCTGTGTGTTCAAATAAAATAGAAACACTAGGAATGAATTATGTTAGTATTTTGCATGAAAAAGAACAGCCAGTTGATCAATGACTACAATATGATGGAATAAATATCGCTTCTGGACTTGGGCCCTTGGTTTGGGTATAAAATATTGTTTACATCATGTCATCATTCAGATCAGTATAAAAAATAAATAAATAATGTGTGATGTATATCGTTTCTGGACTTGGCCCTTAGGTATAAATTGTTTAATTCAGATCAGCAGAAAAGTTTGTATGAAAGAAGATCGCTCTGGTGTATAAAATATCACTAGCAGAAGCAACTGGTGTGTAAAATATCACTAGCAGAAGCAAATAGAAAAGTAATTAGTCATACTAACCTGATCGATTTTAATCCGTATTTAGTTTGCAAATTGTAATTATGTAATGTTCGAACACATGTCGTTTCAAGTGTGAACATTTTAATTCCCCTCACTTCACAATAACCTGATCGATTTTAATCCGTATTTAGTTTGCAAATTGTAATTATGTAATGTTCGAACACATGTCGTTTCAAGTGTGAACATTTTAATTCCCCTCACTTCACAAACTTCTCTTGCGCAATGTTCCCCCGTAATACGACATCTTACCGGACAAACAGAGCCCAGATCGAGATTGACTATACATAACTCCGCGAAAAAGACTGGGGCGAGTAAAAACGGGAAGCACGTCAAGAATAGGGTGCTGCCTGCGGCAGCAATTAATTGCGTCAACACACAATATCAATTATAGAAGTGAGAACTCTAATATTTTTAGATCTTTTGTTATACTCTTTTTCACGAAAAGTCAAGACGCGCATATGGGTAGGGATTAGGGAATAACTGATCATCTATTAACTGACATACCGGTATTCTCTTCGCTTTTCAAAATGACTGTAGTTGTATTAATCTTGTTTGTTTTATACTTTTATTTCAATAATCATGGGTAACTTAAATTTGCACTGTCAATACAAGCGATGAAGCGATATACTCTCTACAACAATCAATAATATACCTTGAATGCGAATACAGCATGCTATTTGTAGTTTGTTTTATGTAATAGCGCTTCTTTATACTACACTGTAGTAGTTCAAATCAAGGAGTAGTTCAATAAAAGGAGTAGTTCAAATCTCAATGATGAACTATCCAAATTTTTAGGCCTTTATTCTTGTGTATTTTGAATGTATATCATAATTGCGCCAGCTACTTAGGTTTAATAGTTAGTATTAATAGTATAGACTACATTTATTTATTAAGCTTTGCCGTCTAACAATACATGAACAGCTATTAACACAAGACTACATTGTGACAATTTTATTTACTGTTGTATTTTTAATAACAATTGGAACTGGTAACTGAACGTGCTGATAGAGATTTGATTGTTTTGCAATTTGAGCAATTTTTATGCATTTACCAGCGAGACATTCAGGGGATATAGACAATAATAGCATAACATTGCATAAGGATTTCCTATGTGATATTCGAATTTATGCGTCTATTTCACGCGGAATTGGAACAAATAGTATCAAAAGTAGTGGTACAAACATGTTACACACTTGTTAAAACCTTTCTGCCGTCTATTTTGCCGCAAAGTTTACCGCGTGTGGTAATACACTATAGAGTTTATATTAGAGAAATTGTGTCAACCCATCTAATGACGTCATTTAATGTATTCAAGCATAAATTAGCATACGCCGTTTTTTTCAAAATGGCGGACGACTGTTGAACTTTGTCACAAATTTTCTCAACAACTAAATGCGATGGACAAGGGAAACTATGAAATTAAGTATTCCGTAGGCATGCTCTATAAATATAAGGAATAAAAATTTTCGTTGCCAATGTCCTGGCGACGTTTTTGTCAACACGGACGTCACCCGAAAATTGGTATATCTAATTTTGGCGGCATTTGGCATCATAGCGCTCGTGTAAGGAAGCAAAAATCTTATGTTTTGTCATATATGTTGAAGATTACCACAAACTGATACAAACACAATTTTGAATCCAGTCCCCCCTCGGCAATCTGACGTCCGTGTTCACAAAAACGTCGCTTGCTTAAGCTCGCTATTCAAATTTTACACTGGGGTGAATAACAAACGTATAATGTCAATCCATTGATATTTGAAGGCAAACAATTTGTAGAAAACAATTGGTATTATTATTTTTACAGCTCGTCATTAACGACAGCCTTTTTTCAGTTGCTCTCGCCTCTTTGAATTCAATAAAATGGTAGAAAACCATCTGCATTCATCAGTACTCTTCATAGCGGGCCTGTGAATCTAAAATATGTTTAGAAATCGCAACTACTTTGAATTCTATACGGCGAAGAATCGATTATAGTGTCTTGATATTTATTATCGAGAAGCTGAACATTTCTCTCAGGATCCATACTATAAAAAGGTTTGGAAAAATTGCTCAGTAACACATTTTCTTTCTGATTCGCCATGATTGCGACGCTGCAGCAGACGCTGCAGCAGACGCTGCAGCAGACGCTGCAGCAGACGCTGCAGCAGACGCTGCAGCAGACACTGCAGTGTCTTACAATGAACACGTGCGCGAGGATTATCAACGCGTTCCAAACAATTTTGAATAATTCCAAAGTAGCAATTTCAAGGGAAATATCCATAATTTTGCGGAATTTACCTATTTTTTCCGCAAAAATTCAATAAATTTCAAAATAAAACAGATTCTTGTTTAAGTTTTAAAAAAAAATTCCACTTTTTTGCGAAAAAGTGTTAAAATGACATTTAAAAAGATAATTGAATTTTGCGGAATAAAAAAATTATCGTACTTATCAGCTTATTTTCGTGTTAGTTTAAGATGATTTTGCGAATTACATATATTTTCTATTCAAAATCAATCAAAATTAAAGAAATTTGAAGAAAGGTTAATAAATTTTGTAAAAAATGTTATTTTTTGCAAAATATTGTATGGAATATTCACCGTGTGGAAAAGGAGAAATGGTATGAAAAGGGACTCCGAAATTCGGATACCTTTTTGCTGGAAATGAAATGATTGCCAAAAAATTGAGAAATGTTAAGAAAAGTGAGTCCGAAATTCGGATACCTTGTTTGCTGACAATGAAATCATTGTCAAGAAATGGAGAAGTGGTAGGAAAAGAGAGTCCGAAATTTGGATACCTTTTGCTGGCAATGAAATAATTCTCAAAAAATGGAGAAATGATAAGAAAAGGGAGTCCGAAATTCGGACACCTTTTTCCGGCAATGAAATAATTGTCAAGAAATGGAAAAGTGGTAGGAAAAGAAAGTCCGAAATTCGGACACCTTTTTGCTGGCAATGAAATAATTCTCAAAAATGGAGAAATGATAAGAAAAGGGAGTCCGAAATTCGGAGACCTTGTTTCCTGGCAATTAAATAATTGTAAAAAAATGGTGAAATGATAAGAAAAGGGAGTCCGAAATTCGGATACCTTTTTCGCTGACGCTTAATAATAGTGAATCTTTCAGAACGTAGTGACCTATAATTGTTGTGATATATTACCACAATTTTTATTACTATAACTACACTTAAATATTTACAACCCTTGAAATGTGGTTCACATGGTCTATATTCGCCACAATGTTCTACTTCTAGTCACTCTTACCATGTCTTCAACACAGAAAAATATATCATGTTCTTACTGTGACGATGTGATCATTGGGTCTCTTGTTTGCAAACTGAATTTTATTACCACTATTTCTTCGGCAGTGCATGATGGAATGGCGTATGTGTCTTTGGTAATCCAACTGGCCCGCAATAACCTTGGTGTTTATTTCAACCATAACCTTGTCAGAATAATCCTGCGACAGAAAAATTAAAGATATATTATTTACACAATGTACCATATTACTATACATGATTCTAGATTCCTTTGTATTTAAATTAATGAAATATTCCTGAAATGCTCTTACACAATAAAAGGGCATATTGTATAGCTGCCTTATTCTCAACTGCAGTTAGACGTAGCATAATAATGTATAGTTTCCTCCTGAAAATTTCCAACTACCCTTGTAGTTGTTTTATCAAGCAAATTGCTTAAAATCATTCTTATAATTATCGTATAATATTTAATAGTTGAACATCCTTGGCATTAATGAAACGATACAGTATGTCTACAAACTGCGATTTGTTGTGTCAATTTTAGGTTTTGCAGACTGTTAAAGGATTAGTGTAAGGGTCACACATTGCGGGCTTTTGTTATTGTTTGCATCTTACCCAAATGCACCAAGTTTGATCCTGGGAATTCCTGGTGTGATACTTTCAGTTGATGATGTAGTGATAACTTTTAATGTGCAACTGAAATCGGCCTGACAAGTCGCAGCATGTATAAAAGAATGCTTATATAAACCTGTAGCCATCGTGGGGCAAGCACAATAGAGTAACAATGCCATTACCCTTGGGACAAGTATTCCCATTGGGACGAGGTAATGTTTTTACCATTGTGTTTGCCCCACTTGGCAAGATGGCTGCCGGTATCGTGAGCCTACTATAGAGGCATACGGCTTCATTCTATCAAGTATAATCAAGTATAGCTACGAACGAAGATCAAATGTCAAGGTTCAATCGCACAAATTTCGTTCCAAATGTTTACTATATTCATACAACCACGAATAGATTCCCCTCAGAGTTTATACTATATACAATCACATTGTTAATATCATATTATTTTATATCATTGTTATTATCACATTGTTAAGAAACATTATGCAGGAGAAGCTAAAAGTTTGTGTTTGAGCCAGACAGTGTAATCAAATATATGACGGTAGTGAATATGAATATTTACTAACATTTTATATACCGTCGCTATTTTCCTTCGCAACTTGTATAATGAATTGGGACACCCCAAGTTCAGATCGTCTTCCCCACCTAAAGGATCTGCCGCTTGCTAGCGTTTGTGGATCAGTAGATGCATTCGTTGCTTCGCTTCCCGTCTTTGACGTCTGGTGCCTCTGGGCATAATAGCGAGCTTAAGCAAGCGACGTTTTTGTCAACACGGACGTCAGATTGCCGAGGGGGGAATGGATTAAAAATTGTATCAGTTTGTTGTAATCTTCAACACATATGACAAAACATAAGATTTTAAAAGTTTTTTGCTTCCTTACACGAGCGCTATGATGCAAAATGACGCCAAAATTAGATATACCAATTTTCGGGTAACGTCCGTGTTGACAAAAACGTCGCTTGCTTAAGCTCACTAATAATACTCTAATACGCCCATCAAGATCAGTCAGGACAAAAAAACGGAAGATAAGAGTTCAGAGAAGAAGATGAATTAAAGTTCGGGAAGTGAAGTGAAGCTAGAGGATATTTTTGAGATGATAAGCGGTATGAGCAAGAAGCTGGATAAGTTGGATATCATCCAAGAAAAAATGGAAAATGTTGAGACGGATTTAAAAGAGTTGAGGAAGTCACTTGAATACGCGCATAGTGAGATTGAAGACCTAAAAACGGAGAATGAGAGAAAAGCGAAAGAACAAAAAGAAACCTCGGAACGCGTAAAGAAACTCGAACCTGACAACGCTGCGCTAATGAACAGTGTCGTTGACCTTAAAGCGAGGTCAATGCGCGACAATCTGTTGTTTTACAACATAAAAGAAGAAGACGAGGAAAACACGACTGAAACAATTCTCGATCTATTGGAAGACAAGCTTGGTTTCAAGAACGCTAGCCGCTAGGAGTATTAAGATCGACCGCTCTCATCGCTTGGGAAAGAAGAGAAGGGGAGACGTCAAGCCGCGACCAATTGGTGGTTATCTTTATCTTAGATTATTATTAAAATTGTACTTTCCTGCCAGCGTCCTGGCTAATATTATCTCAACTCCCGTCTGAATATCATTAATTTGGTTTTCTAAAAACAGAATTTCTGTTTTATGCTCACTGAATTATTCCATGCATTAGTACCTATTAAAATTGTACACACACACTGTGATTTGACAGCAGTGCACCACCGATCATTTCTCATACTCAAATTGTAATGAATTTGCGCTGTTTAAAACATTTTAGGGCTACTCCTATATGGGGGGCAGGACTCTGCTGTCTTTCACATTTGGATTTCAATGACCGGCGGAGCCATGCTACGTTTTCCCCAGGGTCTCTGAAAGATATTTTTATCAGGCTCTACGAAAGTTCAGCAAATAACATTCAAACAAGACATTGAAAGTCATTTGCTGGGCTCTTACTGTATATCCATTTTTAAGTTTTCTCAGGTTTGTTATTGTATTAATCACCTCAAAATCTCATACTATATAAAGCAATAATGACTGTGAACAATATTATAGATTAGAAGGATATGACTTTGTAGGAATAAATAGGGAAAATAAAAAAGGAGGGGGAGTTGGAATATATATTAAAGAGCAATTAAACCAGAAAAAACGCGAGGACCTAACTACAAATATTGAAGATATCATTGAAAGTGTTTTTATCGAAATATTCACAACCATAGGGAAAAATGTTATTATTGGAGTAATTTACAGACCGCCAAATAGCAAAATTGAAATATTTGAAAATGCAATGAATGAATTATTGAATAAAATTGATCGAGAAAACAAAATCTGTTATCTTATGGGAGATTTCAATATAGACTTACTTCAATCAGATAACTGTGATATTGCTAATAGGTTTAGTGAGCAACTTTTTACCTCCTCTTTTTACCCAACTATAACCAAACCAACCAGAATCACTGAACATACTGCTACTCTAATTGATAATATTTTCACTAATAATATAGAAAAAATAGACTCAAGTGTAAATGGAATTATTTTCAGTGACATCTCAGACCATCTGCCCATATTGCATGTGTGTGACCTCAATACAACCCATTTAAATAAATGTAACACAAAAATAATAAATACTAGAGACTTTAACAATGTAAATATAAATGTTTTCAAGCAAACTGTTAATGAAATATCTTGGCCAAATGTTTTTTCTGATAACTCAAATCCAGAACTAAGTTTTTCCGAATTCACAGAAACATTCTTAAATGCCTATAATACAAGTTTCCCAATTAGAAAAAAAGTCATTAAAAACGCTGTTGATAAAAACAAAAGTCCTTGGATGACAAAAAGTGTTTTGAAATCAGTGAGAACAAAAAACAAGCTATATAAGGCTTACTTACTAAATAATAGTAAGAAAATCAACATTCATACAAAAAATATAAAAATAAGCTGAACCACGTAATCAAAGCAGCAAATAAAATGCATTATGAAGAACAATTAATAAAATATAAACATGATGCTAAAATGATTTGGAAAACATTAAATAATATTCTGAAAAAGAAAACAAAGAAAACAAATTTATCAAAGCAGTTTGCTGATAATACATGTATCATCCAGCATTATAGATGATCCATACCTTACAGACAGTATCCCTAACAGCTTATTTCTGGATCCAGTTTTCGAACATGAAGTAACACAACTAGAAGTCCTGGATATGATGGTCTTAGTGCAAAAATAATAAAACTTGTGACAAATGAAATCTCTAAACCAATTACACAAATATTTAATCAAACATTTTTAACTGGCAATATTCCCCAAGAACTCAAAATTGCGTTAGTCTGTTAGTAACACCTGCTATTAAGGAAAAGAAAAGCGGTATGTGCCTTGTCAACAACGAGGACAAGCAACAAATGACACAAAGAGTACTAATAATCAACTAACTAGCCAGTGAATAAGACACTGTATATATTTTGGACTATTGTTTAGCACTTTTCAGCACTTGATAATTATAGACTCAATAAGTTTACAATATGCAATTTTCAGTTACTGAAGTGATTTTCAGCCATTGTTTTTTCTCATTTCGGTATCAGTGTCAGACTGTCAGATTGTTTTAAGTTTTACTTTTTAGTGTTTATTCAAAAGATTCCACTAGAGCGTGTATTTTCAATAGAAGTATTTTCAAAAGGTTGAAAATGGCTTCAATGGCAGAGAATCGCTTTTTTCTAAGATTAATCACAGTGTACAGTCACACTGTTTAATATAGTTAAGAAATAAGTTTCTAGTATAGGCCCTTGACATTTGTTGGACACCAGTTGAAGTTCCACAGGGTAGTAACTAATAAATGGTAGCACCGCAGATCAGATATTACACCTGCCAGTTATATGTAGAGGTTCCTGGTAATTCTGCTAATATAAGCAGGGGCGCACATTCTAAAAAAGTTTGGAGGGGTGTCCATTGTCCAGGGACCGACTTTTTATATTTGTTTGACCACATCAAAACATGTATTACGAGCTAATGTAAAAATATGTGTAGTGCCAGGGGTGTAGAAGGATTGTTAAAAATAGGGGGCCGACTCCCACGACGCTCCACCATGGTTGGCGCCGACGGGGAAAATTTTGAAAAACTTGACTCTGTAGATCGTCGGAAATGGCATTTTCAGAGTCATCTCTACCTCTTTCGTTATAGGCCCTTTCATTAATATATATAAGATTTCAAACACTCTAGTTTCGAATTCAAATATTTCGCTGCAATTTTCTTGAAATGCAGTTATTTAAAAAAAACGCCCCCCAAAACGTAACCTTCAACATCATAAGGACCCAGAGAATAATGACGTGGAAATAGAACGCACAATGCGGCAGAGAAAAAGTTAGGAGGTTTTGCGCAGTCGTGTATGGCACTATGGCTATGTCATCTTACATTTGAGTATATTGCTTTAAGAGGAAAATATATCTCTGGGTTTTGCAATGTTGATTTCTTTTATTGACAATTTTTGTATCGTTTATTATACGTTTTTTAGACAGGATGTTTCGGACCAACTCGGACCGAATTAAGTAGTGTAATTTTACAATTTGGGACCGACTTTTTTGGAAAATTCACAAATGATGGGGGGTGTCACACCCCCCCACCCCCTCTAATGTTCGGGGGTGGGGGTGTGACACCCCCCATCATTTGTGAATATATATCATTGTCACCGATTGACGTGTAAACCCACAAGGGAGTGTTAGGGGTCACGATGGGGTCAGGATCCAAAATATCGCTGCAAGATGAAGTACCTGCATATATTATGTCAATGTCACCTAGCGACAGAGCCACTGATCTGAAAATATAGTACCTGGATCGAGCTTCCATACCTATGAAAATTGAAGCCAGTTTTGGATTTGGCGGCCATATTGGAGTGACCACCAATGGCCGTCGTAAGTCGCAGCAATTTGAAGGAAGTATTTTCAATTTGCGCTGTGTTGGGCGATGGAATTATTGAAGTTTAATTGGAAATATGTAAAGGAGTTTGTATATTGTTAAAGTCACCGATTTGGGTTGATTTCGGGCGTTTCTCGGCGAAAAAACTGTTCGCGTGTGTATGTTGTTGTCAGCCATGATGCTCACGTGAAAATTTTGGAATAAATCGCCGTACTGTGCCTCTCGACGTAGTAATCAAAGAAATTACAAGAAAGGAGACAGTTCCACATGGGAAAGTAATACTGGGCAAATAGTGATGGTGAAAGATCGGCCTTAAAACGGGTTTTTGTGACGATTAAAGTCGACGAACTTTGCGTGTTGTAGCTACAATATGTTGCCTTCCGCAGTAATAGTAAATCAAGAAACGAGACAGGACATCTTGTGGAAGTAATATTGCGCGTATAAATAATGAGGAATCACTGATTCAGGCTGAAAACGAATGTATTAACAGAAACTTTACGCGTAAGTGGCCGTGATGCAGTCGCCATATAGGACATATATAATTTATAGTGCTTGTAAATAACAGTATACTTGTTAATAATACTTTCTATGCTCAGTTGCTTCAAATTTAGTATTATGTTTGTAGTGAAGTCATAAATATATTTCTGCTAAAAGTATGTTTTAAATTTCTCTGAAAGATTTTACCTGTCTGAAACTTCTGTATCTTGTGAAGAATTTTGCAAAAAACTGTATGCAATAAATCAGCATACCATGATATTAACTGGCCAATGCTATTGTAAAATTTCTCATTGACAAATGTTTTTATTAATTCAAATTTATTTTTAATATGTCTAAACTAGATTTATAACATTAGTTTCCTAATCTACTTTTCAACTATAGTGTCAATTCCTTGGCACAGGAAGGAAAAGGGGCCATCCTTTTGAGGCAAGGTTTGAAATTTGCAGTATCCCAATATCCACAAGATACTAAAATTTGGTGTTGGATACTAAACTGTGAAGGACTTGTATCCTGACTGGATACTACAAAGCTTCAAACATTGGTATAACATTAAATGCCTTAATTGATCAACATTCAAGACAGATGTACAGAAGTTTGCTTAAGGTTTATATGCATCTTAATGTATCATGATACCAACTTATTTAGTATCTAGTTGTTGACTGTTGTGTCTTATGTTGTTATTGTTACTTGTAACAGTGAGATGGGTCAGGAATGGGTAACTCAGTGGAATGGTACTGAAAAATAATTTAAATTTAAGATTCTGGAAAGGGAGTCAATTAATTTTTGAACCAAGACTTAATGCATATTACATGGTTTGTAGCTCAAACATAGTAACTGAATATGACAATCCCTGATATATTGGTGTATTTCCCCAATGGAGCCTGGGGTTCCCAACAGAGCATGTATTCCCCAGTAGCACCACCTCTGCACAGAGACAAGCTTAAAATACATGTTGTAAATAAATTGTTCACTTAATTCATAAGGAAACTAAATGCCACAGCATGATGTTTTATATAGATGGCCTGTAATCAATCTCTTGAGACACAGTAGACAAATTTGTAGTGGTACATTCTGACAAATTCTGTCAATCTGACCAGTATAATTTAGTAAATACATAGGCTAAGTACTTTTTATTTATTGTGCTTCAGCAAACAATGAACTATTTTCTTGGACCTGTTAAATTATACTGTCGTATTTGATACAAGTATGAACAACGTCTGTTCGCCGGGCAACAACAATCAACTATTAATTGTTGTAGCTACAACACGCAAAGTTCGTCGACTTTAATCGTCACAAAAACCCGTTTTAAGGCCGATCTTTCACCATCACTATTTGCCCAGTATTACTTTCCCATGTGAAACTGTCTCCTTTCTTGTAATTTCTTTGATTACTACGCCGAGAGGCACAGTACGGCGATTTATTCAAAAATTTTCACGTAAATATGCCCACTCATGGCTGACAACAACATACACACGCGAACAGTTTTTTCGCCGAGAAACGCCCGAAATCAACCCAAATCGGTGACTTTTAACAATATACAAACTCCTTTACATATTTCCAATTAAACTTCAATAATTCCATCGCCCAACACAGCGCAAATTGAAAATACTTCCTTCAAATTGCTTCGACTTACGACGGCCATTGGTGGTCACTCCAATATGGCCGCCAAATCCAAAACTGGCTTCAATTTTCATAGGTATAGAAGCTCGACCAGGTACTATATTTTCAGATCAGTGGACAGAGCTAGCTCATGTATAAATTCAGTATAAAATTCTGGTTAATCTAGAGGAAGTTATTGTTTTGATGGCTTTGAAAAGAAAAAATCTTGAGGCAGTTCGAAATATGGAAAATGTAGGCGAAATAAACTTATTGTTTGTGGAAATATAGCTTGATGGGAATAATTCCAATTTTAATATAAATTTTGAGCTCGAAAGTCGAAACTACCCAACTGGTACTCAACTGTTAAGAGTCGATAAGAGGTGTGTTAATGACTGTAAGAAACCTGTGAGAACATAGGATAATTTTTATTCTTCGTGGGGAGGAATAATGCAATTAAAATTGACAAAAATTTCTTATGTTTATGTTTCCCAGTCGGTCAGGTTGGGCGCCATCTTGAATAATAATTGTAATAACTTACAGTCAAATCCAGTGTTCTGTTGCGAGGAACATTGCAATATTGTCACGCAATATTGCAATTTTGATTTGGAGATTGCTCTGAGCAATTTGCAACTGCTGCGAACAAATTGCAAATTGAAATTCACAACCAGGTGTGTAAACAAAGCCTCTGATTGGCTTCTAGCAAAAGAAGAAACCAATCAAATGCTCCGAGCAATTGGATTGGAGCTTCCTTTTTGCTAGTAGCCAATCAGAGGCTTTGTTTACAAAACTGGTTGTGAATTTCAATTTGCAATTTGTTCACACCAGTTGCAAATTGCTCAGAGCATTCTCCAAATCAAAATTGCAATATTGCGTGACAATATTGCAATGTTCCTCGCAACAGAACACTGGATTTGACTGTAATACATGTAGTAGATAATAATTTTGGGTTGAGTGCACGACAACAATTTTGTACTAAATTTCTGGCCACAATGCTTTTATTCTTCGGTGTATTGAAATGTAGCCCTATAGTGAGACAACCTTAAAATATATTTTTTACTACAATTGGAAAGATTTGATCTATAAGGGACTCTGGAATTCAGACACCCATTTGATGTTAATACAGTCAAACCGGATGTTCTCTTGCGAGCAACATTGCAATATTGTCACGCAATATTGCAATTTTGATTTGGAGATTGCTCTGAGCAATTTGCAACCGGTGCGAACAAATTGCAAATTGAAATTCACAGCCAATTTTGTAAACAAAGCCTCTGATTGGCTACTAGCAAAAAGGAAGCTCCAATCCAATTGCTCGGAGCATTTGACTGTAATATTTATGTGGAAATTGAAACACTTGAGCTGTATTAGGGAGTCCGAAATTCGGGTTCCTGTTTGATGTTGATATTTATGTGGAAATTGAAACACTTGAGCTGTATTAGGGAGTCCGAAATTCGGACACCTGTTTGATGAATGATGTTGATATTTATGTGAGATTTGGAAACATTCGGCCTCTAAAGGAGTCCGAAATTCGGATACCTGTCTGATGTTGATATTTATGTGAGATTGGAAACATTCGGCCAGTAAAGGAGTCCGAAATTCGGACACCTGTTTCATGTTGATATTTATGTGATATTTGGAAACATTTGGCCTGTAAAGGAGTCCGAAATTCGGACACCTGTTTGATGTTGATATTTATGTGAGATTTGGAAACATTTGGCCTGTAAAGGAGTCCGAAATTCGGACACCTGTTTGATGTTGAAATTTATGTGAGATTTTAAACATTTTCAATGACCATATCTATTTTGCTTGCTGACCATCCCACATTTATTACCATATCCAATTATCCATTGTTGCCAAAATTCAATTTTCTATGAACACCTTTTTGGCAGTGCCTAGTTTTTATATAAGAAATGCTGTTTGTGCAGATTGCAATTAATTGTCTGCAAAAATAGCACATTTCTTTTGATAAAATAAACATTGGGTTTTTTTCTTTATTTTGCGAAAAAAAGTTTACTTTGGAATTATTCAAAATTGTTTGGAACGCGTTTATATTTCCCAGTATGCTATGAGAGGCGAGACGAGCTGACCGTTTACAAAAGGGAAATTGCGTTGACGTAGTGTAAAACGTTTGATGGGAAGCGCTCCTACTAAAGCTGCTGAACCTACGTTTAATGCTAAACATTATAGGGGATAGGAGTTCGTACATAATGTAAATTTGCGTCTTGGGTTTTCAAGATGCTTTCATTTTTCGGTTTTTATTTTATACTTTATTTTTTTTAATTGTCGGCTGTTCTGGCCTATCGCAGGTAATATGTTATTCCATCGAAATTTTCCTCGAATGCACATAACTTGTGTATATTAAACAGTTATTGGATGAGGCTGAGCATAATATCAAGAATTATTCAGACTGAGGTCCTCGGTCTGAATAATTCTTGATATGCGTAGCCGAATCCAATAATTGTTTTGTTATACATTAAAATGACAGAAACCAGACAAGTAAGCCAAGACTTGCGGCCGGTGGGAAAAATGCAAAAAACACATCATTTAACATTTAAAAAACAATAAATAGTTGTTGAAGATGGTTTTGTATTGTTCCTAAAAACTTTTTTGACAATAATTTGGACATTTTTTCTTCGTTTGAAAAGGCCATTTCAGCTTTTATGCAAGCTGCAGACCGCGCTGGCGGCCTGGGCCAGACCGTCCAATAATAGTTTTTTGGATCGAAGTTCGACCCAAAAACCCTATTATTCCACGCTGATTACGTCATCAGCAGAAGTAACGTGAGAATTATGGGATATTGAGAATTATATCCGGGGCTTTTTGACCAATCAGAAACGGCAATTTAATTTGAATGTACAATAAATATGATTATTAGTCGGAATTACGAATTTCTTTTCAAGGGCCTGTGTTAATAGTTGTGAATGTTTTCCTTTCATACGAAATCAAATTTCCTGAAGAATATACCTACTACATGACAACAACGAAGGTGCATGGACAAACATGAATGTTTCGTTGCATTGTATTCAAAGTGAAAACAGGCTAGTTAGAATTTAATATTGGTGCTTGTCAAGCAACGACACAACAAACACGATTTAATGCCGTGTCATGCCTTTTGGTATCAAAATCAATAAATCTATATACCGCATTTGCTTAGGCTTAGCGTTTTTAAAATAATATCGATTTCGACCACGAGAAACGTCATATGGACGTTTCTCTGAAAATAACCCCCCTCCCCCCAGAAACGCCACGCATAGTTTTCGATATTTTTGTATACATAAACACTGCAAAACTACTGTAAAACCCCAACGTTGTCAAAGAGTATTTCCTACGATCTTATTTTAAAAGTTCTTTGAGAAAGTTTCATTCAAATTACTTTTGTAAAAACCCTAATTTGAAACTTTGCATTTGGTCTATAAAATGAGCTCTTATAGTAAACAGCAACAAAAATGGCAAAATGTAGATTGTAGTTTTGTTTGTGTTTTATACAAAGGATGGATCTTTCGTTACACTACAAGTATAACACATTAAAGTTTGCGAAATTTGACTTATATCACCGTGTTTCCGTAAAATTTTGTAACCTCTCCAGTTTAATAATTAAATACAGAAAAAAAAACAGTATAATGACAACAAACTACAAAAGCGGAAGTGGGAAGGTTCTATAGTATTTTTAATTATAAAAGGAGGAGTGGTCAATCAATTACAAGACAATATTGACCCTCCTCAATGTGCCCGTAAAGGACATTCAACTACAGACGCCCTTCTCTATATGCTGTAAGCTATTTTTGAAGCGGTGGATAGTTGCAAGGCAGCTGCTCGGATTTTCTTTGCAGACTTTAGCAAAGGGTTTGACCTTATTGATCACACCATCCTAATGCAAGAATTGAACGAACTGCAAGTCCATCCCGCGCTTCTGAGCTGGATCGCTGCTTTTCTGACCAACCGGAAGCAAGCTGTAAGAATTGGAGGAGTTCTATCAGACTGGCAGACACTAAAAAGTGGAATACCCCAAGGGATCAAACTAGGAGTTGTGCTATTCACGGTCACGACTAACAAACTCCTTAATGATTGGCACCTTCATACAAAATTTGTCGATGACACGTCTGCCGTAGAGATTATCCCAAGGAACTCTATAAGTCTTCTTAACATGGCTGTAAACCGTGGCTCATAACATGGAGTTAAACCCAAGTAAGTGTAAAGAAATGCTGAGAAACCTTCTACACAACATTAACTTTTTACTCCGCCTTATTATAATCGGTGGCAATGTTGTCGAGCGTGTGAAGAATTACAAAATCTTGGGTGTTATTATGGATCGTGACCCAAAGTGGAATAACCACTTTGATTACATCGTTAAAAAACCTCCAAGAAATTGTATTCCCTAAGAGTATTGCGGAGAGCTGCCGTTAATCAGCATAACATTCTCAAAGTATATTTAAGTACAATACGACCAGTACTAGAATATGCTGTTCCCTTTTTGTAAAATATTCCGGATTTCTTATCAGATGCAATTGAGGTAGTGCAAAAAATGGCACTGAAGATCATTTTTCCAGAGTCGGAGTCGTATGCAGAGACCCTCGACCTAGCAGAGTTACCAACTTTGAAGATAAGAATTAAGAAGAGATAATTTGTGTGTTAAGTATATGAACAGTATGAAGTGTAAGAACCCCGCCTTATTTAACTTGCTACCAAAGCCAGTTGTTTGTGAACACGAATTTAACTCTGATAAATTTTATCTTTTTAATGACACTTCTATTTGTAGAACAGAGAGATCTAAATCCTCTTTTACTTTTAAATACTTTTATTAGTCTACTACTATTGCCTTATGTAAATACGTAAACTAATTAGTACTACATGATACTTTATATTGATCTTAGTAATTGGAAATTCTGTAATGTAATTTAAGCTCGTCAATTCAGTAAGTGTTCTGCAAAAGAGTTTTTTAATAAACTACTAATATATAGGACTGTTTCCATATATATTCGACTAAGGCCTCAGCTTCGTCTGACAATACATTTGTTTTGAGTCGTTGTTGATCATCCGTTGTAGGTTTTAAATCCAACATCAAATACCATATATGATGACGGCTCGTAGCTTCTTCATAACTCCTCATAAACTCTCGCACTCTGCCAGGATGAATTTGTCTTGTAACCATAGAGATTTGTTGCTTATCTCTTGGTGACTTAAACGACACGATATAATGGGCGTGAAGACTAATATTTCTCATTTCTTTGCCCTGATGAAATATATTTTGGACAATGTAGATGACGGACAAATTTCTGTGATGATTCCCTTTTGTGAAAAGATCAGCTATACGTTTGTCCTTGCCAGATTGTGCCATAAGATCATCTAGTACGATCAAATTGCGTTGAGAAACAACTAGGTAATCTGCTTTGTCGATATCTTCAGGTATTCCTTCATTGAATTATATTCCAGGCATCATTCTCATCATATCAAAATAGGATGGCTGCCATTGACCATAACACCAGATGATACGCTGAGGAGGTGGACTAATGGTTTTCTGGGCATTCCCTAATAGACTTTTCACCCATACAGTCTTACCACATTGTGTACATCCTGCTACGATACATGTAAAAGGATGTTGCAGAACTGTAGACCCTTTGACGGTGACACTCAACTTTTCTTTGTCTGCCTTCGTGCCATGCATCTGCTTTTTGTGACATGAACGGTTACCTGGTGTGGAAAAGATCTTTCCACAGACTTTGCAGAGATAAGACACGTTTACAGGTTCACAGTCAAACGTAAAATGAATTCGAACTATGAGTACCGTTACATTTATGCGAATACCTGCGTATAGACATCCTAAGATACTCTATGATATCCTAAGATACTGTGTGATATCCTAAAATGATATCCTAAGATACTGTACGATATCCTAAGATGATATCTTAAGATACTCTATGATATCCTAAAATGATATTCTAAAATGATATCCTAAAATGATATCCTAAACTGATATCATAAGATATTGTATGATATCCTAAGATGATATCCTAAAATGATATCCTAAAATGATATCCTAAGATACTGTATGATATCCTAAGATATTGTACGATATCCTAATATGATATCCTAAAATGATATCCTAAGATATTGTATGATATCCTAAGATATTGTACGATATCCTATGATGTTGTACGATATCCTAATATGATATCCTAAAATGATATCCTAAGATACTGTATGATATCCTAAGATATTGTACGATATCCTAATATGATATCCTAAAATGATATCCTAAGATATTGTATGATATCCTAAGATATTGTACGATATCCTAAGATGTTGTACGATATCCTAATATGATATCCTAAAATGATATCCTAAGATACTGTATGATATCCTAAGATATTGTACGATATCCTAAGATAATATCCTAAAATGATATCCTAAGATACTCCATGCTATCTTAAGATATTCTATGATATCCTAAGATGATATCCTAAAATTATATCCTAAGATACTCTATGATATCCTAAGATATTGTTATCTTTATCCTCCTTATCCTTATGGAAGAAATGTCAATCTTTCCAAATGTATCCGAAATAAGGGTGCAAAAAGTTTTATCAAAACTTCCAACGAACAGGGCAAGTGGTCCCGATAAATTACCTAATTGGGTATTAAAGGAATACTCGTATGTTCTGGCCCTTCCAATCTCACTTATTCTCAACACTTCGTATCGAGAGCAACGTGTACCTACCACCTGGAAAATGGCTGATATCACACCTTTGCCAAAGATAAAAATTGTAAAAAATCCGAAGAAAGATTTAAGACCTATTTCACTTACTGCTAGTATTTCTAAAGTTGCTGAGGAATTTATTGTCGCTGATTATGTGAAACCAGCGGTTTTGAAAGTCATCGACCCGAACCAGTACGGCGCTATTCCTAAAAGTTCTACTACCATTGCATTAATCAGCATGATCCATCGCTGGTCCACTGCCACTGACGGTAATGGTGCTGTCACAAGATCGATCCTTTTCGATTATCGCAAAGCGTTCGATTTCATCGATCATTCAATCTTGATTCAAAAGTTATCAGAATTAGAAATACCTTATAGCGTCATCAACTGGATATCAGATTTCCTGACAAATAGATACCAACGTGTTAAATTAGCTGATACCTGTTATTCAGAATGGGGCCCAATTCCATCTGGTGTCCCCAAGGAACTAAGTTAGGACCTTGGTTATTTATTTTACTGATAAACGATCTAAAAGTAACTCAAGTAGACTTCTGGAAGTATATTGATGATTCAACAGTATCAGAAATTGTTCCGAAAGACTCTATTAGTAATGCCCAAAATATTACAGATGATGTGATTATGTGGTCTAATGAAAACAGAATGCAACTTAATCCAGATAAATGTAAGGAGCTACGGATCTCTTTTAACGCTGAGTCGAGGCCCTTTGATCCAATTGTAATTAATGGAAAAGAGTTAGAAGTTGTTACGAATATTAAACTCTTGGGTCTTACTATTAACAATAAACTATCATGGAAACCTCACATAGACGAAGTGGTCAAAAGGTCAACAAGAGACTTTATTTTCTTAAACAACTTAAACGTGCAAATGTTCCATGTAAAGACTTGGCCACCTTTTACACATCATGTGTTAGATCTGTCATGGACTATGCCATCCCGGTATTTTATTATGCACTGCCTCAATACTTGCAAAATGATTTGAAACGGTTGGAGAAAAGAGCTATGGCCATTATCATGCCTGAAGAAAATTATTCTGATACACTAAATTTACTTGGTATTCCATCTTTGAAAGACCACCACGAACATCTTTGTGATAAGTTATTTCAATCTGCTGTGTCTGACTCAAACAATAAAATTCATAATTTATTACCAGATAGGAATGAACTTAGTTACAATTTAAGACATGAAAGAACGTTTAATATTCCTATGACTCATACAAATAGGGTGGAAAACTCTTTTATATATGCAATGTGTAAAAAGGTTAATAATAGTTAGCATCCTTTCTTGAATTTTAGAATAGTTAAGATTTAAAATATTTTTACTAATTTTTATCTAAGTAGTGTTGTCTTATAAGTAATTAGCATAATTATGATATCATGTATGTAAATAATTGGTTTTAGCTTAGTATTAATTGTAATAATTACGTAATTCAGCCTTCATGGCTGCAAGGTAAATTCATTAAATACACACAATACAACACACAATACAATATATGTATGTATCCCAATAAGGTCTTCATTACTCGTTGGTTGTCGAGCAGATATGACTAATCTTACCAAGCACAGATCGTCTATAGAGCTTCTATGTATTTCTCATCTAGCTCAACAACAAACTCTGTTGAGTTCTGCATCACAAAAAGGAACAGTGTTGTAACGAGTCACCAACACGTCGAGTCACAAGTCGAGTCGAGTCACCCAAAGGTCGAGTCACGAGTCGAGTCGAGTCATTTCACTATCTGATCGAGTCGAGTCAATGGCTTCACTCAAGTCGAGTCAATGGCTTCACTCGAGTCGAGTCAATGGCTACACGATTTGTATGGTGAACAGAAAGGTGAACAAAAATGCCTTAAACAATTTCCCTACAAGTGGAAACATACCTATCTGCATCGAGAATTACTTTTTATTTCTTCAAGCCCTTTCAGGACTCTTCCCAACCTATTCAACTACAATATTTTTGATGGATTTATCCTGAACAAGTTGTAGCTGAGTTGACTCGAGTCATTTACGGCAGAAATCAACAAGTCGAGTCCGAGTCGAGTCATTTGGGGCTGTTGACTCGAGTCGAGTCGAGTCATTTTTCGTATTCGACTCGAGTCGAGTCGCAGAAAATTGCGACTCGAGTCGACTCGAGTCCGAGTCAATGACTCGACTCGTTACAACACTGAAAAGGAAGATACTTGTTCAGCGCGGAAATGGTTTCTTAGGATTGGTACTTGGTCCAATCTTGGAAGGACGTGCAGAATTAGTATAAATTGATCAACATTAAATTAATCTCCTCACTCTAACTATGGATAGCAACAAAGGAACATCTCCGATCCATTGGCGCGTTCAAGATATGCTCCGGCGTTTAAAATATAAAGCTGATAAATACAACGCTGAAGAAATCGTTCAGTCCATTCTCTACAGACATTTTGATGTGGAATACCAAAGGAGAAATCATCTACAGAAGGCAAAATATACGCGGGACAAATATTGTAGATATTTTACAATATACAGTTTTACCTTATAATGCTGTGATTCCAGAGCCTTATGGATTGAATATATTTCTCAAAGGTCTTGCGGCATTGGATATAGAGTTCTCACAATGTTAACACGGATGGAGTCACGGCAAGATACCGACGGACTGAGGATTCGTCTGGATTCGTCTGATGTAACAATCGTGAAAATTGTTCACACATATGTCTATGGGGTACATGCCCTATCTGTGCATGGACAGATTTTTATTAGAGTTGTACCGGAGTCACTGTATGATTTGTCATTAGAGACTTTACAAAGATGATTTTACACATACGATTGCGTGTTGTTCACATTGTCATTGTGATGAAATATTAGATGTGCGTACAAATAGAAGGTACTTTTATGAGTCCAAATAAAATACACAAGTGATGCATTTTCCTATCAGTTGAACGTTGGAAGCCGGCCAAGATACATGAAAAGATGAGAGGTGTACTTATCTCCGACGTAAAACTACTTACTGATCATTATACAAGAAATCAACGTGCTCGAGAAGCGCTGACTGGAGCGAGAAACAGAGGTTAACTGGTCCCAGATGTAAAACTATTAACACAACATTGCTTAAGAAATCAACATGGTCATAGTATTGAAGGATTTCATGGAGCAAGAATGCAGAGGGGATATGGAATCGGGGTATTTTCAAGAGTCAAAATGTACCAAAATCAACAAAGTCTCGTGGACGAGAAGTTGTCAAAGACTTTGCTCAACAGGGAGTTAAAAAGTTACTACGACAATTAGGACGAGGAAACAAGAGATGAAGAGTTTCATGCAGTAATACAGCATCCGCCAAAAAGCAAAAACTGTGTTACCATCCTGAACAGGAGCACATAAACTTACCAGATGATAAGTGATGAAGAAAGTAGCGATGAGAATGACTCGGACAGTGAATACGCCCAAGATGACATTTAAGACACTCTGTAAAATAATTATGTGTGTGCTGTATGTACATTGTACAATATTCCAGGGCCTCTTTTAACTAATGTACTGGAGGATCCCAAGGCCCCCCAGCCCCCATGTTGGCCCACCCAGTAAGCTATTTTGCCCCCCCCCCCAGTGAAGGTCCCTTTTGTCCAAAATATAAGCAAAAAAGGGGAATTTAGAGGAAAGTTATGGTATTCTCACAACAAAACCGGGCTCCGTTTAGATGGGATATATCAAAATTGTCTCTGAAAATGCAGGAAATCAAGCCACAGAGACTTAAGGATACAAAAAATTTCTGGGGGAGGACCCCCATACCCCCTTCCCCTTCAGACATCTGTAATACACCACCTACTTGTCATCCCCTTTCGATGATGGCACCACACTAACGATTTCTTAAAAGAGGCCCTGAATATTCTCCCGTACTATAATTATATCTTCTCAATTTATGCAATCCGTGTTCACCTAATCCTCTTAATTACCTCAACCTTTTGTGTCTTGCACGTGGGAAAGTTTACCTTGACAACGCCGTGTATCAAAATGTTTACGCTTGTATCTTCGCATCGCTAAAAACTATATTTATATCTTTAATATTTCATGTTGAAAATTTGGTTTGTAAAACCCTAGATTCAGATGAAAAGGTTCGATCTTAAATAGTCATTCCTAGTGTAAAAGAAATTTTAATCAATAAATGTTTGCCAAGTGAAGGAATCGAACTCTCTTTCTTTGGAACTTTTAAAACACAATGCCCTACCATTCGGCCATCAAGGCTGTGCAGATTATTTCACACGAGAATCATATTTATATTAAACACGGAAATAACGCTCAAACAAATTTAGGTGACATTTGTAAGGGCGCTTAGCAATTGGGACGTGTCAGTAAAATTATTGTTTTGCCCAAACTTGCCTGGTTCTGTGACGTCATTGCGTACATAACGAGTTCCACCACCACACAGCATCACACCACCACTACCCCACCACCACACCACCACCACACCACCACCACACCACCACCACACCACCACCACACACCACCACCCCACCACCACAAAAAAGGGTCTCAAACTGTACAAATATTACTACTTAGCACTGAAAAGTGTTTTATTCTATTAAGGTGGTCTTATAAATTTTACTTGTGTTTATAGATGAATGAAAATATGGGCATATTCAGTTCATTAATAGGGTTGGCCTGTGGCGTGTATTCACACATAGTGTTTTTTAGGTTCACGTCAAAGGTTTAATAGTAATAGTAAAGGTTTTTAGAGTAAATGCTGAAAATTTCACCTTGATTGCATAAATAGTAAACCCAGGAGAGTTTTTAAGGTCTCGTGAATTGACAATTTGGGAAAATTAAGTTTAAAATATTCTTAGGTATGTTTTCGACAAACTATCCTAATTTGAAGACTTGAATAGGCATCTGGAAAGTTTAAAATGATCCAGCTGCATATGTTTCTCCTTGCTTTTGCTTATTCTTTCTTACTCTTACGTTTTGAGCTGTTTTGATAAAATCAAGTTTATAGTTTCGAATAGCGTTTTGCAATAATATTGAGTACACATACTAACCAAAGAGAAAGGCAAACAGCAGCTAGAATGACCCATTTGAATACGTTTGTCCTTCCTTTTCTTGATTTTCACAAATGAAAAATTGGACATGGAGGTCCCCTATATTTTCATATGCTAACCAAATATACGTTGACTAATTCGGGGTCGAAATCACATACCCAAACATATCCTAAACGGGAGAGGTAGGCATATATATCATGAAAATGCCATGCTAGATTTTTTGAAAAATGTTTAACACGTACTATTTCAACATCTAAGTTTGGTTCCCAGCTGTGACCTCCGCCGTTGCCGTCTTTAAAAAGACACCAATGTTTAACCCTTCGGTTCTTTGAAAGGTTATGGCAGATCGACTTTCGTCGGACTTTACATGATGTCCTCAATCAGTCAAAGCCTTGAAGTGGAACCGTAATTATAGAAAATATAGAGCATGAACACAATTTGCTTTCACGCCATTATAACGCCTCTCCCGGTCTAAATATAACCTACTTGTATATACTTGGTGTAATTTGAAATAAAATCGGGTTCTAAGTCCATGTTACGCACACAATAGGGTTAGGGTTAGGGTTAGGGATTGGGTCGGGATTAGGGTCAAGATCAAAGAGAAATATTCGTGACTCGTAACATTGTTATTTGAAATAAAATCGGGTTCTAAGTCCATGTTACCACACAACAATAGGTTAGGTTAGTTTAGGGATTGGGGGGGGATTAGAGGGTCCATCAAAGAGAAATATTCGTGACTCGTAACATTGCGTTATAACCTAAAATCGTTTAAAATCACTATATAGCTAGGGGGGGTAGGTAAATGCTCCAATGCTCGCAATTTTCCATTAACATGTCGTTGCTATGGTGGTTACTACGGGACAAAATTTCAAACAAGCTGCTATTTTCCCCTATTTACCCATTTTCCGCCAAACAAATAGAAAAATTAACACCAGAAAACGAAAAAGGGATCATTAATGATGCATAATATGGCTAATTTCAAAATACGATTTTCTTTTAAAATTTGAGTGTAAGACCACCTTAACAATAACGATAGCGATATCAACATTGTGCCTATAAACATCAGTTATTACTTCCGCCAGGAGATTATGTTTTCACCTGAGTTTGTGGGTGTATGAGTGTGTGTGTATGTGTGTGTGTGTGTGTGAGCGCGATAACTAAAAAAATATCAAATTGAGGGTTGCTTCGCGTGTGCCTAAAAGATATAAACAAAATCTCGACCTTTAGCTTCGTCAGGAGAAAAATAATTTCTCCTGACGAAGGGCTTTAGCTCGAAACGTCGAGATTTTGTTTATATCTTTTAGGCACACGCGAAGCAACCCTCAATTTGTTCTATATGTCCGTGGCCGACGCTGAATTAAAGTCTAAAAAAATATCAGCCATTTTGATGCGAGAGCTAATCGCCGTGGGCCAAGGATTAACTAATTAAATTTTGGTTGACTTTGGATGAAAATTGGACGAGAAATTTACAAAAGTTTGTCCTTATTATCAATAGCGAGTAAAGTTCTCGAACGATGTGTTATCAACCATCTATCAAGCAATATCCAGTCACTTGTCCATGCTTCACAACATGGGTTTGTGAACGGAAAGTCGTGTACATTTCAACTGCTTTCAGCTCTAAACACTATTGGCAAAAATTTAGATAGCGGGAAGCAAACAGACGTCGTTTTTATGGACATCTCTAAAGCCTTCGATTCCGTGGATCATTCAATATTGCTAAGTAAACTGCAAGATTTTGGAATCTATGGCTCCGTGCTGCTATGGTTTAAAAAATATTTATCAGATCGATTCCAGCGGGTAAACGTACTCGGCGTAACCTCAAACTCATTGCCTATTACATCAGGCGTTCCTCAAGGATCCCTTTTGGGTCTTTTTCTGTTTTTGATGTACAGTATGCGAACGATCTGCCAAATTATGTATCTCAATCCACAGGTGTAGGTATTTTTGCCGATGATACAAAGTGCTACCGGTCGATACAATCCCATAACGACTCCCTGGCCCTACAAAAAGATATTCATGGTTTATCCTCGTGGTCCAAAGACGTTAACCTACGTTTTAACTTAGACAAGTGTAAAGTACTTACGGTTACAAGGTCATCGTCACCAGTCGTCACCCGTATATTCTTGATGGCCATTGCCTCGTCCACTCCGATGTCGAGAGCGATCTGGGCATTACAATTACTTGTAAGCTCTGTGGAAGGATCAAGTTGAAAAAGTGCGGTCTAAAGCCAACAAATTACTTGGAATGATAAGAAGATTTACGTCAGAAATAACAGATGTTCAAGCTAGATAAGCGCCGTTTCTCAGTCGATATTATGCTACAAAATGCTCCTACCCCCAAAATTGTTTATATATGCTTTTTGTGGTGTCCATTAAAACAGCCGTAGACACAGTAGACACTGTGCGCGTACCCAGTGAGTACCTATATTTATAATATTTCATACATTGAATTATGCTCATTTTTGCATTGCTATTTTTATTACTGTCATTTAGTCTAGGACCTGTAAAGGAGTTTGTATGCATTTCATTTAGGACAGATTATCTCAACTGTTTTAGGGTAAAATGACCATGGCGGTCAACATGGCATATGTGCCAAAACCCGAATCCGGGGCGAAAGTACTGAAAATGACCACGCCCAGAAACGGCACTGTCGACATAGCTCTAAATCCTAAACCGCCAAAGCTTTGCTTATAGTGTTTAGAATGGTTGCTTTTAGGGGTGGCCACTGGAGGGTGAAATTTGTCTAGGTATCATATTTTACAAGAAAATGACTATGCACCATCCCAGGTCAACTGCTAATTATGCATCAAATTACTCATTCACCTGGCAAAGTCTATGTTTTCTCATTTCCTAAAAATGTTTGTCATAGGATGAAAAAATATGCTTATTTTAATATAATTATTATATATTTCATAAGGAATGATATTGTTTTGTTGAGATATAACACATTTCATTTCATGCCCCCCGCCAGAACACGATTTCAGCCATATTTTGCCGATTTGTTTGCTTTTTATCGCCGAGCCTCGCAAGTATCATCCGAATGTTGTACTTTAACACAATGCTAGTTGACTAAAGAATAATTCAACCAAGTTTCGTCGGGTTTTGGAGTAGTGCCATGTATTTTATCTTCGATTTTGTGTCCTTCGACATTTCCTCAATTATGTCGCTATCGCAATGTCTCGCCCCTTCTCTGCCCGATAAATGCCACTTCTTCGTCCACATCTGTATTTATATTACAATATCCAAAAATAATTGATTGTAGAATAGTCCCAATCGAAAAATTGAAAGCTTAGTCCCACTTGTGAGTGAAAAACCTCCCCTCGTTGATCAAGAATGAGAATCAAAAACAAAAGGTTCAAAATAATTTGAAAGTCTCGCGCAATCTTCACGAAAACTCCTCGTGGACAACATGACAGGGGGGGTGACATTTTCACGAATACGTTTGTTCGCGACCACAGAACCCAAGTAAAGTTCGTGTGTTTAACTGTTTATATGTTTATGACAAAATAAACAAATATTCGCGTAATTTTGTATTTTTCTGGTTTCCTTTAGCTATAAAAAAGAAACCAGAGACTTACGCAATCTTTTTGCACCATAATTTTAAGGCTATTCTGTGTAGACGCCTGGCGTTTCAGCCCTCAGACCCCAGTTTTATTTACTCTTAATTAAAGTAAAACATAATCTATCGCACTTGACAGATGTAAAAATACTATTTTACTTTTTGCATTTTTGCTTGCTAAGGTGTGACCGACGGATTTCCCGTGCCTTAAGACCAGTCGGCTTCCTAAAGGCTGTTTTGCCGGGATCACGTAGTTGTCAAAACATGTGTAATGTGGAATTTATAACATGTGCTTTCTGTGCATGGTTTTTGTAATAAGAAAGACAAGATCCATCAGGTTTTTAATTAAGAGTAAATAAAACTGAGGGCTGAAACGTACAGGCGTCTACACAGAATAGCCTTAAAATTATGGTGCAAAAAGATTGCGTAAGTCTCTGGTTTCTTTTTTATAGCTAAAGGAAACCAGAAAAATACAAAATTACGCGAATATTTGTTTATTTTGTCATAAACATATAAACAGTTAAACACACGAACTTTACTTGGGTTGCTGTGGTCGCGAACAAACGTATTCGTGAAAATGTTCACTCCCCCTGTCATGTTGTCCACGAGGAGTTTTCGTGAAGATTGCGCGAGACTTTCAAATTATTTTGAACCTTTTGTTTTTGATTCTCATTCTTGATCAACGAGGGGAGGTTTTTCACTCCCAAGTGGGACAAAGCTTTCAATTTTTCGATTGGGACTATTCTACAATCAATTATTTTTGGATACTGTAATATAAATACAGATGTGGACGAAGAAGTGGCATTTATCGGGCAGAGAAGGGGCGAGACATTGCAATAGCGACATAATTGAGGAAATGTCGAAGGACACAAAATCGAAGATAAAATACATGGCACTACTCCAAAACCCGACGAAACTTGGTTGAATTATTCTTTAGTCAACTAGCATTGTGTTAAAGTACAACATTTGGATGATACTTGCGAGACTCGGCGATAAAAAGCAAACAAATCGGCAAAATATGGCTGAAATCGTGTTCTGGCGGGGGGGGGTTAAGTGAAATTAAATGTGTTAATCTCAACAAAACAATATCATTCCTTATGAAATTTATAATAATTATATTAAAATAAGCATATTTTTTCATCCTATGACAAAAATATTTAGGAAATAAGAAAACATAGACTTTGCCAGGTGAATGAGTAATTTGATGCATAATTAGCAGTTGACCTGGGATAGTGCATAGTCATTTTGTTGTAAAATATGATACCTAGACAAATTTCACCCTCCAGTGGCCACCCCTAAAAGCAACCATTCTAAACACTATAAGCAATTCAGAAAGGCTGTAGCTTTGGCGGTTCAGGATTTAGAGCTATGTCGACAGTGCCGTTTCTGGGCGTGGTCATTTTCAGGACTTTCGCCCCGGATTCGGGTTTTGGCACATATGCCATGTTGACCGCCATGGTCATTTTACCCTAAAACAGTTGAGATAATCTGTCCTAAATGAAATGCATACAAACTCCTTTACAGGTCCTAGACTAATTAGCAAATACGCGAACTGTACTTGCTAGCCTGTCAAACAGTTCTTTACAATTGAAATCACACATTATTTCGGTAATTGCTTCATTATTTAACAATTTTTCATCAATTAATTCCTGTCTAAGGGACCGGTCATAAAGTAACTGCTAGAGTGGGCCGGAGGTAAATCACAAATTTTGCCAATAATTTTGGTGACCCATCTTAGGAAGTCGATAAAAAGCCCATCCAATCTTACCAAATTTATTTCATGACCCACCCACCCAATCTTTTCCAGCCGTCTTGACAACATTTGAAGCAATATATATACATATATTTATAATTTATTACCTGTAGTTTGGAAAATACACTTTTATAGTAAAAAAACTTACAGGTAAAATTGTAAATATACACCAGCACTGTATGAATATACATAATTCCACCAAGCTCGACCAACACTCATTCATCACCAATTACGATACTGAGCTGCTCTCCAGTTTGTTGTATTTGTTGTGATTCGACCACTTTTTGTTGTGAATTGGGTAGCAACGACGTAAACAGCGTTAGCCAAATTTGTCTATTGCCCATCAACTTCAGTTGGGGTACTATTAACATCCAAATAGTGAAATCCATCACTGGTGTAATCTGGGTAAGGTTTTGGCACCTTACAACAAGCAGGTCCAACCCACTGACCTATACTAAATGGACTGAGCGCTCGAGGTCAAAAAGTGTCCTCACCGTTGCTGACGTCATATAGGTCTTCGCGTCGATGAAAATTACCGCATGCCAATATTTTCCTAATGTTGTTTGTGCTCGCGGGCTGTGTCGTGGGCGAATTGTGTTTTTGAAAAGACAAAGTTTTTTTTGTTTTTTTTGTCAATTCGGTGTTGTTTTCTTCAAATTATGTTGTTTTTGGCAAATATTTTTTACCTTCGAGTTGAGAACAACTCTTTCAAAGATAGGAGTATAATTTCCTGTTGCAAGTTTGAAAACAAACCTTTTAATTTTAAATAAAATGATGGCTTCGGTAATCGGTATGTTTTTATACGCGACCACAACAAGCCGGCTTCGGGCCATCGATGATTGCTGGTATTTATGCTATATTTTTTCATAAAATTTGCCGTGTTATGTAAGTATTATTCTGCTGTTGACATGAAAAATGTTTGCCGACAAGCTTTCCTGATATTGTACTGAGTAAAAGACTGTGTTTTTGTAAAGTTTTCTACGGCTATTTGAGATTTTTTTATAAACATGTACGGTTTTAGTTAACAGTTAAAAACATACTTGACAGACCGCCAATTTCTTAAAAATCACATTTAGTATAAATTGACTTACTTTCTACAATGATTTCGCAGGAATTTCTCGCCTCCAAAGCACAAAATTAACATTTTTTTGAGTCTGAAATATATCAGAATTTAAAACACGAGCCTTTTATCAACGCATTTGCATGTCAGCGAGTTTACGCATGAGAGCAAAGACCTATATGACGTCAGCAGTGGTGAGGACACCGAGCTCCTAACAAAATAGATTGCGCGCTCAGTCCATTTAGTATAGGTCAGTGGTCCAACCCAATATTTGTAGCACAAATTTCACAATGCTCACAAGTACATTTGACATACTCCATATATTTTTCTCCAACTTCAGCATGCTGGTCAAAGAAACTTTTCAGCATAGTAAAATAATTCCAACCAGGGTATTGTTTTTTATCTACCTTTATATCTGTGGTAGATAAGAAGGCTTTCAAATGATCGTGATTGTTAAAAAACAAATCATCTGAATCTTGCGATGTATATGCTTTCATGAATCCTCCAGGAGCAGTTGCCCCATCAATTCGGTAAGTAAGTTCCTCACATACCTTGAAAGCATTGTATTTCATTCTTTTCTCCAGTTCATCAAAACTCATGGCAGAAATTTGTTCTTCTGTTAGTCCCTCACGTGATGACTTGTATTCCCAAATCAAAGCTCCACCATCACATATGGCATCACCAACGTAACTCTGACAGCGTTCAACCTCGTTTTGGCTGCTATCACCATTGGCCAAATGATGTCTGATATAATAATCAATGCCAGTCAATAGAATGATTTCAGCACAACGAGCTTTCACATCATGATTTGTTATGCTTACACCTGGACCAGCATCAGTGAACTCGTGAATTCTAGACTTGAATTTAGGTAGACATTCAGCTAAATTTGTCACATTTTGCCTGCATGATTTGAGAAGGGCTTCCATGGCATTCCAAATAACAGAATAGTGACACTCAGACTGCAATTTTCCCAACAATTCTGTGGATGAATTAACCAGTTCAGCAAGAGTGTTCATGTCTACATCCAAATAGTTATTACGCTCTTCTTCAAAAGCATCTTGGAAATATGTCAGTATACGAACAAGACTTGTAGCTCTAAGGATTTCATATTGACGATGAGCACAACCGAGGTTTGGTGATATGTTCAAAACATCAGACTTGTTAGACATGAGGCAATACAACTTTAACTGATCAACAAGCTTTGTAAGCGATGATGTGGATAATTTGAGTTCACTTTCATCTACAACAAAAAGTACTAGCTCTTCATAGCGTAGTCTCATGTATTCTGAAGACCACACAGAACCATTACTCCCAACAAAATTCTTTGGCCAATTGAATGCTACAACTTCAGTATCTGTCATTTTTAGTTGATCTTTTGAACCCAACTCTTTATTAATTTCATAAAGCATGATCCGGTTTACACCTGGAGTGGCATTTACCAGGCGCTCTGGAAAATCATACATTGGGTATACTGCTGTATACGAGAACCAATCCCAAGTTCTTGTAACTGATTCCTACTACGAGTGCCACCCAACGCCACTTTCAAAACTTTTTTATCCCATGCTGAATCCATGCTATTCAACATATCTTGTAGCAAATCGCGTGAAATGATTAATCGACCCTCTTCGACTTCACTGTTATCATTAGAAGACACGATGTCTTCAATAAACAGTTCTAGAT
Source organism: Trachythela sp. YZ-2020 (assembly GCA_016169945.1). Lineage (NCBI taxonomy): Eukaryota > Metazoa > Cnidaria > Anthozoa > Malacalcyonacea > Clavulariidae > Trachythela > Trachythela sp. YZ-2020. Next base: position 402,496 of record JADLSH010000245.1, on the reverse strand, counting down.
CCACATCAGATTATCTCAGTAATATGTATTTGCTGCTGATAACATAAACGGATAGTCCATGCTTTGGGTGGCAGAGTAACTCCTTAAAAACCTTTTGGCGATTTGTATCTTTTAAGACTTTCTGCGGTAAGACCAGGGAGAAAAGATAAAAATAAAATAAATGCTTCGTCAAATTGAATGTAAGAGAATCGTACACTTCTGTTTCCAGCGCTTGCGATGCAAAGCAGTTGCTGTAATATAGCACCGGCCGTTTTATATGCGCCACAATCTCGGGTGACTCTGCAGGTTTATCTATGGCATTGATATTTTTCGTCATTAAATCCTCATTCTCATCCAACTTTCAAGTTTGAAGAGAACCTACGACGTTTTTTGTCAGTCGGGAATCTCTTCTAATAGCAGTGCGCACTTTGTTTATATAATTATATTTAATATTGTCGTAGTAGTCATGTTTATTCATGATTCATGACCGAAGTCAAAACGTATTATTTAACAATTATTCGCCGAAGGCGAGGTGAATATCGGTGAATAAAAACCGAGACGAAGTCGAGGTTTTTATTCACCGATATTCATCGACCCTGAGGCGAATAATTGTTTTAGTAAGATTACATAGGTGATTATTTGGAAAAAATAAAAAATGCACATTTTAGTAAAAAATGCACATTCAAGCGGCTTAAAAACGCTTTAGGTTATTATCGCATATTAATCCGAGGTAGCGCAACCAATCAGCATTCAGAATTTTTAATAATTACCTATGTAATTTTACTAAAAACGTATTATGGAAATTATGGAAGGCGCCAGAGGGTCATGTGATAAAATGAGGAAAACCTCTGGACCTTGTAACGCGGGCGATGCCCAATTCAGCGCCCGCGTTGCCAATATCAGCGGTATTCCTTCTGCATTACCCTCTAGCGCCCAAAGCGAGTCATTGTGATCGTTCAAAGTTTCAAATTTTATAAACTCTGAGTCAAAAATAATATGCTAAAAGAAATAGAGGCAGCAGCGGAAATTAAGAATTTTCTGGAGAGAAATAACCTGGCACAATAATATGATTCGTTTTCGAATCTTGGTTATGATGATCTGCCACAGCTTCTCGAGATGTCCGCCGAAGATTTGACTGTTGTGATTACAGAAGTTGGCCTTGTTCATAAGCCAGGTCATAGAAAACGATTTGTTGTTGCTTTGCAAATTTTGAATTCCAAGTCGAAGCATGGAGAGCCAAGCCACTTTGATACTATTGTCCACTTAGTGAAAGACAAAATTTCCACTGATATGTCTACATGTAAGTTTTATTTCTTATAAATTTCATATTTCCACACATCCTTGTTTAATTTCTCTTGTAGTTGTATATAATAACTAGAAATACATGCATGCAGTAACCCCTCGCCCATTTGAACCATAGTTAAGTTTGAACCAAACAATTTACTCCCAAAAGTTATTGTAACATGAAGTACTGAGTCGACGAATGTAACCATGGTAACGCGCAACATTGTATATTTTTTATCTTTTAATTTGTACAAAATCTTATTTTGTTTTTAACTATAAAATTATCAATTGTCCAACTATATAAAGTGGGTATGCTATTGTATACTCTTTTAGCTTTAATTTACTGTAACATTCAACCTTAGACGTTCACAAAACGTTTCGAAATTTTCAAAAAACTTCAACTGCTTTTCGAGGAGTATTTTTATATTTCGCACTTGCTTTTGCAATGAAGTTTTTGAAATTTAATGTTTGTTTATTTTTCTATAACATATTTGAATCAATACTAAAATACTCTTAAAGATCAATCAATGTTGTGTTGACCAACAGAATGATCTACACATTTTCAAATTCACAAACTATACTGCAAGCTATGTTAAAAAATCGGCAAAGCAAGCATGGAAAATAGACACTTGCCTGTTTAAAACGCTCCTTTTTCGGTCTTTCGACTTTTTCTCCTCTTGTTAATTTGTCCTCTAAATCATTTTCATTTATCTTGTTTTGGAGACGTAGAGACTTACTTATAAAATGAGTGCAAAACTAATTTTGAAAAAAGTTTGCAAAATGGAAGTCTTCTCTCGGCTTGAACTTGCGCATGCGCATAACTTACGAAAAGGTCCTGTCCAGTCCAGTCCATGACAAAAAAAAATGGCGGACGACTTTGCATTCCACAATGTTTTCACATACCCGGGTGTAAATCTCCGAGCGGAATTAGTACCCTCGCACGGCGCTTCGCGCAGGCTCGGGGGATTATATTGAAATTGAAAGGCAAGAAGTTAGTTAGTGAACTTTATTTAGTCACGGTGGACTCATCAGGATTTTACACACTTATGATAAAGTAACAAAGGAAATTAGCTATATGATAAATTATACTATACATATTTACAAAACTACCTGTTTTTCATGAGTGCCGTGCATTAAATTGATTAAAATTAGATAAAATATTTAAAAATTATTGAATAAAGTTGCTACAGTCAGACTTAAATTTATGTAAAGTACTAGCCTGTCTTAACTCAGTAGGAAGAGAATTCCACAGTACTGCACCGCTATAACTAAAGCTATTTTTCAAGTAATTAGTACGCGGTAGTGGCAAAGCTAGTTTGTTACTGGTGTCTCTCAATGCATAATTTGTGATACTATTGCGATCAACAAACATATTAGAAAGATAATCTGGAGCAAGACCATTCAAGGATTTATACACCATGATAGCCTTGGAAAGCCTACGCTGAGATACAAGATTTTTCCATCCAAGACTTTCGAAAAGATAATCGGCATTTGTATCATAACTAGAAGATGTTAATACCCTGGCAGCACGATTTTGTAATTTTTGCAATTTGTTAACTAGATAACTACTGCAACTGTCCCAGACAGCAGAGCAGTAGTCGAAATATGGTTGAACTAAGCACTTGTAAATAAGTTGCATTGTGGTAAAAGGAACATAAGGTCTAATGCGTTTTAGTGCACCAATACCGGAAGCAACTTTTTACTCAGTTTCTCAATATGAACATTCCAGGATAAGTTCTCATCAATATGTACGCCGAGTGATTTTGTATGAGAGACTTGTTTAACTGGAACGTTATTTATTACTAATAAAGGAGTAGATTGAAAAGTATTTATTCTTTGGCGAGAGCCAATTAGCATAAATTCAGTTTTAGTCTGGTTTAAAGTAAGTTTGTTTGCTGATAACCATTCACTGACACTAGCAAGATCCTCGTTAAGATTATGATTAATTTCATGTATGTTATTACTTGCATATGTCAAATTAGTGTCATCAGCAAACATTCGTGCCTGAGAGTGTATTAGACAATTAGGAAGATCATTAATATAGATTAAAAATAAAAGCGGGCCTAATATAGTTCCCTGAGGAACCCACATTGTAGTAATCGATTCGAGGAGAAATGACCGTTAACAAAACACTTTTGATTACGTTCATTTAGATACGATCTTAACCAGTTACCCGCAGTTCCCTTGATTCCATATGCATTAAGTTTGTTCAGCAATATTTCATGATCTACAGTGTCGAACGCTTTTTTAAGATCAAGAAACATTACAGCATTTACATTACCACTGTCAATATTATAAGCCCATTCGTTGGTAGCCTCAAGAAGAGAGGTGACAGTAGAATGTAGGCCTCGAAATCCCGATTGATAATTAGTTAATAATTCATTTTCAGCTATAAATGTATATAGCTGATCATAAATTACCCTTTCAAAACCTTAGCCACAATAGGAACAATAGAAATGGGACGATAGTTATCAACGCAATTGCGTTTGCCTTGTTTGTATATAGGAATAACTTTAGCACATTTCCATTCGTTTGGGAATATGCCTGTAGTGATAGAACGATTAAAAATAAGACAGAGGGATTCTGCAATTAAGTCAGAGCATTCTCTAATTAACCTAGAAGATATTTTGTCTAAACCTGTTGCTTTAGAAGTGTTTAACGTGGACAGTAATGCGTAAACGGTTGGAATACTTATTTCTCTCAGTTGAAAAATAGCATTATTTTGGTTAGGTAAATAATCAAGATAAGACCGATTGCAATCATTAAGATTAATTTTATCTGCAAGGTCTGGTCCGATGTTTGAAAAGTGATCGTTAAACGCATCAGCAATTTTGCTAGGTTCATTAATTAATACGCCATTCAAATCAACCTCGCCAATGTGAGGGCTTTTCCTATTCTTAGAAGTAAGTTCATTAATGATCTTCCAGGTCTTATTAGGATTGTCTTTATTATCATTGAAAGAATTTTTGAAATAGGCTTGCTTAGCGTAGAAGATTTCAGAATTAACAAAATTACGCATTTTCTTAAAAGAAAGCCAATCTTGAGTATCATTGGAACGAATTGCTTTAATTTTTAGGACATCTCGCCTATGCATTTTATCTTTCAAAAGAGATGTGATCCAAGGCGATTTAATAGCCTTAACGCGCTTAGTTCGAATTGGGGCGTGCTTATCTGCGACAGAATTGAATGTGGCTTTCCAAGCATGCCACATGTCATTAGGGTTTTCGTACTGATTGATATAGTTCCAACTCTGTTGACTAATATCATTACGAAATTTAGTAGAATCAAAGTTTTTAAACTTTCTGTAGTTTATTGAAGAATGTACCCCGTCGATGTACCCACAGAAAGTTTGCGAAAGGCGTAAATAAGACTATGATCGCTTATACTCACATGAGAAACACCAGAGCAAACAACCTTGTCAGGAGTATTTGTGAAAATATGATCTAACAATGTTGAGGAGGAATCTGTGATTCGAGTAGGTTCATTTATAAGCTGAGAAAGATTATATAAATCGGCAATATCCATGAGTGACTTCGAATCATGATCTAAGACTGTAGAGCTCAAATCACAGTTGAAGTCGCCCATGAGGTAATACTCGATATTTTCGGAATCGAGCATACCTAGAAGAATTTCAAAATAATTAAACATTGCTACAGGCGAATTAGGAGGCCTGTACCAAGTGGTAATAAGAAAAGGCTTGGCTCTAGGTTTATTAACTGAAATACACAGGTTTTCCAATTGCTCAAAAGATAGATCATACCGAACTGAAAAATTTATACAGCTACGAATATAAAAACAAACCCCACCGCCAAATCTACCATTGGAATCTCTATCTCGCCTAACAATTTCGTATCCAGGTATATGTACTTCGTTGTCACCAACCATAGAGTCAAGCCTTGTCTCATTAATAGCCAGTACATCAATCACATTATTTGATAGATAGATTCTAAGCTCATCAATATGTTTGACCAAACTGGTGATATTAAGTGAGGCAAGTTTAAAGCCACTCCTGTTTGGCAAGAGCAGGTTTTGAATGTTAGAAGTAGTTTGCATAGTCTTAGATTGAACATTATTTACTGAATTAGCAACTCTAGACAACGTAATATCATGTCAATTTTCTAAGTTATTTATAAACTCTTTGAAATTGTTTTGGAGGATATACTGCCTAATTTATTTAAATGGAGACCTCTACTGTTGAGGTGACTAGTGTTAATATTAGCGTTTTTAAGGAAGGGAATATTGTTCATATGACAAAGATTTTCTAAGGTGGAGTTGACTTGATTAACCTTGGTGGCTAATATCGGGCAATCATTTCTGATTAACAACGCAGAAACACCTACCATGGAGTTAGGAGAATCCTCTTTGATTTGGGTTGTTAGATTCAAAATAGAATCGGTAATAACTTTCGGCGTAGAATTTTTCAGATCATTAGTGCCAACATGGAGGATAATTTTGTCCGGTGACTTGCGGGTTGTAGGTTTGATAAAATCCTCCATGTCGGAAATAGTTGCGCCAGAAAAAGATTTAACAACGTAGAGGTGGTCTGCGTCAGATTTGCTCATAGATGGTCCAACTACATTCTTTACTATTGAGTCGCCAGCGATTACCACTACTGGCTTACGGTTACCGGTCGAAGTTGATGGATTACCAGCAGCCCCTGACTGTGACGTTGACTCATTTACATTTCTCTTCTTCTTTTTTCTCAGTTTCTTTTCCTTTTCTTTAGACGAAGTTGAAGGGATATCCGACTCTTTCGTATGTCGTGGGTTTACATATACATCTGATTCACTTGAGACGTTGGTAGAATTCTCTTCGTTTTGATTTAACAATTGTCTACTTAGCATTTCAACTGTTTTGATTAGGGTTGAGTTATCGCGTTGAAGACGGGAAATTTGCATATCCATGCTTGACTTGTCAGCTTTGTCTCCTTCGCGATAAACAAATTTTTTAAGACAAGTAATTTCTGCTTTTAGATTGTCAATTTCCCATCTTTGCTTGATACAATCGGCACAGCAAGGACCACCGCTCGTAGCATCAGGGTCTTGCATGTGTACTGTTTCCGATTCACGTAAACCCCGATGAGCATAACTATGTTTTTTATACTCGCACTGCCTAAACACATCACGCCGTTCATCTGTGTGTTGAATGAGAGGGGATAATTGATTCTCGCCTGTACCAGATTTAGAATTTGCCATTTCAAATTCAAGATTACTGGGGTTTTCATCACAATTGATATCTTTGCTATTTAGGCAGGATACATTACTGACTTGCAGTAAAGAAGTATGTAATCTAGGCGATTCGTTCAAATTAATATTGCACGCTTCGACGCTCGCGTCAGCTATGAAGGATTCTAATGACTTGTTAAGGTCGCTGTTTTGATCTTTATTTTGATAATCAGATTTTAAAAGGACACTATGAATTTGATCACATAAATCATTGGCTTTGGCTCCATCAAAGGATATAGATTCGCTCTTTGAGTGCCACTCAACTTTTAGCTGCTCGCTATTGAAGCACCACTTTCCGCCGCTAGGTGAATGCCATTTCGAATTTTGGGCTGCTTGCTCATCAATTATCGTCAGAACGAAAGCTTTAAGATCACCAAGTGTTCCTGTCCAAATTAATTTGTTTTTCTTTCGGCCAAAGAAGCCGAACAAGGTGTTAATAACTCTAGAAGAATTCATTTTAATCGTATGCTCTTGTGTGGAGATGTTCACGTCGCGAAGTCCTGTACAAGCCTGATCAGAAGAATGTCAAGAAGGGCGAAGAATGTCAAGAAGTCCTGTACAAGCCTGATTAGAAGAATGTCAAGAAGGGCGCTATTTATAAATTCGACTAACTCATGCATTTTACACGATCGAACTTGATAAATAATATTTAAATACTTTTAAGCTTATATGTAAATCCAACGTTCTGTTTGTTCTTTTAAATATAGGGCCAGCAACAGCTAAGGATCTATGGATCCAAATTCCATTAACACCTCAGTTAGAATTTAATAATGCTGTACTGATTGAACTGTATCAAGCTATCTATGATTTAATCCCTCCAATACAATTTAAGAATGAAGTGCTCGAGCAGCGTCATATTCGATGGAAAATCCAACGGATTGTTAACGAGTGGCAAGAAAGAGTAAATAATTTACTCGGTGAAGGCAGCAAGGATGGCAATTCTCAGAATATTCAGAGATTCTCAACTGATGAATTAGGATCAATTAAAACAGGTGATTGTGCCAAAGCAGAAGCAGCTAAGGACATCATCGATTCAGCTGTTTCCAACATTTCAACATATATTGACATCATTATGAAACAACGCTCAACTTTATTTAACAAAGAAAATAATGTTAAGTCATGGAAAGCTAATGAATTGAAATTTTATGATGATAGAATGGCTGACTCAGAAGTCATGAAATGCAAATTAGAAGAGTGCCAAACAAAGATAATAACCAATATTGGCACTTCTTTGGAAAATAAAACTTTCACTTGTTAATGATGAAGTCGCTGAGAGCAAAAGAAAGCGTAAGCGACTGCAAGAAAACAAGCGAAAAACAGAAGTGGGAAGAGAAAACCGCTTACATGCAAAGGTCAGTGAAGTTCTCAAAATAATTACAGATGGGAAAGTTGTATTTGATGATATTAAATCCCAGAATACCAAAATTGTGAAAGCTGATGTATGCCCCAAGAAAGATCTTAGCCTAAGGTATCATCTGAAAGCTTTAAGCCACTTGATTGAGAATAAGTGGTTTGATGATGATGCTTTGCCTGTAGCACAAGGTATGTTAGATGCACTAACACACAAACAGGAATAAATCTCACAAGCAAATCATCAAAGAAAAGAAAAAGACATGTTTGCACCTCTGCCATCTAGCCCTGTAACTCCTCGTACATCTATGCGTACATCTATGGATACATCTGGTGATAATGTAGATATATACGCTGCATAATACATCTACTTAATATCGCATTTGATAATTTGGATACTTTTGTTCACTTTTATTAATATCTTTAATTTTTGAAGTAGACGTGGGTTTTTGTTTGGTGGCCCAACCGTGGACATACAAAAAAATTGGCGGCCCATCAAAACTGCCCAAAGATTTTCCATGGCCTATCCCAAATCACTCCGGCCCACCCTAGCAGTTACTTTATGACCGGTCCCTAACATTATCAGGTAATGTTTTTCCTTGCGTACTAAAATAATTCATAATTCATAATTGTTAATTCGAAATCCGAATCGAAATTCGGAAGTTGGTCGCGAAGTTCACGCCCAAATTGCGAACTTAAGAAGCGTAATTGGCAAATTCACAACGAAATTGGGAACCGCGCGTTGAAATGTGAGCTGAAATCGACTATAAGTATAAGTCCTGTATCCAATAAGTATCCAGCGGATGCACTCGAAGTTCCAAGAAAAACAGTAAATATTTCGGATGAAAGAAGGTGGGTGTGAGACAGAAATGCAATAATCCTGTTTGGACGTCATATACACTTTTAAATGCAATAAACATAAAAACTCACTTTTGAATTTTCAGTCTTGAAATATTCCGTGGCCGTGGCAGTGTTTCGCGTTTTGAAAAACGCGATTCCTGGAATGTCATCAATATTTACTATAGCCCTTATATTGCACTTAGTTGGACGAAAACGTTTTCGCCGAAATATACAGTACATACCAAGAACGATACAGAAAATATGTAATGAGGTTTTACAATATATTGAATGTCGATGAATTGAACAAATTAAAACTTATTTTGTTATTAAAGTGAACTTGTTTGCAAATATTTTTACTACTGTTTTTACTACTTTAAAATCTAATCCCGTATATAACAATTTTTCTTAGGATAGACAAACGTGGAAACATCGCAATTTTTTAAATGTTTCCGTAACAATGTTTCCTAATTTATCCAGCCCTAGGGCATTAAGCTAGTATTTCAAACTATCGTGGCTTTGCAACAACTAGAAAATCATTTGGTCGGATGACAATTTGAGGAGTGGACACTTCCGTAGTAGGCTTCTCCGCCCCTTCAGGCAACTCAATTTCGTAACGATGTAGTAATACTGAAGCAAAGGAGAACATCATGATTTTGGCCAATGACTGTCCTGGACATTCTCTACGACCAATGCTAAACGGCAAGAAACCATGTAGTTTGTTCCAGCCGACGAACTTGCCGTCGTGATCCAGAAATCTTTCAGGTTTGAATTTCTCCGGTTCGGGCCATTCTCGTTCGTCATGATGGACCTTCATGAGATTTAGGCCGACAAATGTACCTTTGGGAATGATATAACCGGCGATGGTCGTGTCACGAATCGCGTTAGATCCGCTAATTGCGAACAATCCAGATGCTCTTTGCACTTCACATAAGGTAGCTTGCAGGTACGACAAGGTTTGTGCATCTTTCCAGCTCGGTAAACGGTCTCTTCCCACTACGGCGTCGAGTTCTTCGTGAATTTTTCTCTGGACATTGGGATGCAAAACAAGATATAGAAAAAACCAACTAAGAGAAGTCGAAGTTGTTTCCGACCCGCCAAGGGCAACGTTCATCATCAGTCCAGGGATGTCGTCTTTCGACCCAATCTCTTTCGCCGTCTCTTTGGCAATTTCTTTTTCATATGCACTGATGAAGCTATCTGTAAGATCACGGACAACACCTGGAATGTAGCTCCCCTCGTGTGCGCGATATTCTGGTGGAAATATTGTGTTTACAATCTCTTGTGCTCGTTTAATATCACGACGGAATTGTGTTGGTAGATAAGTAAGGACCGGAAGCAACTGATACAAAGTATTCAAGAATGCCTGTTTGGTGAGAAGAGCTGCAAGTTCGTTGACTTGTTTTACAACTGGGTCATCCAACGCTATCTTTTTCGATGTTATCCATTCCCAAAGCTGAACCGTAATGGCGGATTCAAAAAGACATGGTGAGAACGGTCTTCCTGCCTCGCCTTCGATTTGTTTGATCACAATTTCAACTGCATGCCCGGCACGTGTCGAGGCTTGTTCTCTCCCAGCGCCAAAAACATGCATTGCCGTTACGAACACCTTCTTTTGAAAACAAAACTCAGGTGAGTAATCACATGTAAATACATTCCTTCCCATAATATCCATCATAGGGTATATGGACTCCGGTAATCTTCCTGCGAGATCTTCTTGTTTTCCGGCAAGTCTTGCCTCACGCACTAGTGAGGCAGTATTTAGGATAACAGCGTTGCCTTGCGGAAAGGTTACAGTAAATATATCTCCATATTTTTCAGCTAGTTTGCTGAACGGTTTGACGGGATCTGAAAATAGTATTTGAGGAATGTTTCCAACGAAGGGATATGGAAATGGCCCAGCAGGCATGTTCCTTCTCTTTGTGTACGTCGTGATGGCATACCAGATAGACCAAACGACAAACAAAGAGAAAATAATCTCAGTGATCATCATGTGCCTGCAAGAAATAGATACATTCGCATTAAAACTGGTATTTATGTTAAACACAGCTCTATGAAAAACAAAGAGAACCACATACAGTTATAATTCTATTCAATATTTACAGTTTTTAACCTCATTTGCATACTTACCCAGGTAGCACACAACATAATCGCAACGACCTAACTATTGACCTAACTACTCTACAACCTTAACAATACGTATTCGCAAATACATATTTTATCGAACGTCACACAAAGACTTACAACCTTCTGTAAACGTCCGTGCACGCAACATTAAAGCGCAACGTCGCAACGTTGTTTTTACGAAAATTAGCAATCATTTTGTGCCATCAATGAATATCACAAAGTTAGACTTTGGCCACGAAAATGCGACATTCAAAATAGACCATAGCCACAAATGCGAGGAATGCATGGTCATATTCTTTGGTTTGTTCTCTATAACTTCATCGCGGATTTAAGTTCAACAGCGGTAATGTCTGAAGATGTATACTGATGAAAGTAAGTGGATATATTGCTGCTTTGTACATTCACAATTTTAGTTACTAGCTGTTACAAGCTATTCAAATGTATTTGTGATGCGTTTTGGAATATTGATGATACCATGTTTAACACAGCCACTCTTCAAATTTTTAGGCTGTGAAAGCAGTATCCCTGACAATGAAAAGCAGCTATAGCAAACGTTGGATTCAAAAATAGACTAGTCTGTGCAAATGTGGTAAACTGATCAACATTTGCTGAAATGACTCAGTTAACATTAATGAACGATACAGATTATTAAAAAATTAGTAATATCTATAATGTTTTAATTTTGAGGATTATGAAACAGGGATTATTTTAGAGGAATTCTTAAAAGACGGAGTAAAATCTACATTTAGCGGCATGTTAACAGGAATGGGACACTGAGTGGATCTGTAGTTCTCCTTATGCAGTACTCAATTGCACGAAAATTTTAAAAATAATGTTTTAAACACTGCATGTTATTGAGTATCTACTTTAAGTGGCATACTCTAGTTCTACATTTCAATGTATATTTCTTTTAAAGAAGTATTTTCAACTATCTAATCTGTAAATTATGCTCTGTTTTCGAAGATGACGGCCTGCATTGTCTTCTATATACACAAGATATTTTAAATGGCACAATTAAATCTTAAAGTATATAACTATCGAAGACAGAGAAAATATTTTCAGCCAATTATTAGCAAATTATATATTATTAGCCTAGAAATTTTTTGAAATTCTTATCATCTCTATCATCTTGGTTATGAGTCCGGTGTCATGTATACGATACAAAGTTGGGTTTCAGTAGCAGTGACAGTGATATATTGTGATTACATCCACTTGTACAATAAGTTATAGCGTTAACTTTCATTATACACAGCAATGTCTACTATATGCAATGACCGTTTGTTTGGGAGCCATATACGACAGATAAATTTAGCATAATTTGCTTTCCTTTTTTTACTGGGAACAATGCATCCTTGAAAACACTTTACCATGGATATACAGGATCTTTGTTCCCTTAACGCGTTCAACCATTGAAGAGTCATGCAATCACTCATAATACTATTCATAAATTGAGATTTGGTCAATACATATACCCAAACTGCACAGAGTCATAGATTTCTGGTTGTGTTTTCGGTTTTATCGAAATTTGTTGCTATACGGTTTCCTATTGGCCCCGACAACCCCCTAGACATTTTAACTATATAGTGTCCATTTAACTAAGTCTAAGAGGTTTTTAACGAAAAGTCCTTTATATAAGAGTCATTTTAATAAATGTCCTTTAATCCTCCTATTTGTGTATATTTTGGCTGTATATATTTGCTAAATAGTCAATCTCGTATTCAAAGTATGCCCGTTTAAAATGGTAGGTAGTATGAACAGTTATTGTGATTTTCTACATAATTTCTGATGAGTGATCAGTGATCCTTTCACCAATCACCGTTAAATCTAAGTACTCAAAGAAGAATTTATTACTGCACAAAATTGCGCTTACTACACAAATCTCATTTACCACTGCACAAATTGGTTATAACTGCACCCTAAGATAATCCCTGTTATGTTGTTGCGAAGTTGTAGGTATATCATATCCAACGTTATTCATAAACGTTATGACGACGTTCCTACAATATAATTATGCTATCTGGCTCAGATCTAGAAGAAAGGTTGCTTGTATTAAAATGATATTTCGCATCGACTGAATCACACCTTTGCACTGTTATAAACAGCAGAAAGTTATACTTCTGCTAATAAGGACACTTTAGAGCACGTATAGCATATAATACATGTGGTAATGGACTTTTTCTGTTTCACCCCTTCTCTCCCTCCGGCTCACTGTTGTCCACTAAAATGTCGCAATTTGAGTTTTATTCATGGTTTTGTCCTGGTTTTCACTCTGACATAAGCGGTGAGCATCAAACATAAAAATAAGCGTAAGCGCGGAACGAAACGGTTGTGTTGCTCTCACTGCGACTTGAACAACATGCATAGGCCTGATTTACTATTGTGATATAAGCATAAACACAGAACGGATTGTTTTGATATTCTTATGTTATACTTATATTTATGTCGGAACGTTTGATCATTTTACACTTTTGCTTAAGCTTGAATTGTAGCGGAGAATCGCTGTAATGGGAGAAAACCAACTCATTTCGGCAGAGCGTTAACTATCTCTTTCACATGAGGCGAAAGGCGCTTGCTCTGAGGAATACGCTACTATATAACCCCATATCCCAAGCCATCAAGAGCAAATGCAGACCAGACTAGAAGATATCTTCTGTGAAATGATGACCGGAAATAATATCTTCGCGACATAAAGCATGAAGAAGGTATACAGTGGTACTATTATTAATCGACTGTCTACGTATAGTTTACATTACAAAGCAAATCATGAACTAAATATTGTTGCTTACCGATTCAGCAAAAACTTGGCTGACATGTAACCTGTATACTGTTTTAACTGTCACTCGGTGGCATAGTACAAAACATGGACTGGACTGGACTGGACTGGACTGGACTGGACTGACTGACTGACTGACTGACTGACTGGACTGACTGACTGACTGACTGGACTGGACTGGACTGGACTGGACTGGACTGGACTGGACTGGACTGGACTGGACTGGACTGGACTGGACAGTTGGACTGGAAAGTTGGACTGGACTTGACTGGACTGATTTTTAAATTTTTTTTTCTGTAACGTTTTTCACCTCAAAGTTTTGATTCTCGTATATAAATGTTAACATTTACCTCCGCCGATGATCTCAATTTATAACTGGAGTGAAATCTCTCGAGAGAGCTGCTTATTTAGATATCGACTGTCGCACGCGAAAGCCCTTGACCGAGGTGATATATCGACCTCACGATGCCGTTCGATCAGCCACACTCTCATACACGCGTAGTCATTCTTAGCGGTCGGCTACCTGGTAAACGCGGATTTCTTTAGTCTAAAATGGATCTCTTGTACGGCATAATAAACACACAACGCACGGACACATTGAATTCATATTTTGCTTCATTGATGTTTGCTAAAATATCGCGCGAAGAAAACAAAGATGTATGGCCAGGCTGGAGGAAAACCGATATGATGAAAAGCTGAACCCGACATAAATCAATTGTCTGGTAGGATTTATAGACTTGTACGTAAAAGTTAATGCGCCTCTCGTACATAAAAATAATGCGCCTAAGTTCCCCTCCTGTCCATCCCGGCTTTCGTTCATGTAAGGATACGTCTTATTTAGACGCATTAGCGTCGTATCAATGAAAAATATAGCCTACCCAGCCCTTCTATAATAACCCCGATTTTATAATAATTAGGTCATTATTTTCACTTCGTAACATCGTATCAGTGAAAAGTATACAGGTTACCCAGCCCTTTTATAATGACCACATCTTTAGATTACCCAGACCTTTCATAATAACCACGTCTTTACAATAATTCCCGAGCCAATAGCGCTGACGAGCCGTTCTGAGGGACAACCCCCATGCCAGGTTACTAATTCCGGGTTACCACTTCATGTAAGGACCACAAAACAGTTTGAACAAATACCATCGGTTGTACGGTATGTCATGTGGTTATTCTAGGTTGTCCTTACCCTAACACAACCCCTGCCCTAACCTTATTTATAGCATCATTTAACCTACTTTTACTTAACTCAAACTATTATGTGTTCCTAACATGAAAATCATGCCATGCGATGCCATGGGATATTGCTGTGCTGTGCTGTGCTATACCATACCATTTCATACACCATACCATTTAATGTTATACCATGCAATAGCATTTCTTACACATTACCATATCATACACCATACCTTACACTTACCTTTCCAATCCAGACATTGGTTCAAACAATAGTGCATGGTCTCTATGAACTTCAAGCTGTATTCACCCACCAAGGGCGTTCTTCCTCATCTTGTCATTATGTCTCTTGGATTAAGAGAAGTAACCGTAAGCAAAAAGTGTTTTAATCTATATATTGGTGGGTTTCTGTAAGCGTTATGAGGCACTAAGCAGATAGTGGTCAACTTCTGAAATGTAGTGACATTAATAAGAGCAAGAAAGTTAAACTGCATCTCTCAATAGTATTTGTAAGCATAAAACCAAAAGAAGAAACATTATTTTCTACTTTTATAACTCCCGTTTGACCATTGTCTGCTGCACGATGGTTCTTAGTAAAACCCACATTTCTGTTTTATACACCTAAGAATCTTGCATTTTGTGACAAGATTTTTTTGTAAACAATATTGATAATAATATTGAACAATATTGTTCAAATCGACATCATTGTTTTATTGCATGAATGTTGTTGAACATTGAAGAGCTCACAATAGTCCATGTTGTTGGAACAGAAGAAAAACAGCGCTAATAGAACAACCATGTTCAGCATTAATAACATGTTTGTTTGCACTATAACAATATTGTTATATCATATATTAACAACATATATTCTTGACAACACTGTTTACAGGCACAACATTGTCATTGACCATACAGTACCTATCAAATAAACTGAAACAAGTTGTTTTTTCACGAGTTCCGAAAAAATGAAAAACCTTTCCACACTATGCATGTTTATCAACTTCGTTGACGTTGTTAATTTTTCAACAAGCCGTGTTTGGAAATTTATCAGCGACAACAAGCAAAAAAGAAGTGGTGCAAACAACACACCTTGATATCATCATATTGTACATGCTGGTAATTTTGTAAACCATTCTTGTAGTTTTAACGACTCGTTTTTGTAGCTAAGAATTGGGCATTTCTCTTATATTTTTTGCACGTTCAAAAATACTATGCGTTCTTTTTCTTCTTTGCAATATTTTGTTGGCGGGAAATTAGTATTAAAAGTTTTTCAATAATGCTATTCGTGTTAAGGTGTGGCGTCTGGCTCGCAGGAAGTGGCAAACCGGAAGCCGAGGCCCGACGTCCAGACTTCGGGTTGGTTTTAGGTTACGCTGAACGTCCGATAAGGGCATCGACCATCAAAGATGCTAACTACAATGGAAGTCAAGTGTTCTCTTATAAAGTTGCGAACAGTAATATGTTCATCAGAGAAAAAAACAATATAAATCCTTTGTCAGAATGTAATTGCTGCCTTCATGGTGCTGAAACAAAGACTGTTAATGACCATTTTTCCTGGAAATCTCCGTTTCAAATGGTAAGTTTAATGTAGTTTACCAAATTTTGTAGTTTGTTTATCGCATACTTCGCATTCTTAGGAATCGTAGTAAAATACAACAATACTAAACCGACGTCTGATAATTAACGCGAGTATGAAGGAGAGTGGTACAATAACCGATCAACAGGTGGAGTTACAATAAACATATTATTTAATTAATTAAATTAAACAGTCTTAACAGACACATATTGGTTGAGGAGTAACTGCGAAACACAGTATAACATTTAACCTTATCGCTAGACGGTTACCGCCATTATTCAACTGATTTTTCTATAATCTATATAAAAGTGTGTGTCTGCGCGACGTGGCTACTAATCTCGCGTGATTCGTGGGTTTACCGTTCTTGTAATGGTCAATTTTACTGGTTATTTCATAAAAGAAATTTTGTAAACATTCGGGTAAAACTTTGCGTTTAAATACTTTCAATAAAACTAAACCCATCAATGTACGTATATTAAAGCGCAATTCAAGTGTATTATTTCAAGTACTTATGACCGGTGGTTTCAAAGGGTCAAGACCAAGAATTTGAATGCACGAGACATTAAAATAGCAAAACAAAGTATTCAAAAAGCGTTCTAACCACATTTTGACTTTTCATTTTACAAGATTAGTATAAAACTGTATAATTATAAAGTACAATACATCTATGGCTATAGTAATGTTGTCCCACCTAACATAAATTTAAACGCCAAATCAAGCCTTAGGTGAAAAGAAACGCATGCCATAACGTATCGGTATATACAATTAATAACAGGATATTGCCATGCATACATTGGTGTATTTGGCGTCTGTTGAGAGACTAATATATAAGTCTAATTTATAAGTAATTACATAGTAAACCTTAGCACCCTGCTTACTATTCCAATAAAGACTGATATACAGAGCTTTAAACCAAGTACCAACTTTATTACTACACAAAAGACAACAACAATCATAATGATAGACAATGGAGCGACTATAAGAATATTTTCAATCACATTCAACACAGGCAAACCTTTGGGAAAGACGAATAATCTTCACCATAATAAAGAGATTGTATTAAGGTCAAGCCACACAGGACCACGTGTGTACCAAGCGAAATAGATTCCAATACATTGTCACGTTTTCTCTGGAAAGGATTCACAAACATATGGAAGATTAGAATGCCAACACACACAGTTAAAGCTAGAAACAGTCTGAGCTGAATGTCGTAAACGAAAGTCAACACAATAATCAACACCAATCTACGAAATATAAGAAAACCTTCCCAAGGAATATCTGAAGAAGGGAAACACATAAATGCTTGGTGAGATCTAAATGGACCCAACAATACACTAATAATGGCTGATTCGCTTCTCTTGGAAGTGGTTTCATTGCTATCAATGCAGGCAAAGGTAATCTCTTCACTACTAAGGTTTTGTGTTTCGTTATCACCTTGTTCATGTCTTACTCCATCATTAGTTTGTTCTATTATGTTATACGTTCCCTGATTTCCATAACGACATTCCTTAAGTAACAAATACAACCAAAAACAGCAAAATGGCAGAGGAAAGATACAAGCTGCACAAAATTGTTTAACACCAATTCGACCAAACTTCAAAAGATACGATCCGAGAACAGGAACAAGACAAAATGGAAGTATGCAAGCAATGATGTATGCAACAAGAAAATATTGGTATGTTTGGTAACATTCTATATTACCATCCAGAAATAAAACTTTACTGTCACCAACTGGTACACAGTGAAGCAAGGAGAGACAGAGTTGAGCTGAGGAAGCGTACATTAATAAAGAAATATAAGTGAAGGCCGAAATAACTCGTTGGGAAAATGAAAATTTTCCAGGTGTACTTGCTTGATCAGACCTTGTTGCTGTAATAGAGTGCAACGCTGTTCGTCTATCACTATCACTTTTTAATCTCCTTAAGATCAAAAACAATTTGCTTGTCAAATAGAGAAGACAAAGAAGGGCAAGAATGCAATAGCCTACCGAATGTAGTATGGCTGCCTTAGGAACAGCATGAAGGTGTTTCAAAGGACATTTAAAGGATGGAAGATTAACTAGAACAATATTCATTACCCTTGCGATAACATTTTCAAAATTATGAATGACTTGACCCTTTCTAGGAGAACCTACAGAGCTCCTTAGCAAATTACAAACTTGGTAGTAATAGAAGATTATCTTAATCATCCCACTGGAGGAAGAAGTATTGCCATTGCTGCTAATATGGCCTAATATTAGTATGGATATGAGGTCACGCCACTAATGTGTGCGCTTTTTTCGATCCTTTACGACCTCTATCTTTTTTATATTCAATCAAACGTGGTGCTAAACTGAGTATAAAATCCCAGAGAATTAAGTGGATATAGTTATTGTTCAGTTTATCGTTGGATTTGTTCATTTATTTTGGATTATTCGTCTTGGTCGTCAGTTGACGTTGCGTCTCACTACTAATCCTGAATTTTGCGTTATTGTCATTATCTCGTCAACCGTTTATTGGATTTGTTTTAAACTCTCTCCGTTAACTACGTTCTGTGTTCCTGTCATCCTGTCAAGTTTTGGTGTCGGTTGGATATAGAGATTTTAAACTACATCTATTTTATCTTTTCGACGGTTGGAAATTAATTGTATTGGCCAGCTATAATATATCAAGCGTCGTTTGTCATGGTTACTACGTTAACTTGTAATCGTCTGTCTGCCGTTTAAAGTGAACTGTCAGCCGTTTAAAGTGAATTTTCTGCCATAGAATTGCAGATCGTGACACTCTATTATATTGTTCAGTTATTTGGGATATAAGAATTGATTTTGTGATCACCATATTTAACGCTTTCCTAATTATTCATGATTGTTTATTATTGCAAGAGCGTCTCTGTTTGAACTTCGCCCTTGGCCATCGTAACCTGAGACTTTGGTCTTCTATAATTTCAACATTTCAACTGCTGCGGGATTTCCCCTGATATTTTTCGCGTGATCTACTATGGCGTATGTCGCATTAACGTTGTCTCCGCGTAATTTACTCGTTATTTTGCATATTTTCGTATACTTGTCAAGTTTTACTAGAGACTTGTCCCACTCTACACCAGCGTATCTCAACTGTGAAACTTTGTATGTTTCTCAGTTATTGGCAAATCCCAATATGAATGAATATTCACATTCTCGTATTAATCGTCGCTCAAACTCCACCAAGCCTCTTTCGTCAAATATGAAACTAATCCGTGGACTTCATATTGCCATGAACTTTTCCATCTCCTGATACTTATATCTTTATCTAATGACATTTCTACTAATCCCGGTCCTGACTGCAGCATTTCTACATCATCACCTAATGTGCGAGGACTTACCAATCCTAAATCCCGTTCTTCGTTTAATGTTCTGTATCAGAACGTCAGAAGTCTGAAGGCGAATCATCGTAACCCTACAACTAATTGCGTCGTGAATAAGCTTTCTTATCTACATGACATTGTTTATGGCAATAGTGTAGATGTGATTGCTTTGGTGGAGACTTGGCTCACTGTCAATGTGCGTGATGATGAAATCTTGCCTGTTGGATACAAGCTAGTTCGGCGAGATCGTCGAACTGGTAAACGGGGCGGTGGTGTTCTGCTTGCCGTAAAAGATACAGTCAAAACTGAACCTTCTGGCTTCGTTTCAGACTCGTTGGAACTTGTATCTCTGGTTATTATCTCCTCGTCTTGTAAAGTACTTGTTGCTGTCTGTTACCGTCCACCTGACTCCACTAATGTTTTCCTAAATGAACTAACCCGCTTTCTAAAATTTGTCCAAGAATCGCAATTCAAAGATGTTGTTCTAATTGGCGACTTCAACTACCCTAATATCCAATGGTCTAACGGTTCAGGTTTCTCTACCTCAGCTTCAGAAACTGGTTTCATTGACAGCATCACTGAGTTTAGTTATCTGCAATTGATTAACTCACCTACCCGCGGTAACAACCTCATCGACCTGATTCTAACTACAAATGAATATTTGACCGAAAACTTCGAAGTTACTGATGACGACTCTATCTCTCTACCCTCTGATCACAAAGCTATATTTTTCGACCTAAAACTCCATCAACAACCTAAACAATCCTCCGAACGTGTGGTCTATAATTATGCTAAGGGTGATTTCGTTGGCCTATTTAACAGTCTAAGGAACACTCCACTAGTTGATACAGTCCTAAACGAAAGTAACAACGTTAATCTTGCCTGGGCTAAGTGGAAGAACGCTTTCCTCGCCGCTGTTGACCTTTTCATCCCCAAAACAAAGCTCAAGCGTTCTTTTACACCCCCATACATCACCAAGGACTTACTTCATGCCATTAAGATGAAAGAGTCACTAAGAAGAAAGGCTAAGGCTAAGAACTCGCCTGAACTTTGGAAGAAATTCCGCAAAACTCGGCAACACGTCAAGTGTTGGATAAATTCCAAGAAGAGAATATCTCTCTGGACTGTCCGAAAATGTGTATAATAACCCTAAATCATTCTGGAGATTCTTTAAATGTAAATCCTCGAAATCCTCGATCCCTGAAGTGATGAAGTTGGAAGGTCAGAAACTTTTTTCTGCAAAGGAAAAAGCGGATGGCTTTAACCAATTTTTTACGTCAGTCTTCACCTCCGACACAAGTTCTTCACCCCTTTTCACTCCCTCTAGTTCAGCTTCTAACTCTCTTGACTCACTAAATGTATCTGAATCCGATGTTCAGTCTTTGTTGTCCAATTTGTCACCCTCTAAGGCTACTGGTCCTGATGGTATTCCAGCTTACCTTCTAAAGCGATGTTCTGAGGTAATTGCCCCTTCTTTGACTGCTCTCTTTAAGTTATCTCTTCAGCAGGGTGTTTTCCTTCTGAATGGAAAGTTGCTAATGTTGTGCCTATACCCCAAAAGGGTGACACTCATGAGGTCACTAACTACAGACCAGTTTCCTTACTCTCTCAAGTCTCAAAAGTTCTTGAACGTTTAATTTTCAATCAGGTTTCTTCTTTTGTTGAAAACTCCTTGTACGATCTTCAACACGGCTTTCGTTGCAAAAGGTCGTGTGTTACTCAACTTTTGAGTGTACTTCACGACCTTGGTCGTACTCTTGACTCTGGAAAGGAAACAGACCTGATTTATCTCGACTTTGCTAAAGCGTTTGACTCGGTGTCCCATAGCAAACTTTTGTTCAAACTTAAATCGTTTGGAATCTCAGGTCCACTTCTTAACTGGTTTGCTGATTACCTTCGTGATCGCAAACAGTGTGTTGTCGTTGAAGGAGCTTCCTCATCTTATCTTAATGTTACCTCTGGGGTGCCACAAGGTAGTGTAATAGGTCCTCTCTTATTCATTCTTTATGTTAATGACCTTCCAGAGGTAACCAATAATAGTACCGTTGCACTTTTTGCTGATGACAGCAAGTGTTATCGTGCTATACGATCACCAGTTGATCGTGATCTCCTTCAGCTTGACCTGGACGCTATGTCCAACTGGTCACTTAACTGGAAAATGAAATTTAATGTCTCGAAGACGCTCCTACTTAGGATATCCCGCAAACGTAACCCTCCAACTCATTGCTACTTTCTTAACAACGATCCAGTTAAGAGCATAGCTAACCAAGTAGACTTGGGTGTTGTTATCAGTAATGACCTAAAGTGGTCCCCTCACATCGCCAGCTGCACTGCAAAAGCCAATCGTATGCTTGGTTTTTCTTCGTAGGAATTGTACGCAAATGTCTGATATTCGCTGCCGTAGGCTTCTTTATCTTGCTCTCATCCGATCTCATCTGTCATATGGTAGTGAGATCTGGGCACCCCAAGGATCGTCACGTGATCTTGCGATCATCGAGAGTGTTCAAAGACGAGCTAGTAAATTTATCCTTCAGGATTATGAGCTGCCATATCCTGAACGCCTTAAGAAGCTTAATCTATTACCAACATCCTACTGGTTGGAACTAAAGGATCTCGTCTTCTTTTTTAAATGTAAGCATGGTCTCTTCGACCTAGATATCTCCTCTTTCGTCACTTTTTCTTCAAACAGCTTGTCTCACACCCGTTCAAGTTCGGACAACTTGCTTCATGTTAATCATTGCAGGACTTCTCTCTTTAGGAACTCTTTTTTCAACCGAATTGTCTTTCTCTGGAATAATCTCTCTCCCACCATTCGTAATAGTTCATCCGTTTCCTCCTTTAAAAACAGACTCACTGTCCATTACTCTTCTCTACTTCATTCATCTTTCGATGTAAACAGAATGCGCACTTGGAAAACATTCTGTTCTAAGTGCCGCTCTTTCAACTTAAGCTGTTGTTCGTAATTCGTCATGTTTTCTGTAAATATTATATTTGTTCTCGTCTTTGATTTATGTTTGTTATAGTTTGTTTTCATAAAGGTTGATCTTCACATGGGGCTATTCATGTCCTGTTGACCATACCTTCAACCATATTATGTAGTGGTTTAATCTATTTTATGTATGGTTGTAAAGTTAATAAATAAATATTGTTTCTTTGCTCGTTTCTGCAGTTTATTAAAAACGACAAGTGCTTACTAAATATACTTGTTCGAAAAAATACGAGATATAGAACAAGCATTACAATTGTGCCAAGAATAAAGAAATAATTTAAGGAGCATTCTGTGTTTGATATACATTGTGTGGAGAACAAACTTTCCGACATCCCTTCGGGACATTGACCACAAAGTGTACCAGATCTGTTTCCATGGCAACTACTATAGGTGACGCAATCCTCGGACTCGCAGCAGTACCCTGGTGGACACTGAATAAAGACGACTTTCAATTTTGTTTTGTAACCCCAAAAGTTTGGTTTGGCTGTGATCAGTCCACTATCACAGTCTCCGCCTCGTGGACATTGCTGACATTGGATGTTATTGCTCTCATTGAAAAAAAACTCGCCTCTTTCGAGAGTGTACGTTTTCGTTGGACACTGTTCACATTGGACATGAACGTAGTAACACACGTTTACAGTATTTATAACTGTACACTGTCGCTGCGGGTTTAATTTGTAGCCTTGGGGGCATAATATCTTAAAATGCTTCTTCATAACCACTCGACTGTCCTTGCCAATGGGTGTACGAATGAATACGGACTGTCTCCCTTTCAAGGCGATTAAATTAAATGTATTATGGCCAAAAAAATGAAGCTTATTATTTCCTAATGAAAAAAGTTGATTGGACTGTACTTTAGTCTGACGGTTCTCAAAATAACATTCAAAGAAAGTGACGGTGGCTTCAACTGATATTGTCGCTACGGCTGTGTAAGGATTTGGACCGGCTTTGTTGTCAAGGAAACGACAAGAGGATACTCGCGTTTTACCAGAATAAAAGTAAACTGCTGCTGCAAAATTAGGAATCGTAAACTTACAAAAATTGTCAACAAAGGTGTTATTCTTAAGGACTATTGCGGGTGACGGGGCTGAATATCTACCAAAATAATTAGTGGAGATCCAAAGTGCTCTCGAATTGTTCCTCAAAATACTGTCTCGCATCTCAACTTCGGCAAAAGAGTGTCTTAAATATCCTGCAGATAGTTCGACTGTAGGCCGTTTATTGTAATTATTTTCAACTAGTAGATCCTTTAAAAGTACGAAGGTTTTGATTCGAGGTATAGAGTGATGGTCGTTTATACTTAATGTAGAAAACTCTCCTTTTAAACAGGAAATCCCAAAATGATTTCTAAATTCTGATTCAGTTATTGTTATGTTTACCACGGCTGCAGAAAGCTTTATCGAAAACATATCGGAACAAATTTGAGTATTCTCATCATTAAAGACTGTTTTGTGTACAAGCACCTTGATGTTCTGCCTTTGGCAAACTGCTGGCGTACTAGGAATGTTCGCGAGCAATACAGGAGATAATTGGAAGGTACTTGAAATAATATGTGCAGTGAGATTTAAGCATTTTAAACGTATTCCTCCAAAGAAATTACTTTGAAAACTTGAGTTTGATATTTTAATGGAGCAGTCAGTCGAATATTTGCTGTATATACCAACTTTGTTATAACCGAGAAACATATTATGAAATACTAATTCCGTCTTAGCTCCTACATCAAGCTCAGCTACAATATCTGAACTTGATATAACCAGGTTGAAAAATTTAATTCGCGTTATATCAAAACTTGGGCTCGTTATTTTAAAAAGTTTGTATCTTTTCTTGCATCGAATTTCAGCTTTTCCATTGATACCATGAAATGAAATAGATTTTGTTAACTGCATAGAGTATGAGTGTGTCGCATTCTCGCATTCCATATAATGCCTTCCTTGTGCATAATCAATATAAATTTGATCTCCATCACTAGACATCTTCACTGCATGTCGCACAGTACGACATGGCATAGTCCAGTTACCACAATTATTGCGATCTGTACCATTGTGGCTGACAAATAGCGAATTAGTCATGACATCTTGAACACCTAAAATTTTGAATGATTGAGGCGTTAATCGGAGCATTGGAGAAGCACCGAATATTTGATATAGAATATAGAATAAAGACATGATGACAAGAACCAAAGACTATATTAGCCCATGTGAATCCTAATAGAAATATTTATAATCTTCACATTATTGCATGAGTAGTAAATACTAAACAAATGAATAAAAACCTACCTTGGAAAAGCAGCAATACTACAATCAGTAGCCATAGTCCAAACATAGTGAAATGTGACTTGATTTATGTTGAAAAATGACCGTTTCCAGTATCTATTTATCGGCAAGTGAAGTGAGACATTACTTGTACTAGGAAAACAGATGAACAATATTTTGAATTTAATTAAAAGACGGAAGGAAGCAGAACTTCTTACAAATTCTAACTATTTCGATTCATTAAAGTCTGATAGTTTCTCGGAAGAAGCGACAAAGCGGAAAATTTTCTTTTATCTTTATGCATGCTACAGTTTTATGACTAAGATAAGAAAACTTCGCTTATGTCGCATGCTTCTGCATTGCATTTCTTTGATTTGCCCTTTAAGCTTTGTCTTTTCATATTCTTGCCTTGCTAATGAAAGTCAGGCTAGTTAAGAATTGATCGATACCGTGATTCTTTCAATGAACCAGTAACATAAAAAATCACTTGGTGTTGTATACAAAATAGAATAGTTATGTCATTGTACAACTATAGTTTAATTTCAAGGGTTTGATGAAGTAAAATAATGTTTACTAGATACTTCGCTACTTAAGTTAGACAGAGCGAAATGTTAAAGTCATCATCAAATTGCAGTTATTCTAAGTATATAAAGATAATGGTTAAATCAATAATGGTATTTATTATATGGCAAGTGCTTGTTTTGGTAAATCTCGCAATCTGATTGGTCGCTGACGAGGCAGGATTTTCCCGTATTGCCCACGGGCAATACGGTATTCTTATTGCCCTGCGACGACTTGAACACATTTCAAAGCAATAAAAGCATTAAAAAATCCTTAAAAATAATTTAAAACAATGAAAAATAAACGGAAAATACGGAAAAGGGATAACTACAAGGGATAAAATATTAAGTCGAAATATTAAGGTAAATTTTACGATGTTTTTTAACTAAAACAGTCAAGAATAATTTTGTTTTTTCGAACATGCAAAGTTGTTTTTGTCCTTGATCCGATAGCTCAATATCACTATATTTTCTATTAATTTTATATTTTATTCTATAAATGGTACTGTAGAGTAGTTTTACTAAGCTAAGATTAGATAAATTTGTAAAAAACTAAGACAAATTCGTATCATTGAAATTATTTTGACATTTGAAAATGACCGGCTTTGAGTTTCGGACTTTGTACTTTGCCCTCGCGTGACCAATTTTTGGCAAAATGAATTGTTTTTTGTTGTCTGAAATGCCATATAATAAACAACTTACTAACTTCGACTGTTCGGTCTGTACGGTAAAATATCAAGCCTCGGTCTTGCTGTATTGACCTCGCTATCGCTCGGTCAATACAGCAAGACCTCAGCTTGATATTTTACCGTACAGACCTCACGCTCAGTTAGTAAGTAGTATTTATTCTATGACACACACAGTCAAAGTAGGGGTCAATCCATTAATCATAGCATGTATATTTAGTAGTGATTCACAACAATTTGCTTCCCAATTTGCCTGTTTCTCAATAACTCTTTGACCTCCAAAATTCCAAGAAAATCTCAAGCCGAAAGGTCTTTCTCCAAGAAAAACAATGCCGAAAACCACAATTGGTTCCAAGAATTCCGAGATCTTAGGATTAAATCCCAATATTGCAATACTGTGTCTATATACTGCAGGGGCCGGTTGTATCAAAAGTGGATAAATCGCTATCCGGTGGATAAGTCACTATCCAGCGGATAAATTTTATCCAGAGTAAAAATCGCGTTGTACGAAGCTTGGATAGCGTTGCCCGGCGGATAAAAATGTACTATCCGTCGGATAAATTTATCCGAGGTCCGGAGGTAGTTTAAATCCACTATCCAGCGGATAAACTCGAAGTTCCAAGACAAAACAGTAAATATTTCGGATGAAAGAGGGTCGGATTGAGACAGAAATAATTCTGTTTATAAGTCAACATCCTTAATGCAATAAACATAAGTACTCACTTTTGTACTTTTGTATATATTTTTGACTGAATATCCCATGTCGGTGCAGTGTTGACCGGCATTCTTCTTCAGATCCTTCTCTTTTATATAGTTTGAAAACAAGCAGTAAATTTCTCACTTTTAGTCAATTTAAAAACACGATGAACGTACCGAAGATACAACTTGGAAAACCAAACAAAATTAGGCAATAGACAACAAGACGGCGAATTTTGTTCGTTCGCTTTGATTAGCCAATCAAAACTTGAGAGAAAATGTTCTTAAAATTGTTACGAAATGTGTGCAAGGTCAAGGAACAAAATATTTAATGTATTCTACAGGGAAAAGTATACTCAACTCGTATACTAAACTCGTATACTGCTGTTGTCTTCGCATAAACAAAGATCGTGAAATGCTAGCTAGTGAATAAAAACACCACACGTACTTCAGTCTTCACGTACTATGAAAATGTACAACAAAATCATACAAGTCTGACTATATTAATACTAGTGACGACGGACTGAAAAAGAACAATACAACCAACAACGGGAAATTTATCGCAAGTTAATTCAAGATATGGATGGATTTTATACAAGTTAAATTATAAAGTTCGCAAAAGCTCAGCAACAGCTGACGTTGAGGTAAGAAATTTCAGGAAAATCCGGTTTTTCCCGGTTAAATTTAAGCTTATCCGACGGATAGCTATCCACCCTGCTATTCTAAGTGTAACCATGCGTAACATAGGGTATAAAAGACTGAGTCTACATTCACTCGGGGTCAGTTTGTTAAACGAGACTCCGGGTGTCACTCTATTCTTGGACATGGCCGAACCCGTAGACGTACCAGTCGTTTTGCCACCACAGCTACCTAATCCAGCTCCAGACGAGAACCCACCAGCAGTTGAAGTGGGACAGCACGAGGCCGAACCTCAGCCTCAGGCACAGCCAGTACAGGTATGTTGTTGTTTCAAGAAGTGTCTACGTGCACTTTGGGATCTTTGTTGCCTGTGTGAGGCTGCTCGGCACGTGTATCTTGTATTTCTGGCCAGGCGTTTGTTCAATTCCAGGGCGATCGGATGCCTATCGAAGTGAAAATTTTCAGGCGCTAGGTCATGTCTTTGGTCTTGTAAGCACATTACGCAATTGACTTAAGCTGTTCCACTTCGCTCTCCTGCTATCTCGGCGGAGCCCATGCGTATCGTATAGTAAAATATTTGTTTGATTTGGCCTTACCTTAGTGTGTTAGTCTTGCGGTAATTTACTCTGCGAGCGAAACACGGTTTTTCCAGTTTGTTACGACCATTTGTGCAGATAGTTGGACAATACAGTGTGCAGTATATCAGTATTCTAATGGATTGTAGCTGCGTGTTTACGCATTTTACATACATGGGTTTAGTTATGCTTGGTTGAATCGTTCATTTTCTGTACCTTTTGCAATAAGTGAGTCGGGTTCCTTTCACATGAATCATGGGTTTCATGTTTCATCTCCCGCTACAGTTAAGAACCACGATCCGTT
This sequence comes from Trachythela sp. YZ-2020, assembly GCA_016169945.1. Classification (NCBI taxonomy): domain Eukaryota; kingdom Metazoa; phylum Cnidaria; class Anthozoa; order Malacalcyonacea; family Clavulariidae; genus Trachythela; species Trachythela sp. YZ-2020. The sequence continues at coordinate 374,141 of JADLSH010000245.1, read as the reverse complement.
GTCTAGCCGTTAGGGCCGCCCCGGTCGTGCCTTAGTCCTAGTTGAGTGTTGTTCAGTTTAATTTGCGATGGGTCGTGAACATAGTTAATTGGGTTACGGCCAATTTACGGTTGTGTATGAAAAAAGTGTATTGGTTGTGGCCAATTTACAACTGTGCATGAAAGTATAATGTATTGGTTGAGGCCAATTTACAGTTGTGTATGAATACAGTGTATTGGTTGTGGCCAATTTACAACTGTGCATGAAAGTATAATGTATTGGTTGAGGCCAATTTACAGTTGTGTATGAATACAGTGTATTGGTTGTGGCCAATTTACAACTGTACATGAAAGTATAATGTATTGGTTGAGGCCAATTTACAGTTGTGTATGAATACAGTGTATTGGTTGTGGCCAATTTACAACTGTGCATGAAAGTATAATGTATTGGTGGAGGCCAATTTACAGTTGTGTATGAATACAGTGTATTGGTTGTGGCCAATTTACAACTGTGCATGAAAGTATAATGTATTGGTTGAGGCCAATTTACAGTTGTGTATGAATACAGTGTATTGGTTGTGGCCAATTTACAACTGTGCATGAAAGTATAATGTATTGGTTGAGGCCAATTTACAGTTGTGTATGAACACAGTGTATTGGTTGGCCAATTTACAACTGTGCATGAAAGTATAATGTATTGGTTGAGGCCAATTTACAGTTGTGTATGAATACAGTGTATTGGTTGTGGCCAATTTACAACTGTGCATGAAAGTATAATGTATTGGTTGAGGCCAATTTACAGTTGTGTATGAATACAGTGTATTGGTTGTGGCCAATTTACAACTGTGTATAAGTATAATGTATTGGTTGAGGCCAATTTACAGTTGTGTATGAATACAGTGTATTGGTTGTGGCCAATTTACAACTGTGTATAAGTATAATGTATTGGTTGAAGCCAATTTACAGTTGTGTATGAATACAGTGTATTGGTTGTGGCCAATTTACAACTGTGCATGAAAGTATAATGTATTGGTTGAGGCCAATTTACAGTTGTGTATGAATACAGTGTCTTGGTTGTGGCCAATTTACAACTATGTATGGAAGTATAATGTATTGGTTGAGGCCAATTTACAGCTGGGAACCAATATTAATCGTGTATTGGGTATGAAAATCATGTGTTCGTTGAGGCCAATATTTGGTCCTATATTAGTCTATCATATACTGTATTGGTTCAGACCATTTGCAACTTTGAACGTAAATAACGTGTGTTTGCCGCCAGTTTACATATTGGTATATGAGTACCATGTACTTGGTGAGAGCAATTTTTCAAATTGTGTAGACGTTCAATTGGTGCGGCTGTTTACAGGCATGAATATATTGTATTGAATGGTTGAGCCTAATTAAAGCTGGGCATGCGTTTCACGCTTTGTTTGAGGCAACATTGTAATGGTATTTGAATATCTGAGTTATAACAGTTGTTTTACTTTTGAGTTGATGTTAATTTTCTTTGGGGACCCGTTGAATTAATTCGTGAATTGTTGAATTAATTCGTGGAATTAATTAGTGCCTTTGTCGTTGGTTAACTACGGCCACTTTTGGTTTATGTTTGGCTGTTGGATTCCTTATCGTTATCTACCGGTTTCTTGAGGCTAATTCCTAACTTAATTATATGTACATCGATAGTTACAATTTTAGTTGTGTGTGCATAGTGTTTATTGGTTACGGCAATTTTTCTCGTTTTGGATTTGGCATGATTTAGGTATGGTTTTTAGACCAGTTTTAACAGCGTTGCCATGGCTGGTGGGGAGCCGTACTATGAGTTTATGTACATTAAGCTATAGCGTGGATTTTCCTCTTCTTAGATTGAGGAACAACTAAGGGTTTTGAAAGAAGAGGTCCAGACCTTAAGAGCAGATCGTTCTCCGTCGGAAGGAGTGGATGCTGCATTACAATTTGTCCGCCAGCTTGCTTTGGCTCCTCTCAGGCTTCGGGATCCGACGATATGATTGCCTCAGCACTTCAAACCTTAGCTGACCAGGCAAGGTGTGCAGAAAATCCAAAGGCGGCCGAATTTGAAGCCATTTTGCGCCATGCCAGACGAGGCCGTTTGATTTATTGGTCAGAGTATGGGGAGGTAATCATCAGGTTGCTTGGCACAAAAGAAGAGATTGTTGTTGCGTGAACCATCGCAAAGATGACGAGGAACACCAGTCGACAGACTCCAGCCCACCCATATTGTCGCCAGACTAGAGGTCGAGGGCTTGGTTGGCGTTCAGGTCGCGGTGGTGCGAATCCTGCAACATCAGTGTGTTTTAATTGTGGCCATACTTGTCATTTCCAACGACATTGCCCGGCGCGAAATTCCAACGCTTACTTGGAACATTAGTGTGTGTCATTCAGGAATTGTAACGTTTTTGTTGACAATATATTCTTGATCATTTGCCTGTGGCTTATTTTCTATTTGGCTATGGGTGGTTTTTGTTGATGAGAGTATTGGAGTGCTTGTTTTTGTCGAGACTACGCTTTATAATAGGGCGACATACATCCTCCTTAATACATTAGGTTGGTATTTTAATTTCTGCGTCTGCACATGATTGTATTGATTGAGTTGGCCTGGTTCTGCCGGCACCGTCATGTCGAATGGTTGGGCTGCAGTTTTGGTTGTTGTTTATTTTCCCCTACCTGTACATTTTGCCTAAAACATCCGTACACGTTGGATAAGGAATCTTCCTCTGCAAGTTTTGACTTAATCCAGCAAGATTTCCGTTGGGACGAATTTTTTCCTTTGTGTTTCTCCTCGCCATTGCTGGACCTAGGTGCGGGCTTTCTACAGCCTCGTATGCCCCGCGAGGGGTTGCCTAGGGCCGACAATGGAGTGGGCGAACTCACCGGATCTCGGGTCGATATTTCGCTTTTACCGGAGTCCTATTTTTCTTAAGGGTACTTCCGCTCCAAAGCGCCAAAGAATTAACGACCAGTCGTTTTGCAGTGGGCATCACCCGAGGCCAAGTATCCAATGTTGTGATTGGCAGGGCTCGTCCGTGTCTAATGTCGGCCCTAGACCGTCTCCGCTGATGGTGTCGCGTGGACAGGTTTTACCTAGCCCACGGGGCGTAATTTTCCGTGACCGTTCCTCATTTGTTCCTGGCGTTTATATAGACGCTTTTGAGGAGAGTTTTGGGGAAGAGAGTTTTGGGTTATGAGGTTTTGGTATGGGTTTAAGTTACGGGTAGTGGTTAGGTTTGTATGGGTGAGATGAGGCCCAGCCTCAAATTACAATCCTAATCCGTATAGTCCGGCGACAGGGCTCGCATTTCCCATAACTCTCTTCCTGTAAGCCTATGGAAGCATTGTTGCAGTTGGAATAGATTACTATTCTAAGTGTAACCATGCGTAACATAGGGTATAAAAGACTGAGTCTACATTCACTCGGGGTCAGTTTGTTAAACGAGACGCTCTTGGGTACGGCGTGATTGACCTAACGGGGGAAGGTTATAATATTGGCTGTTGTTTATTGTCCATATAATCTTTAGTTTAGTTTGATGTAGTGTTTGTTTTTCTGTTATTTTTTTTTGGGGGGGGGTGCTTTCGTTTCACTACCACCCTCCTCCCAACGACTAGGCACAGACAGATTGTGCTAGTAAATTGCGAAATTGTTGCTCAAAAAAATCCGAAAAGTTGCTCCAACACTAAAAAGTTGCTAAAAATGGAACAAGTTGCTGCCAAAGTCGGGAAAATGCTCCTAAAATTTAGTATTTTCCGCACAGAAATTGACTGGTTGTCTGCTTTATTTGCTTATATTTACAAGAATACACATTTGACATCATGAATGACTGTATTTCAAACTTCAACGAGCATGTACAGTATTCGGTATTTTATATCACAGGTTTTATGCGCTCAATACAAACAACACTTAACAAGTGTTCACACTTCACAGGAACTGTAATGAGAAAATTAATGGGAGTTCAATCTCAGTTTCAACAGTTCCTCGCTTGATGATGATGTGTCCGCCATATTTTAAATATTAATTTTGTGAATGCTGGAATAAATTAAATTGGCCTCTCATAGAGCCCAGGCCCCGGCCGGCCATACTTTTGCTAAAGTATGCACATTTTAGGGAAAGTTGCTCGAAGTTGCTCGTTTGCCAAAAAGTTGCTCAAAATTCAAAAAGTTGCCAAAAGGTTGCCGAGCACAATCTGTCTGTGCCTACCAACGACTGGTACCTGCATCACTCTTATAGGCTTACGGGCTCGCATTTCCCATAACTCTCTTCCTGTAAGCCTATGGAAGCATTGTTGCAGTTGGAATAGATTACTATCCGTGCTTCGTACAACGCATTTTTATCCAACGGATAACTATCCATTGGAAATAGAAAATTTATCCATCGGATAGGACTTATCCACCGGATAACTTATCCGCCTTTGATACAACCGGCCCCAGACCTATAGCCTTGTGCGTTCACCTTTCTCGTTTGTCACGCTTACGTTATTTTTAGATAATGATACTGGATTTCTTCTAATTACCCTTAATGCACTGCGGCATGGTTTATATTTTAAGAATTTTTATATATAAACATAAAGATATAGACATGCCATGCATCTGGTCATTCGTGCGTCATTATCCTTGTCATAAAATGTAAACAGTAAACATTAAACATTTGTTTTAATTTGTTATATTTGATGTTTGTATTGTTTTGTATAGTTGCTGCGGAGCGAGCGAGCCTGAAGCGAGCGAGCGTAGCAGCAGCCTAATATGTGCAGAGAGGGGGTTTTGAAGTAAATTTTATTTAGCGCATGGAATTGTGGTCGTGCGCGCTTGCTATGCGCAGAACACAAATTTTAAACTCGCTCAGTTCCTGTGCTTTTCGATTTTGACGGACGGAGTCTTCGAATTGTTATCGAATTTCTAAAGCTTTTTCAAGTCTATTTTGACCATTCAAGGTAGGATATTTTGTCTTTTGTTTATATGTTACATTTACATTTGTTTACTCCTTTTTGGAAAGTTGGCAATCTTAATTTATATATCTATGAAACGCTGAAAGCACACAATCGATCGCAGCTAGATTCAGTGTCTGTTTATATATAAACTATATATTCTGCTAATGTGCTATCGACTTTGCTTGAGCTGTTAGTGCTGTAAAGCATGGAAGTCTTACATAGAGATGTCTTTAAAAGGTTTTTCTATCCATTCGCGTTTGCTTTCTCTTGCTGATTTCCATATTTTGCATCAAGTGATGTTTCGTGTATGCCGCTTGACGATTGTGACTCCGTGTGAACTTGACACAAATGCAATTGATCGTCTAAATTGCCTGACTGAATCATTCTGTTTGACCTATTAAATAGGCTACTGTAGGCATATAAATATGTTTTTATTCCTATTTTACAATGGACTTAACATTTTTGTCTAGCCGCGGGCCTTCACATATTATTGTCAGAACAGACAGGTTCTCAGTTGTGCGCGCACTAAGACAAATATTCGAATGGCAATGAGTTGAAATGAGTTGTGCTTTACATATAGGTGACTCGCATTTCCAAATGCAAAATTATTTTGCGCACATGTATATATAGTTTAACGCTTTTATACACTACAAAAATATGCAAATTTCCTTGCGTGGCAGTGTCCAATTACTCATCGCAGTAAACATGGGTTTCATGTGGGGATTCCATGTGGTAGAACAATACATGGAAAATATTGATATTTTGAAATAGATGTTACAAAATTTGATGTCTTTCATGTTTCGTGATATATTTAGCTTGTCTCATCCTGCAAACTATGCTAGGGTATGCATCTACTGACAGCGCGCAAGCCACTGGGTCAATGCCAATAATTACCGTCTACTGAATATAATTTGTGTTGCATATTTGTTTGCATGTTTGTTTCAAGAAGCTAAAGAATAATAACAGTCCCGCAGCATTCCCTACCTTGCAGGTACCCTAGTTTATGTTGTAATAACAGTGAGCACCTTAATTTATATGTCCCGTCCGTGTTCTAAATAGACCATTCAATTTGAGTATATTCTATTAAGTCTACTAATTGTCTTGTAGCTATACATAGATCGTTTCTGTGCTTCTTTTTGTCAGTGTTTAGCGTCTCATTTAAGTCATGTTGAGCCGTGTACAGTAGAATTCTCAATAAAGTTGATAAACTGGGACCAAAAAATCCATTTTTCTCAGCTGATATTCTGGCATACTGCAGGCAAGCACGGTATTTTTACTCTCTCCTTCGCAGAGGCTTGGATAAAAAAAATTATAAAAGAATACGCTAATATTGGATAATAAATAAAAGAATGCGCTATATGGTAATAAACAAAACGCGCTAAATGGTAATATAATGAGGAAACCGCTGAAAATCGGAGCGCGCGCGTTTTGTTTATTACCATCTAGCGCATTCTTTTATTCATCCAATATTAGCGTATCCTTTTATAATTTTTTTTTATCCAAACCTCTGCGAAGGAGAGAGGTATTTTTAAGTGTTTTTATCAGGCAGACCTAGTCATGCGTTGACTCTTGTCATTTTGATTAACAAGATTGCGGCAATTGCAAATCAAGATCACACTAACTTCCACGAAGCGGCATATGATATGCTTCAAGCCTATCGAAGCACAACACATCCTGCACCGAAGATTACACCATACGAGTTGCTAATAAACCGAAGAGTCAGAACGAAGATTGAACATTTTCCTGTAGGAACGTCACCCAAAGATGACGTGGTGAGATACAACGATCAGCAGTACAAAGAAAAGGCAAAGAGAAATGACGACAAGCGACACCGAACGAAGGAGTACAAGTTGAAGATCAGAGGCGCAGTCATCGTGAAACGAGAAAATAATAAGAAAGGACAGACTCCATACGAACCATATTATTACATCATAACCAGAATCAAAGGTTCAATAGTAACGACGAAAAGGATGAATGACGACAAAATGAAATGCAGAAATATATCACGATTCAAACGGATAAAAACTCGTGAACACCCGGGAGAACCGCAACCAAACCAATCCCTAACAGTACCACCAGCAACAGAAAGACACGCCACTACAGACCACCAAGGAGCGTTGACATCGAAATAACAACTCCGCCACAAAACGACAGTGGAGAAAAACGACAAGAACCGCGAAGATCGAAACGGAAAAGAATATCAACATTTCAGAAGCACTTAAAAGACACTCTATAGATAAGTATTTGAAATTAATATAGATGATTTACGTTATAAGTATTATAAAACTAGAGACACTGACACTGGGTTGATATTTGAACAATGAGTTAGTTAGATAAAAGATTTGAGACACTATAACGGACACGGTAGAAAAGTAGACTTATCACTAGTGAGCATCCTTTCCCAATAATTTACAAATCTATATATAAATATTACTTATCAGTGTTTTTTATTCGGAAGACGAATAACCTGAAGGGTGTAAAACGTCCTTGTGGCTAATAGCGTCTGCTAATTGTCTTATAAGCACCAGCAATAATTACACTGACAATATTTTATGACATGACAAAACGTGATCAATTCCATCAATTTCACATTCGGCTGCATGAAAAACAGTTTTTTAATCCAGGATTTCCTGTATCCAAACAACTGGGCCCGGTTGTATAAAAGTCTTAACTACATTTTAACTACTCGTTTTGTAGTTAAATAGTAGTTAACTCTAAAATTCGCGATTCTGATTGGTTTACTTTCGCACTAACTATAGTTAATTTTAACTACTTGTTTATACAACCGGCCCCTGGGCTTTTGAAGTTAAATTACTTAAAATTGTTAAAACATTTTCGAAACGTTTGAGACTCAACGCAATTGGCGTTTTTTACTATGAACCATGCTATGAACTTTACTTTTATATATGGTATCTATGGCTACGCTACGTAACAAACGACAGAACATTTGTGACAGTATTTCTACCCGGGTTAAATTTCCGCAGCGTAATTCCCTCATATCTTTTACCTGCTTGAATTCTAAGATTCTATAAACAACGTAAAAATTTAATTTTCCTCGTTTTCAATTAGATCATTATAATAGACGGATTAATTCGTATTAATCATAATAGACATTAAGCTTGACCAATTATGAATATATGTATAGTAAGTATTTCATTTTACAGTAAAATTTAGACCAAGGTCCCTTTAGAGCCCATAACGGACAAAAATTGTCCCATTTTAATTTACATCAATTTTAACACGAATTCATGCAATCAACAATTACACTTATGGAAATGTAGAATATATTTTGACGATCAAATGAAAATGGTAAAATTAATGTCCTCTCTATTTTGTTAACATTCTAATCTATTATATGAAAAACATTTTATGATTCTGTACAATTCTACAATTATATATCATTGCTATGAAAATCAGCTGTGTGACGAGGTAACACAGAAGAAGACTGGCATTAGTTGTCAAATAGATAATCAATTTTCAGATGAAAAACATTACTTATAATTTCTCATGAAATGTAGTTCGTCAACTTCCAAAATTGTCCATCATTTCCAAATTCCAAAGTTTTAAATAGTTCCATACGAGACACACAAAGAAGCAATGCATGAAATAAATCAAGATTGATTTCCCTTTCGTTACTAGTTCCAGACCCTTGGCCCTCCGTCAAATCTTCTGGAGACATGGAAATTATGTACAATAACTAATGCTTCCGCTTGATCCCGCTTGAATCAAGTTGACTCAAGTGTTTTACTCATTCGATGATAATAAAGACCTTATCTCTTCAGAGGTACAGTTCTCGGATGGCCTATGTTTAAACAACTTCAATCGCCTGAATAGAACCTGAAGGCAAAAGCGAAACATCAATACCAGTTTCAAAAGTATGGAAAGTATTGCCAAAAAAAGTATGAGAGCAACGGGAAAAATTATTAAAATATTTTCAATTAAGTTGATCATGTTTAACAAAGACAATTTACTAGAATCCAAATCTTCACCATAGTAGATACTTTTAATCAAATTAAATGCGGAGATAATTATTAGCGTTCCAAGGGATACTGTTTCAAGCACGTTATCACTGGCGGTTTTGAAAGGCCAAACGAACACTTCTAGCAAAAATACTACACAAATCATCATGGATAGAGTTGCCTTCACACGATTGTCGTATACAAACGTGAGGACCAAAATCACGGCCAGTCTACGAAGAATAAGAAAGCCTTCCCAGGGAAGATGTGAGGCAGGAAAAATAAGAGTTGCCTTGTGTGGTCTGAATGGACCTAAGAGAACTCGAAGAACGCTTGATTTACTGCACCTCAACTCGGCTTCTGAACTCAAATTTCCATTCGCAATTTCCCCGTCATTAAATGTAGTCGAGTCTATCGAGTTTTCATCAATGAAGTCATCTTGTATTCGATCATTTCTGTTTACACAACATGAATGTCTCATCCACCACGAGGAATTCCGTACCAGCAAATACAACCAAAAACAGCAAACTGGCAGTGGGAATATACAAGCCAAGCAAAACTGTGCTACAGAAATACGATTTAACTTTAAAAGATACGAGCCGAGAACAGGAACAAGACAAAATGGAAGTATGGAAGAAATCATGTAAACAAGAAGAAAATATTGAAATGTTTGGTAACATTTTATATTACCATCAAGAAACAAAACTTGACTGTCACCAACTGGTACACAGTGAAGCAGGGAGAGACAGAGTTGCGTCGAAGAAGCGTACATTAGAAGTGAAATGTTAGCAAAGGCCCCTGCAATACGACTGAAGAAAGGATTCTCCTCCAGGTCAGGGCCAGGATCCGTTGTTTGGGTATGTACAACTGTCTGTTGTTGAGTAGAATTAATCCTCGATTTCTTCAATATCTTGAGCACAAATGTAGAAAGATACAGTAAAGACAGGAGTAATAACAGACTATATCCTACAGAATGAACAATGATCGCTTTTTGAACAGGACGAAGATCTTGGAATGGACAATCAAGCGAAGGAAAACCAATGATAAGAAAATTGAATGCTCTGGAGAAGAAATTTTCCATATCGTCTAAGAATTTAACTTTTACATCTGAGCCAACAGAATTTTTTAGCAAATGAGCAACCTGATAATAGTAGAATATTATTTTTACCAAGCCGCCGGGTTTGAAATTTCGACCATTTCTGGAAAGCAAGATAATTCTTGGAACTAAACGTTTCTGCACAAAATTGATGATATCTTCCTGGTACAAGAAGAATAAGAGATAAAGTAGTAAGTAAACAGATATTCCTGGCCAGAATGACACACTTGTGCAATCTTTGTTTGGTTTACATTTTGTTCTGAATAAAGATTCCGACATCCCACTTTGACATTCACCGCACAAGGTACCCATTCTGTTACCATGGCAACTGTCGTAATATAAGCAGTGATCTGTATCACAGCAGTATTTGGGAGGACATTGTGCAAACTTGACTGTCTGGTTTGACTCGTAGCCCCAGAAATTTGGTTTAGATGTCACTTGGCCATCAACACAGTTCCCTCCCACAGGGCATTCGTGGCATTTGATGATGTTGGACCTCATATTATGAACTTCTCCTCTCTCTAAAGAGTAGGTCTTTCGTGGACATTGCACACAGAACGCTGTAAACAGGTAACAAAACGTAATAATTCTAGATTTAAAACAGTTGGTGTTTAAATTCATGATATAACCTTGAGGACAGAGGATTGTGAAATATCCCTTCAAAATAAAACTTGCCTGATCAAGTGGCTCGTATGATATTACGTAGAACAAGTTGCTGTTCGACATATTACCATTGTGACTAGTTTCTGCAATTGGATAACTTTCGTACGAACAGTTTTCAAACGTTACTGAGACGGAACTTTCAACGCGAATAAGTGGAAATCCGGGATTGTATACAGGGACACTCTGAATAAAACGACATGATGAGAAATGATATGAACCTTTGGCAAGATAGACCAGACCATTTTTTCCAAATATACCATGTGTAGTGTTAAACGTATTATTGTAAAGCGTTACTACGTGGGGAGTAGTAATAAACGTGGCAATATTACACTCGAATGCTCTTGAAGTATTTACGAACATAGAGTTGAAAATACCAACATTAAACAGCTCTGCATAAATCATATAAATACCGAATAATTTCATGGAAACAACCGCAGAATCACAGTTAATGTTTTCAAAACGTAATCTATCCAAAACTATGTTTGCTTTAATTGGTCCTGGAGAACTAAAATATATCAGAAGTGCCGATGTTTTTGGGATTGCCATAAGATCATAAACGTTGGTAAATACGGACGATTTTATTGTGATATTACACGTATTCCCAGGAATAATTTCAACTAATGAACCACAGGTTAGTTGCCTTGCCGTCGGTATAAAAGTGCAGTTGTAGATATGAACGTTATATCTTCGTTCTTGACCATAATATCTCAGAGAAATCAGTCCCACTGGACACGAAAAAAATGTCGATCCAGTAAGTTGAACCGTCAGATTAGTGCAGTACACCAATATCGGATCTTGATAGCTTCGAATGTTGGAATTGAGCACATGAATTGAGCAAGATAAGGAACTAGCCCTGACAAAGTACGACGATCTCTTTATGTCGCAAAAATTGAATTCCAATTCAAACCTACTAGAAGTGCTATAGATTGCGTCAAGCGAATTTCCATAGCTAGCTAATGACAGGTTAGAAAATACAATTTTTGACGTTGTATGCTCAGAACTATTTATCCCAAAAAATGAGTAGGTTTGTTCACAATGTAATATCGCTGTCCCATTAAAGCCGTAAAACGATAACGATTTGTCCAGCATAATCGTGTGGTTTTCTTTTGGAATAAGGTTTTCACATTCTTTATAGGGTCTGTCCTCCGCGTAATCAATATGTATGACGTCATTAGCACTGGAAATCTTGACAGCATGTCTCACACTGCGACATGGTAATGTCCAGTTGCCACAATTATTTATATCTTGTCCACGGTGACTGACGAACAAATTATTTAATGATACGTGGTGAATACCTTTGAAAAGAATATTTTATTTAGCGTACTTTGTTTTAGTTTGTCGAAGCAGAAGTAGAGCTTTGCTAATAGGGGATACACCGAGAAAATATTTCTCTAGTCTATTCGGACCTCCTAGCCAATAAATAACATATTGTGCGAGAAGACATGCTTTTAGTTTGACTTTACCAAACATCGCAGTACCCAAAATATGGATAGTTAATAGCATATAGAGTGCCATATATATTGCTTAAAGATCAAGCCTTATCGTCTGTCCTTGTACAATTAGCCATGGCAGGCAGGCAGGGTAATGTTTGTAATGTATAAATATGATAAGAAATAGAGAACTTACCCAAGCATAAAAGAAAAGCACAAATCGGCCTTAGACGAAATTTCCACGTTGTGAGCATCCTTTCCCAATAATTTACAAGACTATAATATTACTTATCAGTGTTTTTGATTCGGAAGTCGAATAAGCTGAATGATATATAACGTCCTTGTATAAGTGACTGCTTATTGTCTTATAAGCATCTGCATATTTTCAAGTTTTCATACTGACTTATATGAATAATTACACTGACAATATTCTATGACATGACAAAACGTGATCAATTCCATCAATTTCACATTCGGCATAAAAAATAGTTTTAATCCAGGACTTCCTGTATTCAAACAACTGGGCTTTTGAAGTTAAAACGTTTTTGAAACGTTTGAGAGTTAAGACAATTAGTTATTTTGTCTATGACTATGAACTGTACCTTTTATATAATCTATGGCTATGCTGCCTAACAAACGAACAGAACATTTGTGACAGTGGCTACCCGGTGTAACAGGAAGTATGGCCACACCGAGCCAAATTTCCTGGGAGATATGCACGGCCCCCCATTCAGAACCCCCCCTCCCCCTTTACGAATATACATCCATATCCAAACATCTCCAACTTATGACACTTTTGAGTCTCTGCTTTTGAGTTAGGCATAACAGAATTAGATAGAAACTTAGTAGATACGGAGTAGGTAGCAATTTTAGTAGTTAAAAGTTTTGGTTTGAATCATGCTGTAGAAATTGAGTAAAACTTCATAGGAAAGTAGGCAATTAATACCATCGGTGGCGGAGATATTGGGGGTGCAATATTGGGGGTGCGAACTTAGGTTGCCAACTATAATTTTTGTTGCTCAAATCTCAGGTCTCAAAAACATTTGACTTACATTTTATACAAATTTACTTAAATTATAGCCTGTCAAGGATTTCGTGGTTGTAAAATCATAGATACAGCTTTGTTACACAGTTAATCAGCTATCATTCAGTAAATCAGATATCATTTTGAGAAATTATTGGGGGCCGGGGGGGTCGCCCCCCTTCACTCCCCCCCCTGCTGGTGTCCGCCACTGAATACCATACATTTGACAATTATGTTCATGAAGGCCAACGAAAAATCTCGGTCCGTTTAAATATATAGCGAAAAAGCAGCGTAGTTCAGCGATGTGAATGTCAACATCTAACAAGGTTTAATAAATTCCGTTGGTATGCGAAAAGTCATTACATGGGTCATTAACTGTTTTGACCGAAGCATGGTCATTAAACATGCGATCACAGGGGGCTCTGGGGGAATCCTCCCCCAGAAAATTTGAAGCCGTACGATTTATGTAAGATATTACCGATTAACCTAAGATTTATGTACAGATATGCGCTTATCAACGTTGATTCGCTTAAGCATTACGATACTTCCATAATAGTTTCGGGAGCCATGTTTACAAACTTCCCGCGGCTTTGAAAAAAATTTCAGCCCGGTCAACAGGGCTGAGTTCAACCCCTTTCGACCTTCCCATGACGCAACGAGGGCCTGCGGAGGAGGCAGGTTCAACATAATAGTTCACTGGGTTCAACCCGGCCCCGGGGTTGAAAATGCTCCATGTAAATGCTCCACAGTTAATCCCCGAGCCGGCGCGAAGCGCCGTGCGAGGGTACTAATTCCGCTCGGATATTTACGCCCGGGTATGTGAAAACATTGTGGAATGCAAAGTTGTCCGCCATTTTTTTTTGTCATGGACTGGACTGGACCAGTGAACTCAATAATCTGGTAATCTGGAACGATAACAGCGAGCGAAAAGTGAAGCCGAAAAAAATGTCACGCCATAATATTCGTCATCAATTAAAGCTTAGTCTCCCGCGCGGTTCATTATTCATTTGTCATTTTGTCACTTCAGAGTGCAGACCTCCATCCTCCGAGGTTTATAGGCTATTTTGGCTATTTAATTTCGCTCGAATTGATCAAGGAAAGTGTATATTTAAAAGTGATGATTCTTAAAGTCGTCATGAACACTGACCAAGTCGGACAAATTCAAGAATCAAGGTAAGCTTTTAACGGTTTTGAGTTTTGACACTCGATAAGCAATCTATTTATATTTTTATGTCACATGTGTTGAAAATTATTTTGTTTTGCCCTTTACTTCTATCAATAGTTTACCGGTTCAATAGCCTGCATCTCACATGCTCATCATACCACACAAATAGTCGTAGATTAGTACAGTCTGCAGTAGTTCGTTTGGAAAATTATAGGTTTGTATAAAACCTAATTTTAGAAATATTGACTCTTTGATTTTAATACATGTATGCTTTCTACATTAACGTACACTTTCTACATAATTAAATTTATTATTAACGTTGATGTATTTTCACGTACTCAAATCAGTATAAATCACTATGCTAAACCTTCATCCTCAGATGATCTTGCCATAGCTGTGATTGGAAATTGTGAAGCTGGGAATGCCGGAATGGTGTGGATTCAACAGTCTCAGATATCGTAACATCATTGGTTGCATCATGGATTGGATCAAAGAAATGTTGAGAATGGAGTAAATCCGAGGGAACCATCAAGAAGAGGGATCAATTGAAGTTAATGACCCTCCACCCCAAGGGGGTCGCATATATACGACCCTCCAAAAAATAGCTTTTTATCAAGATGGCATCGAACTTGTTTTCGCCGGCTCATTCTCGCCACATAAATTTGTCAAGTTATGCAATTTGTCAACTGATCCAAGAAGAGTATTTACTAGCAAAGTTAGATCTTGCTTGGGATGTGTTGTGGTTGCATCTGCTGGGAATGGTGTTATTTTAACAGTCTCAGATATGGTAACATCATTTGTTGCATCATGGATTGGATCCTACTGTAGTTGTGTACTACTGTAGTTGTGTTTAAAAATGTTTCAGGCATATTATCCAGCACTGATGCAGCTAGGATTTATATTCTAGGTTAAGCCATCTTGTATCAAGAAATTGTAAGGGCCTTTGTTGCTTTGGGCCCCCCTTTTGAGCTAGGGGCCCAGGGCAGTGCCCCCCCCCCCCTCCTGGTGGGTCTGTGTGCCCTAATGTACCCTACTTTATTCTTTCACTGTGGCTAACACCTGCATGTAGACAAGCTTACTTGTCAAGATAAGAGTTTTGTGTGTTAATTAATATCAACGTATTTTCTTTCAGCCCCTTTGAATCAGAATAAAAAATCACCCTTCATAATGGGAGTATCACTGCAGATAACTATATCTGAACTCTCTTTATGACTGGGCTGTGACAGCTGTTGGTGACACATCCAATGTTAGTGCATGGCGTATTTCTTCCCTGGCAAAAACTTATTCAAGGTCTTCCTCAAATTCATACAATAAGATATACTGTAATTAGGCTGTACATGCGAGGGGCGAGTGCCTGTTCACACCATGCCCCTTGGACAGCTTCTCTTTTAAATTTGAGTGAGACCTACACTGTATGATGGATAGCTTGCAACCTTGTGGATTAAATTGGAAGCAAAATTTTCTTTGCAGCAGTGTTTGCAGTCAACACTCATTCCAAATTAACCCGCAGTGCGCCCTTATGCGCTATATCTCTGGCTAACACCAGATAATTTTACCCCTCAAGGGAGTCTTGGGCATTGATGGGTTAGCCAAGCTATTTGCCTACAAGGTATCTAACTTCAATAGCCTGAGTAATACTTTGTATATACTGTAGTATAATGAAGTGGATCGATATATAGTAATATTTTTTCAATAAACAGGAGCTTTTTGTTTGGATAAATTACAATTTTCAATATATAATTTATGTACAGTATGAAAACACTATAAAGCTTTTGTTCGATATGGTGAACTTGAATGATGTTTTCTGCACTTCACTTGGTTGAAACTGATTACTGAAGTTGATGGAATCCTGCGATCAATTCCTCATGCCAGAGGACCTAGGTCTAAAAATGCATATATTTTTCACTTATATTCCATCAACTAGGGTAATCAATTCTTTTATTCAATATACACACTGTAACATTAATATTTAAAATACCAGTATATTATACAATGTTATGTTTTCTCATATTAGACGGCCGGCCAAAGTTATAAAAGTTAGACTCCGATGGCATTTTTTGTTACAAGTTGCCAACAGGCATTTTATTAAAGCTTATGCATTGGCGAACAAGACTATATATGTTGCCACCTCTGATTTTGAATTTACCGCCAAAAATTTGAGAATTTTAGAGTTTTGCCTATTGAATTACTATAATAGCAAAAAATGCAGAATTTCAAGTTCACTTTTAACAAAAATAAACTATGCCAATAGAACGTTCACCAAAAAGTATACATAAGACAATTAAATGGCTAATGCGATTTTTCAAGCCCGTTTTGAGTTAAAGAAGGTTAAAATTGGCAAATAGTAAACTGAATAGCATTAATTAGTGCTGAATAGCATTAATTAGTGCATTTTCTGCATTTTTGAGCGTCAACAACTCAAAATACGGTATGAAAAACGTACAACTCGTTTAAATGTCTTATATATACTTTTTTGTGAACTTTCTAATGATATAGTTTATTTTTGTAAAACGTCAATATGAAATTTTGAATTTTTTGCTGTTATAGTAATTCAATAGGAAAAATTTCTTAATTCTCAAATTTTTGGCTGTAAATTCAAAATCAGAGCTGGCAACATATATAGTCTTGTTCGCCAATGCATAAGCTTTAAGAAAATGCCAGTTGGCAACTTGTAACAAACAATGCCATCAAACACTTTTTCTGGGCACATTTTTAAGAGTTGGCCGGCCGTCTATATAATAAACCTGCTGTTCGAGAAGTTTTATACAGTAAATGACTTACATATGTTTACATTTTCTTGATTTTGCTGGCGGGCAAATTCCGATTTCACAATAGATTTTTTAGAAAATATGTTCTTCATTTGGACCTCACAATATGTGTATAACAAAAAATTATCTGTGGAACTTTTGAAATATTTTTGCCTGCCATGAAATCGTAACAATGCAAGTCATCTGCTGAAATTTAGGCATAACTTCCTCCTTGTCGTCGAGTTGAACTTCGCAAGTTCGCATACAAACGCTTTCGCTCTGTGAATCTTGTCACACAAACATTTACAAAATTTAATTCAACCCTGGAAAAAAGCCCTTTAAAAAAAATATATATCCCGTTCGAGTATATTAAGCACAGCTCCTGGATAGTCACTCGGCATTTCATTTCAAAAATTTGCGAAAAATGGCAACGGTAAAGACAGTTACATGTAATTTACCTACTTGTGAAAATATTTTTTTTCGCGACAATTTTTCTTTCCGTACTGCTTGCTTTGTGCACCCAGAACGACGCAATATATCAGCATATTTGAAAGCAATTTCCCTATAAAATTATAACCATTGTTTTCTCCGGACGGAAAAGTTTTCCTCGAGTTTTTCTTTGTCACAGCGAACTCAATGCACTAAATTTTAGGAGCAAAATAGTTCGTTCCTAAAATGCAATGCATTGAGTTTGCGATGTTTTTCGTGTTGCATTCAAATTTATACTGGCCGTGTAACGGTAGACCTTGGTGAGATTTACGCCGACAAGTGTACCTTTGGGAATGTTATAACCGGCGATGGTCGTGTCACGAATCCCGTTAGTCATAATAAGCGCGAACAGCCCAGATGCTCTTTGGACTTCACATAAGGTAGCTTGGAGGTACGGCAAGTTTTGTGCATCTTTCCAGCTCGGTAAACGGTCTCTTCCCACTACAGCGTCGAGTTCTTCGTGAATTTTTCTCTGGACATTGGGATGCAGGACAAGGTATAGAAAAAACCAACTAAGAGAAGTCGAAGTGGTTTCCGACCCGCCAAGGGCAACGTTCATCATCAGTCCAGGGATGTCGTCTTTCGACCCAATCTCTTTCGCCGTCTCTTTGGCAATTTCTTTTTCATATGCACTGATGAAGCTATCTGTAAGATCACGGACAACACCTGGAATGTAGCTCCCCTCGTGTGCGCGATATTCTGGTGGAAATATTGTGTTTACAATCTCTTGTGCTCGTTTAATATCACGACGGAATTGTGTTGGTAGATAAGTAAGGACCGGAAGCAACTGATACAAAGTATTCAAGAATGCCTGTTTGGTGAGAAGAGCTGCAAGTTCGTTGACTTGTTTTACAACTGGGTCATCCAACGCTATCTTTTTCGATGTTATCCATTCCCAAAGCTGAACCATAATGGCGGATTCAAAAAGACATGGTGAGAACGGTCTTCCTGGCTCGCCTTCGATTTGTTTGATCACAATTTCAACTGCATGCCCGGCACGTGTCGAGGCTTGTTCTCTCCCAGCGCCAAAAACATGCATTGCCGTTACGAACACCTTCTTTTGAAAACAAAACTCAGGTGAGTAATCACATGTAAATACATTCCTTCCCATAATATCCATCATAGGGTATATGGACTCCGGTAATCTTCCTGCGAGATCTTCTTGTTTTCCGGCAAGTCTTGCCTCACGCACTAGTGAGGCAGTATTTAGGATAACAGCGTTGCCTTGCGGAAAGGTTACAGTAAATATATCTCCATATTTTTCAGCTAGTTTGCTGAACGATTTGACGGGATCTGAAAATAGTATTTGAGGAATGTTTCCAACGAAGGGATATGGAAATGGCCCAGCAGGCATGTTCCTTCTCTTTGTGTACGTCGTGATGGCATACCAGATAGACCAAACGACAAACAAAGAGAAAATAATCTCAGTGATCATCATGTGCCTGCAACAAAGAGACATTCGCATTAAAACTGGTATTTATGTTAAACACAGCTCTTTGAATAACAAAGAAAACAACATACAGTAGTAATTATATTCAATATTTACAGATTTTAACCTCATTTGCCTACTTACCCAGCTAGCACACAACAAAATCACAACGACCTAACTATTGACCTAACTACTCTACAAGCTTAACAACACGTATTTGCAAATACATTTTGTGATTAAATAAAGTGTTATGTGTGCAAAACGTTGTAGGAATGTTTTATCGAACGTCAAACACAGACTAAAAACGTTCGTGCACGCAACATTAAAGCGTAACGTTGTTTTTACCAAAATTAGCAATCATTTTGTGTCATCAATGAATATCGCAAAGTTAGACTTAGGCGACAAAAATGCGAAATTCAAAATAGACCATAGGCACAGATGCGAGGTGGACCGGTCATATTTTTCGGTTGTTCTCTATAACTTCATCGCGGATTTGAGTTCAACAGCGGTAATGTCTCAAGATGTATACAGATGAAAGTAACTGGATATATTGCTGCTTCGTACATTCACAATTTTAGTTAGTAGCTATTATAAGCTTTTGAAATGTATTTGTGATGAGTTAATTTGAGATATTGATGATACCATACTAACAATGAAAAGCAGCTAGCAACCGTCGGATTCAAGTGAAACTTGTTTATATAGATATGTCAGTTTTAAAGCTAAACTAGTCTGTGCCAAATGTAGTAAATCAATATTTGCTGAAATGACTCAGTTAACATTAATGAACAATACAGATTATTAAAAATTAGTAATATCTATGTTTTAATTTTGAGGATTATGAAACAGGGGCTATTTTAGAGGAATTCTTAAAAGGCAGAGTAAAATCTACATTTAGCGGCATGCTAACAGAAATGGGACACTGAGTGGCTCTATAGAGTATAGTTCTGCTATGCAGTGCTCAATTGCATGAAAATTTTAGAAATAATTTCTTAAAATGTCAGATGTTTTAAACACTGCATGTTATTTAGTATCTCCATGCTTTAAGTGGCATACTCTAGTTCTGCATTTTAATGTATATTTCTTTAAAAGAAGTAAATTATCCTTTGTTTTCGAAGATGACGGCCGGGCTGCATTGTCTTCTATATCTTAAAGTATATAACTATTGAAGGCAGAGAAAATATTTTCAGCCAATTATTAGCAAAATGGTTATATTAGCTGTAATAATATATGTTAAAATATATTAATTAATATTAATTATGCTATGTACAATTATATATAAGGCGGCCATTTTTGTATGATTTATATATTCAATAAAGACACTAATCTAAAGCGTGTCTCTGCCCTTGTTGTCTATCAAATATACCAAGAAATAATACATGGTGTCAGGTGTGGGATACAGAAACTGAATATGGATTTATCTGGAATCCCAACGCCAAAATTCGACTGGGAATCAACCAATTTGCCGGAGCAATGGCGAAGATTCAAAAGTCATGTCGAACTGATATTTCACGGGCCTCTCAAAGAGAAATCCGAGGAGGTAAAGGTTAACTACCTGTTGCTTTGGATTGGCGATAAAGGCCGAGAAATTCGTGAAACATGGACTGATTTAGACGGTAGTGGTGCAGAACTAGCGGCAGCCAGAAAGAAACTTCAAACGTATTACGACCGATATCAAGCACATGTTCAGCCGAGACACAGTATAGGAACGACCAGTAGGGCCACTCGACGATGCAACATGTAGCCGGCTTTTTATGCAAAAATATGCAGTTTACTGGCAAGGAAAGTTAGTCCAGCTTGCTTATTGACCAGGAAAAGCAATTGACTGGCTGCCAATGCGTAATGAGCGGCCACACAAAATTTCAAATGAGTGGCCCTACTGGTCGTCTCTATATATACTGTGGCCGAGACTCAACCCAATTTTCGCTCGATATAAGTTCAATATGGAGACTCAGGCTGCTGGAACAATCGAACAGTTTATTACCAAACTACGAATTTTAGTGAAGGACTGCGAGTATACAAATCCTGACGAAATGATACGTGACCGTATAGTGTTCGGCACATCTGCCGAAAGAGTCAGAGAGAAACTTATCAACGAAGGGGACAAACTCACTCTCGATAAAGCGATTCAAATAGCTCAGACGCACGAGTATTCACAACAACAGTTAAAGACCATGTCTCAGCAAGATGTACATGGCATAAACAAAAGAAACTTTAATCGACAAGGACAATCGCAGCGCAATCAGCAAAGAACCAGATTCGAGAATAAAGATGATGCAAGAAAGATATATCAAGGAGACAGAAGGAAAAGACCGAAGACTCCAAGGGATCAAGGCGAAGAAGAATGCTCAAAATGTGGAAGAAAACACTCCAAGACAGATAAGTGCCCTGCACAAGGGAAACAGTGTAATAAATGCAATAAATATAACCATTTTGCAAATAAATGCCTTTCTAAAAAGGTTAATAATGTGCATGATGTAGAGTGTCACAGCGAAAACGAGCTAGAATCAGATGATGAGTTCGTTATAGATAGTATACAGTGTGACACAAATAAGACCTCTGATAATCTAAGCATAAATCAGTTAAGTTTAAATTGGATACAGGGTCGCAGGTTAACATTTTGCCCAAATCTGTTTATAAGTCCCTGGGTGGGCATGTAGAATCCTTGGACCAGGCCAATGAAACATTGTCAGCATATAACAATATTAAGTTGGAATCGCTAGGGTGTTGCCACTTAAAGTGTGTACACCAAAAGGGTAAGTACACAAATGAGAGTACACTCGCATTTCATGTAGTAGATACCCGGTCTCCTCCTATATTAGGCATAAGACCTTACATCGATATGGGATTGATTAAGCTTATATACACATGCACTAAGACAAATGTCCAACACAAATCATTAACAAATGAGTCCATCTTGGAACAATATAAGGATGTTTTCGATGGTATAGGCTTATTTGAAGGGAAGTGTAGTATTCAAACTGACCCTACAGTGCCCCCAGTTGTACATCCTCCTCGTCGAGTCCCAGTTGCCTTAAGAGGTAGATTGAAGGAAGAGCTAGGAAAAATGGAATCTCTTGGAATTATTACAAAGGTTACAGAACCTACTGCATGGGTTAGTTCATTGGTTCTAATACAGAAACCAGATTCAGATAAATTGAGAGTTTGTCTAGATCCAAAGGATCTCAATGTTGCAATACTTAGGCCTCATTACCCTTCAAGAACATTGGAAGAAATTTTACCTGAGTTGGTAGATGCAAAGTTTTTTACAAAGTTGGATGCTAAGTCCGGTTATTGGACTTGTGAGCTTACTCACCAATCGTCATTACTTACGACGTTTAACACCCCTTTTGGTAGGTATAGGTATTTAAGGTTGCCATTTGGGTTAAAATCATCCCAAGATGAGTTTCAAAAGAAACTTGATCAGAGTCTTGAAGGTCTTGAAGGAATGGTTTCAATAGCTGATGATATTATTATTCATGGCAAGACAAGACAAGAACACGATCAGAGATTACACGAGCTTCTGATCAGAGCCAAAGAGAAAGGGATTAAGTTCAATAAAGATAAGTTGGAAGTAGGAGTAGCAGAGGTGAAATATTTTGGTCATCTCTTAACTAATAAGGGATTAAAAGCAGACCCCGATAAGGTTAGGGCAGTACAATCCATGAAATTGCCCACTGTTAAAAGTGAACTTGAAACTTTTTTAGGTATGGTCACATATTAATCTAAGTTTGCACCAAATTTATCTGAGGTGACCAACCCCCTGCGTAGGCTACTTACACAGCATGTCGATGAATTACAATGGGATCAGATCCAAGTGGATGCATTTGAGAAGATCAAGAGTATTATGACTGATAGTCCTGTACTAGTATATTATGATCAGCATAAGCCAGTTATATTGCAAGTAGATGCATCTAAAATTGGTTTGGGTGCTGTTTTGATGCACGAAGGGAAACCATTGCGTATGCATCTAAGTCACTTACACAAACTGAAATTAATTATGCACAAATTGAGAAGGAAATGTATGCCATAATATTTGGATGTAAAAAATCATCATTATATTTATGGGCGAACGATACAGGTGGAGACTGATCATAAACCACTCATTCCTATTAGTAAGAAACCATTGCATGCTGCTCCTCCCAGAATACAGAGGATGTTGGTTCAATTACAGAAATATGATGTAAATTTAGTATATATTCCTGGTAAATTGATTCCTGTTGCTGATACCTTGTCACGCAACTGCTTATCCGACACTTGTCCAGAAATTATGAGCATTATGTGTGATACAACATATTAAACATGAGACAAACCAAGATGCGCAACTTCAATTGCTTAAATGGACCATTTTAAATGGTTGGCCTGAAATTAGGAAGCAATGTAACCCTTTAATTATAGAGTACTGGAATTTCCGAGAAGAGTTATTTGTTGTAGATGAAGTTTTATTAAAAGGAAAAAAGATTGTAATTCCTAAGGTGCTTCGATCAGAAATATTAGGTGTCCTGCATACTGGACATATGGGGATTGAGAAATGTTTGAAGAGAGCTCGGGCTACTTTATTTTGGCCCAAATTGTCTAATGATCTCACCGAGTTGATATCACACTGTCCAGTTTGTTTACGGTTTAGTCATTCTAACCAGAAAGAGCCTCTGATTAACCATCCAATACCGGATCGGCCATGGCAGGTTGTAGCGACCGATTTGTTTGAATGAAACAAGAAAGATTTTCTTCTGGTTGTTGACTATTATAGTTGTTTCTTTGAGGTAGCCCAGTTGCAAAGTACTACATCAGTTAGTGTCATTAACAAAATGAAACCAATGTTTGCAAGATATGGTATTCCTGAAAGGGTAGTCTCTGATAATAGGCCCCAGTATTCCTCACAAGAGTTTAAGGATTTTGCTAGAAAATATAATTTTGATCATGTTACATCTAGTCCATATCACCCCAAATCTAATGGGTTAGCTGAGAAATATGTATAGATTGTTAAGCGAGTATTTGAGAAAGCTAGATTGGATAGACAGGATCCTTTGTTGGGTATACTTGAGTATCGATCTACACCTCTTGATATAGGTTATTCACCAGCAGAGTTATTACAAGGTAGGTTGTTGAGATCCATTATTCCCACACTTCCCCAACAGTTGGAACCTATGTTTATTGACCACTTTGTTGTAAGATCTAAACTTGAGACCAAAAGAGCACATGAAAAGGATTATTATGATAAGGCTGCAAAGACTTTACCCCCACTTGAGGTAGGACAAAGCATTCAAATACAACAGAAAGATAAGACATGGAGACTGGGCACTGTCTTGAAAAAGGTTGGGAATAGGTCCTTTATTGTAAATTCCCAAGGTGGCATATATCGCCGAAATAGGCAACAACTCATTCATAGATCCGCTAGATTTCAATCCTTTGAACCTAGTAGTCAAGGCCCTACAGGAAATATTCAAATAACTAGGAATGACACAGGTAAGTCTCGTACATCGCCTATACGTACTCGAAATGCAATACAAGCACAATCACAGCAATTACAAGGTCAGTCTATGGATAATTCCAATGATACTACGTCTACACCTGATGCTACACCCGCTATATCTAGTCAAACAAATACAAGATCCTATGTAACTAGATATGGTAGAGTTGTTAAGCCTAGAGTTATGTTTTCATGTAATTAGTAAATATTATTGTAAGTACGCACAAGGGTGTGATGATTTTTTTTGTAGTTAGAATATTAGAATTGAATTGTATTTAGAATAATCTAGTTAGTTACACCAAGCTCCCTTATATAAAAAAAAGGAGATGTAATAATGTATGTTAAAATATATTAATTAATATTAATTATGCTATGTACAATTATATATAAGGCGGCCATTTTTGTATGATTCATATATTCAATAAAGACACTAGTAGGTAACCCCCCCCCCCATCCAGCGGCGGAAGTAATTAGTATTCAAAGTGATTCCTGAGTAAATGCACGATGAATAATAATGAGCGTATATACGCATGGTAGCTACTCAGGGGTCGGACGTCTACGAAGACATATGTATATTGATCTGGTTGATTTTTAAAAGAGTTATCCACAGTATAAAACGGAGGACGTAGATGCTGCTCTAAAGGGCGAAAAAGGGGGTAACGTGAACGCGAACACTGATTTTAAAAGTAAATTATTGTAGCTCGCTTTTCTTGGCTGGATGCATATATTAACGCATATATTAACGCAGATTAACGTTTGTAACAAATTTATTTCTTAAGTATAACAATTAATCACACAAATGCATATAATTCTTAAACATATTGTCTTGCTTTATTGCTCGTTAGCCATGGTTTCTTTAACAAAAGCTCCAACCGCATTAAACCGTTTGACTGAGTTTAATCATCGCTTTCTGCGTCATCTTCCTCATCAAAATCGTAATCCTTTAAAAGCCTTCTCATAAGAAACTTTCTCTTATCAACAGCTGCTTCCAAAGCTTCTTCTGGATCAAAGTCATCGTTTTCGACAAGTGTTTCCTTTGTCTGCATTATTTTCTTATGTACGGGATCTTTCTTTAGTTGTTTCATCCACGTCAGGTTATCCATGTAGACATCGGCCAATTCCTTTTGCAAAATGGGTAGAATTTTGGCAAAGGCTTTCTGTTTCGCTTCATTTTCCTCATGACTCCCCATGAGAAGTGTTTGTAAGATGTCTTCGTACTGTGCCCGAACCTTGGATGCTGCGTCGTCGATCAATGTAGCCCAGGGATCGATCTCCTCTTCGGAACTGTCTTCATCACACTCTCCAGTCGTGATGCTACTCTCATCTTCGGTATGGCTTTCATCTTCGGTATGGCTTTCCATAGGATTTTCCTCATGTTCACTGGTGTCGTCGTCATGCCCTACAAGGCTATAACTTCCGTAGTACTGACTGTTCATTTTAGTACTCGTCTTACGAATGTTAATGTAAAATAAGCAAATTCTTTGCTATACACGACTATTTATACACAAAACAAATCCTAACGATGGTGGGGGAGATTTAATGATCTTTAAAGCATGCCCACAAACCTATTGTGAGAGCTCCACAGAAGTTTTACAGAAGCTTCACAGAAGCTTTACAGAAGCTCCACAGAAGCTCCACAGAAGTTTTACAGAAGCTTCACAGAAGCTTCACAGAAGCTTTACAGAAACTCCACAGAAGCTTTAGAGAATTTTCAGACAACTGCTACAAAATCGCACCAAACCCTTCCTCAAAGCAACGATATATATAGAACCGTGTTTCTATGTAAACTTGAATCATTTACCACAGCAGTCATGCAGAGACGATTTCGCCGGACCTGTCCGCTTTGCGGTCGGCCTAATTTGAAGAATATCAGTACACATCTTTTGCAAGTTCACGGCTTATCTTCCGAGAAGAGAAAACATTATCTTAAGCAAGCCCGGGTGTCGTCATGGCAGCCCTACATCGACAAATCTTCGCATCATTATATGAACATCGACAAGTCTTCTCGTCCGTATATGAACATCGATAGGCCTACAGCAGACGAAAGGCGATCTCCTCGAATTATACAGCCAGCAAAGAAACCAAAAGCTACAACCTCATCTTTAACCACCAAACCCTATCCGGATTTCAACCTCCGCCATAAATTCTCACTTTTGGTTGTGCGTACTAGTCAAAGTGGAAAAACATATTTTGTCCAACAAATTTTGGAGCAAAATCGTATCGTGTACGAAGAGCAAAAAGGTATTCGCATTTTTTGGTACTATAACCATTGGCAAGAATGTTATGACGTCTTGAAAAAGTCTCTCGGAAAAAGCATACGGTTTGAGAGAAGTGTGCCCGAACTGTCTGAGAACATGAGCGAGATTGATACGCGGTACAACAACATCATCATCCTGGACGATTTGATGGCTGAAGCGACAGACAGTCCTGTGGTATCTCGATTGTTTACCCAAGGCCGCCATCGAAACGCGAGCGTTATCTTATTGCTGCAAAACATGTTTCCAAAGGGGAAATATAATACGGATATCAGCCGAAATGCCCAATATCTGGCTCTCTTCCGAAGTCCAAGCGAAAGGAAACAAATTGGTATTGTTGGAGAACACATGTTTGATAAGAACAGAATCCATTTTATGAACGCTTATTACAAAGAGACCGAAAAACCGTTTGGATACTTATTGGTGGATAACAAGCCTGACACACCAACCGATAAGCAAGTTCTTGGAGACCTATTTGGCGACTGCCATGTTTATCCCTTCACCACCCAAACTAAAGTGACTACACACACACCGGTCTCTGGCGTCGAAACCAAGCCTGGAAGAAAACAACCTAAACATCATCGGTGTATTACCTGGTCGGATGTAAATATCCCCGAGTGGCTAAAATACACCGACAAAGCCGATCACGTTCGTGTCATTCCCAAAGGATATGCTATCATAGAGATGCATAAATCGTCGCGCAATAGTGTTCATCCTAGCCGTCCGTGTGTCTACAGCAACGGCGAACATTATTGGCCTGTCAAAATAAGGCACCAATCTACCGGCCATATAAAATGGGTGAATCTGCACGAAGATGAGCCTACGGTCCGAGACTTTGCTAAAGAAACCATGGCTATCGAACAATAAAGCAAGACAATATGTTTAAGAATTATATGCATTTGTGTGATTAATTGTTATACTTAAGAAATAAATTTGTTACAAACGTTAATCTGTGCGTTAATATATGCATCCAGCCAAGCAAAGCGAGCTACAATAATTTACTTTTAAAATCAGTGTTCGCGTTCGCCTTTTTCGCCCTTTAGAGCAGCATCTACGTCCTCCGTTTTATACTGTGGATAACTCTTTTAAAAACCAACCAGATCTCAGTATACATATGTCTTCGTAGACGTCCGATCCCTGAGTAGCTATGCATTAATATTCACCATGCGTATATACGTTCATTATTATTCATCGTGCATTTACTCAGGAATCACTCTGAATACTAATTACTTCCGTACCTGGATGGGGGGGGGGGGGGGGGTTACCTACTGACACTAATCTAAAGCGTGTCTCTGCCCTTGTTGTCTATCAAATATACCAAGAAATAATACATTAGCCTAGAAAGTTTTAGAAATTCTTATCATCTTGATATCACTAGTTTCATAAGAGGGTCCGCTACTCTGTCTGGTATCACGGAGTGCATGTGGACTTTCCGGCGTTGGTTATGAGTGGGTTTCCATTTGTATGAAAAGTTATAGCGTTAACTTTCATTATACTCAGTAATGTCTATAGTATATGCAATGACCATTTGTTTGGGAGCCATATGGATACGATAGATAGATTTAGGATAATCACATGAATCAGGAAACAATTTGAATGTACTTGTGAATATTGACCTCAATTATGAGTGCTTAATCTTTAACTATATATAGTGTCTATTTAACTAAGTCTAAGAGGTTTTTAACGAAAAGTATCGTTTAATCCTCTTATTTGTGTATATTTTGGCTATATATTTGCTAAATATATATTATCCAATCTCGTATTCAAAGTATGCCCGTTCTAAATGGTAGGTAATATGAAGGTCTTAAATTGTGTATATATTTACTCACTTGGATTATTCACCAAACCCAGTATTCTAGTTCAACCAAGTGAAGTGCAAAAAAAATCTTTGAAGTTTACCTTATCACAACCCGCACATCCGATAACCTATACATACAGAACTTACGGTTACAGCTCAGCAACTAGCCTCTGTAGCTCAGTTGGTTAGAGCGCTGCACCGGAATCGCAGGGCCGTGGGTTCAATTCCTGCCAGAGGACCTAGTGTTGCATTTTTCGCAAGCGTTCCTGGTTAGGTCTTAAATTGTGTACATGTATATATCTACTCACTTGGATTATCCACCAAACCCAGTATTCTAGTTCAACCAAGTGAAGTGCAAAAAAAATCCCTGTTATGTTATAGCGAAGTTGTAGGTATATCATATCCAATGTTATTCATAAACGTTATGACAACGTTCCTAATTGGAGTCGACAAATTCACGTTACCATACATGACGTCTTTCACAATGTAATTGTGCTAGCTGGCTCAGACTCTAGATGAAAGGTTGCTTGTATTAAAATGATAGTTCCTGACGAAATAGTTTTCGCATCGACTGAATCATACCTTTGGACTATTATAAACAGCAGAAAGTTATACTTTCGCTAATAAGGACATTTTAGAGCACGCATAGCATATAATACATGTGGTTATGGACTTTTTATGTTTCACCCCTTCCCTCTCTCCGTCTCACTGTTTTCCAGTAAAATGTCGCCATTCGCAGTGAAATGGGAGAAGTGGGGGTTTTATTCATGATTTCATGGTTTTGCGTTAGTGATTGTTGGATACGTAAAGCCTGGTTTTCACTCTGGCATAAGCGGTGAGCATCAAACATACAAATAAGCGTAAGAGCGGAACGAAACGGTTGTGTTGTTCTCACTGCGACATGAACACCATGCATAAGCCTGATTTACTGTGATATAAGCATAAACAAAGAACGGATTGTTTTGATATTCTTAGCTTATGTTATACTTATATTTATGTCGGAACGTTTGACTATCATTTTACGCTTTTGCTTAAGCTTGCATTGTAGTAATTTCGGCAGAGCGTTAACTATCTCTTTCACATGAGGCGAAAGGCGCTTGCTCTGACGAATGCAGCAAATACAGACCAGACTAGAAGATTTCGTCTGTGAAATGGTGACCGGAATAATATCTTCGCGACATAAACCATGAAGAAGGTATACAGTGGTACTATAGTACTATTATTAATCGACTGTCTACGTATATAGTTTACATTACAAAA
Organism: Trachythela sp. YZ-2020; assembly: GCA_016169945.1. NCBI lineage: Eukaryota > Metazoa > Cnidaria > Anthozoa > Malacalcyonacea > Clavulariidae > Trachythela > Trachythela sp. YZ-2020. The sequence goes on along the minus strand of JADLSH010000245.1, from coordinate 344,447 downwards.
CAAATCATGAACTAAATATTATTGCTTACCGATTCAGCAAAAACTTGGCTGGCATATAACCTGTGTACTGTTTTAATGTTTTAATAATGAGATTCGGCTAATATATATATTTATACACAACGTAGCGACAAGGAATTCGCTGCAGGTTTCTCCAATTACGGCGACCCCATAATTTACATAAATAAATACAATTATAATTTATGTATTTAAGCAACTGAAACCAAATGAAATATATGACAAACTTACAATCGATGTAATTTGTATATTTGTAATTGAAACGATCCTCAGTTAGCTAAGAGTGAGCTAGTTTACACGAGGTCTTAATTAAAGTAAATATCTGACTTTTACTGCAATATTTCTATATATTTAATGATCCAAGCCCGTTATATACGAAAATACGGAAAACAAATATAACACACGCCAAATTTATTTTGGGAGAACCGGACCGGGGTGAAGTGAACCAATTATATATATTTATATTCTTAAACTCTGGCCAACCTAAACACTCATTATAGGGCCATTTATAGGGGAGAAAATAAGTCGCGACTTATTAATCGACTGTCTATACGTGTCGTATATAGTTTACATTAAAAAACAAATCATGAGCTAAATATTGTTGCTTACCGATTCAGCAAAAACTTGGCTGACATATAACGTGTATACTGTTTTAATGGTTTAATAAGATTCGGCAAATATCTCTATAGGTAGAAAGATAGATATATATAGTTTATTACTCCGGCTCCTACCGTAGGTAGGCCGGAGTCTTAAAACACCAGCGCCTGTCGTTTTTTACTCCGGCTCCTACCGTAGGTAGGCCGGAGTCTTAAAACACCAGCGCCTGTCGTTTTGGGCGACACAAATGCGACCTACGTTCATGGAGTTAACCGCTTTTTCATCTAATGGTTTACGGGCTCATATCAAACCCTATACGCCACCTGCGCCGTAGCCGGAGTGTACGCCTGAGCAGGCGTCTTGTTAATATTAAAACATCGCTGCCCAGGCTAGGGCTGAATTTCGTTAAATATTTACAATAATAAAACAAATTATTTAATTAATAACTCAAGAAAGATAAAATAGATACTGACTACTTGTAAGCCAATTCGGAAGTATCCATATTATGAACTATGTTATACGTACATATAGCTAGTTTATAAAAACCAGCCAGATATAACTGTTCTCTGGCGAAAATGTAGCAATTCTCTTTACAGTATAAAATATAATTAATCGCGGCGTACCCGTTTATAATACATGCACATGTCAATTATATATAAGACAATATATTATGTCTTACGAATTAAGCATGTTATTTGTAGTTTGTTTTGTGTAATAGCGCTTCTTTATACTAGACTGTCCAACTGTATTGAAAGTATAAAAGGAGTACTGTAGTTCAAACCTCAAACTATTTAGATTTTTAGGTTTTTGTTACTGTTGTATTTTCAATAACAATTGGAACTGTTATGTGAACGCACTGATAGAGAAATTTAAGCACACGGAAGCCGATTTGATTATTTTGGAATTTTCATGAGCAATTTTTACGCATTTATCTAGCGAGACATTCAGGAGATAAAGACAATTATTGATGTAATATTGCATAAGGATTTTCTTTGTGGTTTTCCAGTTTATGCGTTTATTTCAGAAGGAGTTGGAAGAAATAATGGTAGAAACATGTTATACGAAACGTTTCTGTCATGTGTTTTGCTGCAAAGTTTACCGCGCGTAGAATACACAAAACTCAATAGAGTTTATATTAGTGAAATGGTGCGCTAATGACGTCTTTGATGTATTCATGCATGAAGTACTGTAGTATGATATGCGGAAATTTTGAAAATGGCGGCGACTGTTGAACTTTGTCACAAATATTCTCAACAACTAAATGCGCTGGACAAGGGAAACTATGAAATTAAGTATTCCGTAGGCATGCTCTATACGTAGTCTAATATCTATTTCTAATAAATCTTCCGGCGCAAGCTTGAATCCGCGAGTCTTTTCCCGGAAATGAGCATAGATTTTGTTTTTTCGGTATTAAGATGTAAAAGATTTTGTTTTTACCCGTTTTCAAGAAGCATTGCGCTTCGCCGAGGTCATTCTTCAGTTTCTCGCCTCTGGATATAAATTCCGGTTTTTGCTTGAACTGAAACTCTTTCTGATGATGCCATGGCATACCAGCTTGCCGTAAGACCTAACTTTTGTTAGTCTGCAGACGATGATTTTGCAATAAAATCGAACGAGGAACTCATTCTTGTCTTGTTTTAACTAATATCTTGGTTCAGGATGTTAATCTTCTGATTATGTTTTGTATTATAACGTTATCCATTTATTGCATGTTACATTGTATTAGTATAACATGCTTGTCTAAAGGAAAGCTTCCTTGCTTATGAATTATAGTTCTACAGCACCGTGGAACTAACTGGCTTATTAGTACTAAATAGACTTATAATCTACCATATCAAAACAAAACTGAGGGGAAATATCAGGCGTTACATTATTTGAACAACATCTTCACTGTCCCATGTCCATTTTGAAGTTTGGAAACAGAGATTTGGCATACCCGATGTCGAAGGGCAAAAACAGAAAATATTTCAAAGTGCAACATTAGTAACATTGCCACTTAACTGGTGCAATAGCCTATGCACAGTTGGATATGAAATCGAAATGCATAATTAAGTCTGTGAATATGTTGAGAACTGACGAGTCATTTCAATTTAATAATATTTTAACCTCGCCTAACCAGCCTAACCTCGTCAGCATCATATAGTTGCTGTAGATAAACATTAATTTAACCGGAAGTATTGACATTCATTGATATTAATAGTAATGACACTAATAGCATGAAATTGACATTTTATAAATAAGAGGAGTTGTTATGGGAGTTCGGTGTAAACATAAGCGTAAAATATAGAAATAAATAGATACAAAAGACAGAAGATTAGTCAAATATTATACATGGTCCTTCGAGATTCGGATTAAACGATTGTGAGATGTCTGCCGTGACGAAAAAGAAGAAAATACGCCAAGGACACCGAGCTTACGCTTCGAAAATACTGGGAAATGTGAAAAGCGTAATACAGAATTATGAACCGTCGAATGAGAACCGATTGAGACAACTCAAAATTTCCTTAGAAGAGAGGCTAAAGAAACTGAAAACCTTAGACGAAGAAATACTTGAAGTTATTGAAGATGACGGCGAAATTACGAGCGAAATAGAAGAGTCCGGAGAGTTTACCGAGAATATTTATGGAGCTATTGTAGAGATCGACAGTGTGTTGTCGCAGAGCAAATTACACCAACAACTAGAAAACAACGGAGACAGTTTAACGCAGAGCAATGAATCGAAGAATAAACACGCGAAATTACCGAAACTTGTATTAAATACCTTTTACGGAGAACCAACTCAATGGCTGTCGTTTTGGAATTGTTTTGAAAGCGCTGTTCATAAGAACGATGAACTGTCTAAAGTGGACAAATTTAATTATCTCAAGAGTCTTTTGAAAGGTTCAGCAGCGTCGACAATCGCAGGTCTACAACTTTCGGCAGAAAACTACGATACAGCGGTGAAATTATTAGAAGAGCGCTTTGGAAATAAGCAAGTAATAATTAGCAGTCATATGGACAGTTTGCTGAAAATAACACCAGTGAACGCTTCAAACGACGTAAAAAAGCTACGACAAATGTACGACAAAATCGAGACGCATGTAAGAGGCTTACAAGCTCTAGACGTTCCCACTGAATCATACGGTAGTCTTTTGGTGCCTATATTGATGACTAAAATTCCAGAGGACATTCGAATATTGCTAGGGCGACAAATTAAAGAAGACAAAGATTGGAAACTTGACGAGTTACTTCGCCTTTTACAAGAAGAAATCAAGAACCGCGAACGATGTGAGGGAATTAAAGCCATCGAGACACCTCCAGAGAACCGCGAGAGAAAATATCAGCGCAAAGATCCTTCGACACTAGCAGCGTTGTTAGCAGAAGAAAAAGGAGCGCGAATTAACTGCACTTATTGTAAACAGCCACACCCAACAGCGGAATGCAAAGTTGTCACCAACGTAGAAGCGAGAAAACAAATTTTAATGAAACAAGGACGGTGTTTTAGATGCCTTCAACGAAACCACATCGCCCGAGATTGCCAAACGAAAACAACTTGTCAAAAGTGCTCCAGAAAACACCACGTTAGTTTATGCGAAAGAGAACAACAACAAAAACGAGACGACCTTGGAAAATCGCCAGAAGAAAAGTCCAACCACTCCAGCACACTATACGTTGGCTCACGAAACTCCATTTTACTGCAAACCGCGCAAGCTTTCGTTGGATTAAGAGAGCCAAAATCGGGGGTTCATGTTAGAGTTATCTTCGACTCGGGAAGTCAGAAAAGTTTCATTAAAGGAAGAGTGCGAGATCAACTGAAATTAGCAGCAATAGCCAAGGAGTCGTTGGTAATAAAAACATTCGGAAGTAATGAGATCGATCGTACGGAAACTTGTGATAAAGTTCAATTCACCGTCGGAGATATTGGAGGACATTCCTCGACCAGAATGGAAGCCTACGTTGTGTCTGATATTTGTGCGCCAATTTCTAGTCAAGAAATCGACCGAGCGAAACGTTGTTATGCTCACTTAAGGAAAATCGACTTGGCTGATTGTAACAACGGTACCGAAGAGATGGAAATTCAGTTGCTGATCGGAGCAGATTATATGTGGTCGTTTTTCACGGGAGAAATTGCAAGAGAAGAGAAGGAGATTGGTCCAGTGGCGAGCAAAACCAGTCTCGGATGGGTACTATCGGGTCCAATTTCAGCTACGAAGAAACAAAAACTGTCTAACGTAAATTTTGTTTCAGCACATGTTCTAAAGATCGCAGGAGATTACCAAGAGAAGCCCGCAGCAGAAGAATTACTTCACCAATTGTGGGATATCGAGTCCATTGGTATACGAGATAAAGAAACAGTCCACGAATCGTTTTTGAAGAACGTCACCTTTCAAGATGGAAGATACTCTGTTAGTTTACCATTAAAGGAACAGCATGAGCTTTTACCAGACAACTATGACCTGAGCTTAGCGAGATTGAATACCTTAGTTAAACGTCTGCGTAAAGACCCACCAATCCTTCAAGAGTACAACGGAATTATCGAGGAACAGCTTCACAAAGGAATAGTTGAAAGAGTTGAAGAGTCGCAAGAACAACAAGTCGGTCAGACACATTATTTACCACATCAAGCGGTCATCAGAAAAGACGCATTAACCACGAAGACTCGAGTGGTTTTCGATGCCAGTGCGAAGGTCAGAAAGAGTTATCCTTCTTTGAACGACTGCACTTATACCGGCCCGTCTCTAACAGCCAGAATCTTTGACATACTACTACGCTTCAGACGAAACAAAGTAGGACTAGTGGCCGATATAGAAAAGGCTTTTTTGAACATAGCTATTGACGAGAAGCAAAGAGATCTGATGCGATTCCTATGGCTGGACGACATCAACAGCGAAGACCCAAATGTCGAAGTTTATCGATTTGCCAGAGTTATTTTTGGAATGAACTGTTCCCCTTTCCTCTTAAATGCTACGTTGCAGCATCACGTATCTGAACATTACGTTAAGGATCCAGCTTTAGCTAAAGCCCTGTTAGATGCTTTGTACGTGGATGACTGGACATCAGGCGAAGAAGATGAAAGTCGAGCGTATGAACTGTATCGTGAAACCAACAAATGTTTTGCTTCAGGAAGTTTCAAGTTGCGAAAATGGGCATCGAACAACAAAGCAGTCATCGAGAAAATTACCAAGGATAGAGAAAAAAGAGAAGTAAAAAGAACTGATATCGCTGCAGAGGGAGACGAATCGTAATTATCGTATGCCAAAACCACGGTAGGTGCTCTGGATGAAATCGACCCTGCTACGGAGCACAAGGTCTTGGGACTTAACTGGAACCTGGAAAGCGATACATTCACTTTGAAACTGAACAAGATCTCTAATCTTGGAAAGAGTCTTGAACCAACAAAACGGAACGTTTTGAAAGTTACTGCCAAATTGTTTGATCCTTTAGGCTTTATTTCGCCAGTGACAGTGCAACTTCGCATGCTACTGCAAGATCTGTGTGCCAAGAAATATGACTGGGACAATATGATTTCCCAATCAAGTACCAAAACCCTTCGAAAATGGCTGGATGATGCAGAGAAAGTTGACCATATTGATATTCAACGTTATTACTTCCCAACTACGACGAAGAGAATAGAATCAGTCACTCTTCATGGATTTGGCGACGCGTCAAAAGGAGCTTATTGTGCGGTGGTTTATCTGTGCGTAGAAACTGAGGACGGCTACGTGACAAGTCTTGTGGCTTCAAAGAGCAGAGTAGCACCCTTGACACCTATGACGATACCAAGACTTGAACTGATCGCTGCACTCATTCTTGCACGTCTGATTTCCACAGTAAAGGAAGCGCTCAGTAGAGTCATTAACATCGAAAAGATTTTCTGTTGGACAGATAGCATCACGGTCTACTATTGGATTCAATCAAATAGAGAATTCAAGCAATTTGTTCAGAATAGAATCGATGAAATCCTGAAACTGACAAACGAAAAAACTGGCGACATTGCGCAGGAAAGACCAATCCAGCAGACATTGGTTCCAGAGGATGTCTACCAACAGAACTTGTAAACAACGACTTGTGGTGGAACGGTCCTACATGGTTAAAGGAGTCACCACAGAGTTATCCAATGTCAGAGAAGATAAAAGAAACCGAAGATCCGTCAGAAGAATGTCTAAAGGAACTACGAGTTAAAGCAACGTCGACCACTACAGCTACGAACCTGGTTAAAGAAACCACGTCTGTCAAGAACATCAACCTGTCAAAGATTATTGACATTACCCGGTTTAGTGACCTTACAAAATTACTCAGAGTTACAGCTTTAGTGTTCATATTTGTCAAGATCCTAAAGGCAAAACACAGTGATTATGAATGTCCAAAAAACATTGTTCTGACTGCAGCAGAGATTACAGAAGCTAGAGACACTTGGATTCGAGATTGTCAGAGAGAACTTGAACAGCAGCCGAACTACGAAACCTTGAAACAACAACTTGGGATATACAAGGATACAGAACACATCCTGAGATGCAAAGGAAGATTGGATCACGCGTCACTGCCAGAGGAAACCAGACATCCAGTGTTACTACCACGAAACCACAAACTTTCCAGTCTTGTTGTTGAATCGTGTCACGAGAAAGTGCATCATGGTAGCATAAAGGAAACGCTAGCAGAAGTTAGAAGTGTTTATTGGATCCCAAAGGGAAGACAGTTCGTGCGAAAAATTCTGCAACGGTGCGCAATATGTAAGAAGATTCAAGGTACTACATTTCGACCACCACAACCAGCTCAACTACCAGAAATGAGAGTTACAGAAACAGCTGCATTTACCCACGTTGGCGTAGATTTCGCTGGTCCAGTTTCATTGGCGCCGCCAGGATTTACTTTTGGGGGGGCAAACAAATTGTAGGGGGGTCCGGGGCATGCTCCCCCGGGAAAATTTTGAATTTTGGGTGTCTAAAATGGCATTTCCTGCGTTTTGGAGGCACTAATGGAGAGAAACTTACGCAGCACAGTTCATTCTCTATACACCCCGTCACCCCCCCCCCTTTGTCACCAGATTTGGACGAATATAGAAACCCATTCTGTAAAATATTGGGGGGGGCGGCCGCCCCCCCTCGCCCCCCCTTGCCGGCGCCACTGTCCAGTTTATGACTTTATGTAAAGGAAATGAACGGTCACGAAAAGGATATGAAGAAAGCCTACATCTGTCTGTTTACGTGTGCGACATCTAGAGCACTTCACTTAGAATTGACGCCTGACCTCTCTACCGAAGCTTTCATTCGATGTCTAAGGAGATTCAGCGCAAGACGAGGTACACCGGCCACGATAACATCGGACAACGCAAAAACGTTCAAACGAGCGAACAAAGAACTGGTCAAACTATTTGAAGGACAAAATTTACGACAATTTGCAGAGAATATGGGTATCACCTGGAAATTTATTCTTGAGAAAGCGCCGTGGTGGGGTGGCTACTATGAGCGAATGGTTAAACTTGTCAAGCAAAGTTTACGCAAAGTTCTAGGACGAGCTCAACTGAGTTATGAGGAATTCATGACAGTACTGACCGAAGTCGAAGGAATTTTGAATTCGCGACCTATTACTTATATCTATTCAGATCTTACTGAAGAACCATTAACTCCTTCCCACCTGATCATTGGGAGACGACTTGCCACATTACCAGGTGAAGGACACCTTAGTGATGACGAAAGTTCGGAAGCAACATTTGAACGTAGATCACGTTATCTAAGCAAATTATTAGAACACTTTTGGAAACGATGGTCCAGAGAATATCTGGTAGACTTGAGAGAATTTCACAACAGTGGATTTATCAAATCAAAGAGAAGAATTCAAGTAGGAGATGTTGTATTGATAAAGGATGATGGACTACCGAGATCGAAATGGAGACTTGCAGAAGTTAAAGAGTTGATGAAAAGTAGGGATGGAGAAACAAGAGGAGCTGTGCTAAGAACAGTGACAAAGAAGGGATCTCATACGACCCTACGAAGACCAGTTCAAAGACTGTGTCCATTGGAAGTGAATAACGTAATTGATGATCAGCAGGAATTATGCGAAGAAAGGAATGAAACAATTGAATCATCGAAACCAGCTAGACGAAAGGCAGCTATCAAGGCAGATACTGTTCGCAGACTTTGACCAACGCTGACGCGATGGTCAAGGGAGGAGTGTAGATAAACATTAATTTAACCGGAAGTATTGACATTCATTGATATTAATAGTAATGACACTAATAGCATGAAATTGACATTTTATAAATAAGAGGAGTTGTTATGGGAGTTCGGTGTAAACATAAGCGTAAAATATAGAAATAAATAGATACAAAAGACAGAAGATTAGTCAAATATTATACAGTTGCTGTTATCTATGAGGGCGCTGTATAAATTGCATTTGAACATGAATAAATTATTTATATGCTTTGATGAGTCATGAGAAGGAATTGAAATATAATACAGTAGAGGATTTGTTTTTGTAAATATACAAGTATTTCATGAGCTACATGTACAGTAAAATCCCGCGTATAAGAACCTACTATTTCCTGATCAGGCTGAAAGTTCTTACATAACATTTATAATTATGCAGGTTCTTATGTAATGGGTGTCTAAATGGAAAATTTCAGGCTGTAGGTTCTTAATCCGCTAGGTTCTTATACGCGGGATTTTACTGTATTTTATGGATAATACTGTATTAATGTTCAATACTGTATGTTCCCAATTCCTTTAGTTGGATTGTTCAGTGCAAAAATCATAATTATAAGTTGTCATTTTATACTTTTAAAATAGTTCAACTCAACTCTCGTACGAGGTTGTGAGTTAATAACTATTTTATATCAAAACGTATAAAAATATGTGAGATTTTATTGGGAGAACGCTGGCATAAATGAGTCAAACTTATCTGTCTGCTCATGGTTTTATACCTCTTCATGTTATATACAGGTACATTATTTTAAAAAAAATACAAAATTAATATAAAAATTCGATTCATAGTTATAGAAATCAAACTTTCTATATAAATCTATTTCTCTGATACATACCCTTTCTTAGTTTCTGCCTTTCAGAGACATCTCAATGGCCATTATTGTAACTTTCATTTAACATTTATCAAAGATATTCTTGATTGTTCAATCCAAAAAGTTCGATCCAAAAAGGCCGCGAGAAAATGCAAAACACTGATAGAAAAGTTGTTCGTGCTGACGCTATCAAATGTCGCCATCTTACAAGCAAGCATGATGGCGTGTGCATGACGTGTACATTTTTGGAAATTTGAGTACACGAAAGCCCTATGAAGTTACACTTCTGGGGCCGGTTGTTCAAAAGCTGGTTAACTTAACCCTGGGTTAGTGGTAACTTTCATACAAGTTTCCCGACATCGGTTACATTAATATGAATACTTTTTCCTATTAACCTTGTACTGGGCGATAGAAGTTTTTGTTTATAAAGTTTTGAAATAAACAAACATGCAGAAGTATACAAACCAGAACAGCAGATTAAAATTTAACCCGGGGTTAGCGTTAACCGGCTTTTGAACAACCGGCACCTGGTATATACTTATTCTGTGGTACCGCTGTAATGGGAGAAAACCAACTAATTTCGGCAGCGCGTTAACTAAACTGAGCTATAATATATTACAGGAGGAAGTGCTCGGCAGAAAAAGGTGTCCGCAAAAACATGGCGGCTTTTGGCCTTTGCTGACGCCATAATGACGCCACCGGTTCCATTTTCTCATTGTAATTACCACTGACTGACCGCGATCCTCATCTAAAACGGCTTCTTTCATCCCCCTGGCTTTCGCACAATATTTTTTTTCAATTTTGCGAAATATTTTGTTTTAAAAGCTCAAACCTTCACGTTTTCGCCTGCCTTGTTTTTTTACAACGTGGAGAGAAAAGTGAGGTTTTGCTCCGTTAATGGATGCCACAATGGTACAAATCACTTTTGAAGAAAACATTTTCACTCAGGTAAGGTTGTACTAAATACTTGTTTACTATACTTTCAGGTTAAATTTCCAAACTTGAGCATTAATATGCTGGCGCTGTAAACGACAGATATTTCCTTTCAAAAACCTTGTATAAAAATGATTAAGAAATGTGTACGGAAACTTTTCTTTTTCTTTTTAATTGCAATTGTAGTTTTTCACAGTTCATTGTTTAAAATATATGCACTCGTCCCATTATTTCGCCACAGTAGTAGATGAACTTTTTCCATTATATTTAACGTCAAAATACCGTTAGGATTTATAGCCATACACAGAACATCGCATTATAAACATACTAGTCAAATGCTGGTTTTGATATAAACAAAATTTACAGGTTGTTTCAGCATTTTATATTATCATTTACAATACCGTGAAGTTAGGTGTATAAGCTGTATATAGATTTTGTCCTCTGTGGGACATTTAACAGCTTGTAGTTTTAGTTAATTGTACATTTTCTTGATATTTATTGGCAGTCAAACAAGATAAAACTCGAAAGTGATAAAATATATTATATATTTGCCATGCTGCTGTTTAAAATGGTAATTAGGAGATTTATCCATGACAGGATAATATTGCTTGGGCAGCAGTGCCACAAGGTGGCTGCCATATGCGCCCTAGAAAGCCTTCGACTTGGTCACGTCGAGCTGTGTCCTTCGCAATTCAGCTTAGCTCTCAGCTGCAAGTAAGGATAATAAGCACACCCCCTTACACTATAGGGGGTGTGGATGGGTTAAGGATGGCGACCAACCCTGGAATAATCCATTGCATATCCAAGCACACTTTTTGACAGTAACTGCAGTGGTGGTATCATCCGTGAAAAAAGCTATGAACACACCTTCCCACTCCCAACTGTTCATTTTCCCAAAGTCTCCCTGGCAGAAAAACAATTTAAAATGTTAATGTAAGCAGCAAGACATATTTGTGCCCTCAAGTCATAACAGCTATTATTGATAAATATAATGGATTGTCTTATTTAAGGCAAGGTTTTCGATGTGCATAAATAGTACTGTACATAAACCAACAAAGATTTTATCTCTCTTCCACCCTTTACAGGGATAAAATGCATATATAGGTAACAAAAATGTCTAATAACACAGCATAATTTATCTCTTCTAATCTATAATTGCAGGAAAGTCTGTCATACAGTTATTGATACCGACAAAAAGACGGTGCATCAATTAAGATGCAGATGTTTCATGATTACAAATTAGTTAACGAGTGCATGAATGTTACTCGATATATATTATTAAACATAATTCTATTGATATCAGTTCTTTAATTGTAAATATTCACAAAATTTCAATATTTTCTATTAATTAATACACTATGATAACTTGATTATTAATAGTGATTTATTTTTTACAGTTATTATTTAAGTAAGTTTAAATATAAAAACAATTATGATATTATATCTTCAATTTCCAAACATGTTGTATGATAATAATTAACTGTATTTTTGCCAGCAGAAAGTGGGGCTGTGTCATTGTGTGATGAATTCTGCAATAAAAAGGAATAGATTACTTACAAAATTAGCCTGCGTAGTAGTACTAGTTGTGGGGGGGGGGAGGCTTTTCTACTCTCTTTTCCTCGAGCTCCCCTAGGCTAATGCAAAATATGCAATGTTCTCACAGTGAGACAGAAATATACAAAACTGTGTTACTGTAAATCATGAGAGGGTACAATATTTCAAATATAACCAATTTAACCACGAGGCACCCTGAGCCTTTTAGTGGCCCTGCCTTAAGGATAAGTTGCTACAAAACCGTCAAATCTAGCATTTCCCATCACACGCCAATGGATCGGAGATGTTCCTTTGTTGCTATCCATAGTTAGAATGAGGAGATGAATTTAATGTTGATCAATTTATACTAATTCTGCAAGTCCTTTTAAGATTGGACCAAGTACCAATGCTAAGAAACCATTTCCGCGCTGAACAAGTACCTTCCTTTTTGTGAAACAGAACTCAACAGAGTTTGTTGTTGAGCTGGATGAGAAATACATAGAAGCTCTATAAACGATCTGTGCTTGGTAAGATTAGTCATATCTGCTCGAAAACCAATAAAGTAGTGAAGATCTTATTGGGAGACATACATATATAAGGATAGGGAGGATAAAGATAAAAATATCTTAGGATATCATGGAGTATCTTAGGATATAATTTTAGGATAACATCTTAGGATATCATAGAGTATCTTAAGATATCATAGAGTATCTTGGGAAATCATTTTAGGATATCATCTTACGATATCGTACAATATCTTAGGATATCATGCAGTATCTTAGGATATCATTTTAGGATATCTTACAATATCTTAGGATATCATTTTAAGATATTATAGAGTATCTTAGGATATCATTTTAGAATATCATCTTAGGATATCATACAATATCATACAATATCATACAATATCATACAATATCATACAATATCATACAATATCTTAGGATATCATTTTAGGATATCATTTTAGGATATAGTTTTAGGATATCAAAAAGTATCTTAAGATATCGTAGAGTATCTTAAGATATCATCTTCGGATATCGTACAGTATCTTAGGATATCATTTTAGGATATCATACAGTATCTTAGGATATCATAGAGTATCTTAGGATGTCTATACGCATAAATATACGCAGGTATTCGCATAAATGTAACGGTACTCATAGTTCGAATTCATTTTACTTTTGACTGTGAACCTGTAAACCTGTCTTATCCCTGCAAAGTCTGTGGAAAGATCTTTTCCACACCAGGTAACCGTTCACGTCACAAAAAGCAGATGCATGGCACGAAGGCAGACAAAGTAAAGTTGAATATCCTTTTACATGTATCGTAGCAGGATGTACACAAAGTGGTAAGACTGTATGGGTGAAGGTCTATTGGAGAATGCCCAGAAAACCATTAGTCCACCTCCTCAGCGTATCATGTATGTATGTATGTAAAACTTTATTTCGTGACGCTAGCCTCGTCAACATATACGTTGGTTTTCATGAGGGGCGTCATTTTTATGTACAAAATATTTACAAGAAAAAAAAAGAAAAATAATTAACTAATTACAATAATACAGAATACAGGAGGTGTGACCCAACATTAGCATAGGAATATTAATTATTAATGTTTTCTTTAAAAATATAAATAGACTGTGCCTCTGTTGCGTCCCGAGAAAGGCTGTTCCAAAGCTTTGCCCCGCTGCATTTAAAACATTTTGTTTAGGAATTCCCTTCTCGGTTTTGGGAGAGCTATATCAGTATTGCTATTTCTCAAGTTATAGTTCGAATAACTACTCACAATCAATGACTCTTTCAAGTTGGGAGCAGTATAATCATTTAGAATTTTATACGGAAGAATGGACTTCATCTTCTGTCTTCTACTTTCTAAAGTTTCCCAACCAAGAGATTCAAGAACGTCAGCAGAATCAATTTCGTAACTTACGCCGGCAATTATTCTTGCCGCACGATCTTGAACACTGGTGTTATGGTCAATGGCTGCCATCCTATTTTGATATGATGAGAATGATGCCTGGAATGTAATTCAATGAAGGAATACCTGAAGATATCGACAAAGCAGATTACCTAGATGTTTCTCAACGCAATTTGATTGTACTAGATGATCTTATGGCACAATCTAGCAAGAATAAACGTATAGCTGATCTTTTCACAAAAGGGAATCATCACAGAAATTTGTCCGTCATCTACATTGTCCAAAATATATTTCATCAGGGCAAATAAATGAGAAATATTAGTCTTCACGCCCATTATATCGTGTCGTTTAAGTCACCAAGAGATAAGCAACAAATCTCTATGCTTACAAGACAAATTCATCCTGGCAGAGTGCGAGAGTTTATGAGGAGTTATGAAGAAGCTACGAGCCGTCGTCATATATGGATATTTGATGTTGGATTTAAAACCTACAACGGATGATCAACAACGACTCAAACAAATTTTCCCAGAGGCCTTAGTAGAATATGTACGGAAACAGTCCTATCATCAACCACCCCTTGTAAATACAATGTATAACACCGAGCAACGAATGCAAGAGATCATTGAAGCACCACAGCTTACCACGTGGTGCTTCAAAACGTGCTTAAAATCAAGCTGTAGTCTGACCAACTACATTGATTTCTAATTTTTAAAAACAAGATGGATATTCCGGCCCACCGTCCTGCGATTGTTGAAACCCCAGATATCGTTGAACCACCAACTGCTCATGAACCTATGTGTCTGCTACTCCTAAACCTGGCTTTCTCACACCGCCTTCACACCACCACCAACACAAGGAGAACGGCCCAAACTCAAACCCGACTGATTGGAAAGACAGTGATCTGGCTATGATGAAACACAAGGAAAGAGAGCGATATGAACGATTCTTATTGAGGGACAGACCAAAATATATTCCAATGAAAGGTGAGGATATTGTAAGATTATCACCCGAAGACAGACAAGAGTATATGAGAACTCTTTAAAGATAAAAAAGACACTTAAACGATATGCTCTTAGAAGTAGACCTTATTAATGTTGTAAAAGAAATATTAATCAATAAATGTGTTTTAAAAATTAATTCTGTGAGTGCTGTATGTACATTGTACAATATTTTCCCGTCCTATAATTATATATTCTCAATTTATGGAAATCCCTGTTCGCCTAATCGTCTTAACCTTTTGTGTCTTGGACGTGGGAGAGTTTACCTTGACAACGCCGTGTATCAAAATGTTTACGCTTGTTTCTTCGCATCGCTAAAAGCTATATTTATTTCTTTAAAACCTTAGGTTGAAAAGTTTGTTTTTAAAACCCTAGATAAAAAGATTTTCAGATGAAAAGATTCGATCTTAAATAGTCATTCCTAGTGTAAAATAAATTTTAATCAATAAATGTTTGCCAAGTGAAGGAATCGAACTCTCTTTCTTTGGGACTTTTAAAACCCAATGCCTTGCCATTCGGCCATCGAGACTGTACAGTCTATTTCACACGAGAATCATATTTATATTAAATGTGGAAATAACACTCAAACAAATTCACGTTAAATTTGTAAGGGCGCTTAGCAATTGTGACGTGTCAGCAAAATTATTGTTTGGCCAAACTTACATGGTTCTGTGACGCCATTGCATACATAATGACTTCCACCACCACACATCACCACACCACCACACTAAACCACCCGACCACCACCACCCCACCACCACCACACACCACCACCACACACCAACACCACACACCACCACCACACACCACCGCACCACCACCACACACCACCACCCCACACCACCACCCAACACCACCATCCCACCACCAAACACCACCACCCCACCACCACACACCACCACCTCACTACGGTACTGACATGTCTAAAGGCCCGATCAAACGAGAACGCAAGTCATCGCAAGTAAACTTGTTTAGTTGAAATCTTCAAGCCAAAAGCGAAGTCGTTTTTAATCAATACGTGGTATAGACCCCCGGGTACAAGTCTCGATTTGTTTAGCGATTATGAGGAGTGTATTACAAAAATAGATTCTGAAAATAAGGAAGCTATCACAATTGGTGATTTCAACTGTGACTGGAATAATCTTAGAGAAACTACGATTTCACCTCAGACAAAAAGAATTGTTGATCTTGCTCAAACATTTCAGTACGAACAATTAATTAAGGAACCAACGAGAATAACTGAAACCTCAAGTACGTTAATTGACTTGGCATTCAGCAACAAGCCAGAACTGATTATTGACTCGGGCGTGGAACACATAGGAATAAGCGATCATAGCATAATTTATGTCTGCCGAAAAGTCTCAATCCCCCGAAAAGAGCCAAAAATTGTCAACACAAGACAGTATAAATACTTCGAAATTAATGCTTTTAGATCTGATTTAAATGAAATCCTCCAAACACAATCAAACCTTACAAACCCAAATATTCTTCGGGAAGAATGGAAATCAAAATTTTTGGCGGTTGCTGATTTACATGCGCCACCAATAACACGGAAAGTTAGAAGTGAGTGTGCTCCTTGGATTACAGATAACATCAAGAAAATTATGCAAAATAGAGATTATCTTAAGAAAAGAGCCGTAAAATCAGGCTCAAAGAATGTGCACGAAGCGTATAAAAGAGCAAGAAATGAAGTTAACAAGATCGTTAAAAACACGAAAAAACTAAATACTATATGAGTGCCTTGAGTGAAAATAATCAAAGCCCTAAAACAATGTGGAACACAATTAAGACATTGACAAACAAAAATTCCAAAACTACTAACATTACTGAGATTCAGGTTGAGAGTGATCTCTCTGTTACTGAGCCTAAACATATTGCTGATGCCTTTAATACATTTTTCAATAATATCGGGCCTCAATTGGCTGATGCTCTACCTGCAACTAATATAAAAGTAGAATCATGTATTACCTCTGTGAATTCCTCATTCGAAATTCGGACCGTTTCAATCGAGGAAGTATTTAATTTACTTTCAACTATAAAAGTTTCTAAGGCAACAGGTCATGACAAAATTTCACCGAAATTGTTGAAAGACTCTGCAGATATCATAGCTCCATCTTTGGTTAATATCTTTAACCAATCTATTAGAACTGGTATCTTTCCTGAAGATATGAAAACTGCAGTGATCTCACCTATATTTAAATCGGGAGACAAGACTGAGTGCATTAATTATAGACCTATTTCAATACTCTCGGCAATTTCCAAAATTTTTGAGAAACTTATTTCAACGCAGTTGTCTGATTATCTGGAGTCCAATGAGATACTCACAAGTGAACAAGCAGGTTTCCGAAAGAATCACTCAACACAATCATCGCTCCTTCAAGCTACCAACAAATGGTTAATTAATATGGACAATGGATGCTTGAATGGTGTAACGGCCCCTTGGAAATCAGATGATATTAGATCTGAAGGGTTACCGTTCTCAAATAAGATTAAATAATAATAAATAATAATAATAGTTGACTTGCGATGACTTGCGACGCGACCGATCAAACGATACGCAAGAAATTTAGGGCGATTTAGCCCGTGTGCTTTTCTTTCATGTTCTCACTCTTATTGGAAACATTTTCGTCGACTTTTTCCAGTTTTTCGATGTTTTTTGAAGCCATTTGGAACGAACGATATTCGACTTCGGCGTTTCCCGCTTTTTTAACAATCACCGAGATAAATAGAGCGCGAGCACAGAGGACTAGGAACTAGCCTAGCTTTATGTTACCTTGGCAACTGGTCACGAAAAACTTGCTTGAACTTGCGCTTGGTGTTCAAACGTGTCGCAAGTGCTCGTAAGTTTACAAAAACTTGCGATGAAGTTTGAACCAGTTCAAACCATTCGCAAGCTAACGCAAGTCATCGCAAATCATCGCAAGTTGGTGGTCAAACGAGGCACAAGCAAGCGCAAGTAAAAACTTGCGATGACTTGCGTTCTCGTTTGATCGGGCCTTAACTGTATTGGTCGTGCTACCTACATGTATTAGATTTAACAGCCAAATCCAAGATGTAGGTTCAACACCTTACTGTTCCCCATCTGCTTGGTCATGAACTGAAACTGTCTTTGTTATGGTCAGAATTTTCTGAAATAGATTACATTGGGAAACATTTTGTTAACGATGTCCATGTTATCTTGTTAACATAGAATGATTAACAGCCTCGCGATGTTAACAGGCGTTATTGTATGAACAGTTACAACATAATATAATAGTATTAATAATACTACGATAATACATACATAATATTAATAGTATGGTTAGCAGCCACGATGTTAAAACTCCTGTTTTACCGTTAAAGTTCGACTGCTAACTTGAGTAACATCCATATATAACCGTGCAGACATAAGCTACGATGTTAACAAATGCAATGGTGTTCACAACTTCCCGAGTTACGGCTGCAAATGCTCACAATAAAATTAACTTCCGGGTTATGATCGCCATGGATGTAAATGTTGACAACTTTGGAATTACTGCTCTAAATGTTTAGAACCTCTGGAGTAGTAGACACAATACCCAGTTCAACCCGGCTACCGGCTTCACTTTATCTAGTTTGCTTTGATTTACAGTTTGTAATTCCAAATCAACACAAAAAGATCTATAACTACCCGTTTCAGCTTTTTAGTTCTAATTTAAACAACAATAACTCCTGGCTGTCTAACTTTATCGGCTAAATCTGTTGATTGCGTACTGAACGAATTCATACTATATACACAAATATATATATATATACAGGTAATTCAAAAAATGTTGTCCTTTGCCAAACTTAAACCTTAATCACTAAGCGCGAAAAGAACAATGAGAACGCAAGTTTCAAGTTTAGAAATTCAGTATGGCGGCTATTTGTGGACTTAAACGGCATTTGTTTTCAAAAGTTTCTAAAAATGTTATCGAAAAACGCAATATCACACGCACACAGACATGCTGAAGTTGGATTATCTTTTTTTATACACCCTGAATAAGGATGGACCTTTGACTGTTTTGAAACAGCTGTGGCTGACATTAAGTAATTGGAATTAACGCACTAATGTCCCAGAGTAACTCTGACGAGTATAGTCTTCTGCCATTGGACAAAGTGAAATTTAAAAGTAGGGTAAATTGTATCTGGGTGCATTCCAGCATATATACTCGATGAAAGTTATTATCTGTGTTAGTCCAGGGTGTATGCCAATATGTAGTCTTTCTTCGTCACGTGTGTCTTGTATTTTCACGGATGGATAACTAGCCCAAAACATTTCTATTCGCACTTCAATCAAGTTTATAAACCATCCATGTTTTCTATTAACTATGATGACAACTTGATCGGTTAGAACTTGCTCTCTTTCATGTTGAAGTAAATGTGCAAAGAAATGTGACGATGTACCGTAGCTAGAACTAAAAACGAACTTCCGCCTTATCTCAGCGATTTAAATAAATTCAAATTTATTCACTACGAACAGTGAGGTTTACCCACGAACCACCCGTTACAGTAAATCTGGAGGTGGTAAATCACTCGCAGTGAAAAGTGTTAGGTTGTAACTCAATGCATTCAAAACCTATCTTTTGAAAGAAACAATTATCCGAGGAACGATTTGACACTATTACTTAACTTAACTCTATATTCTATCTGTCTAATGATTATTATTATTATTATATAGTGAAGTATTTAGTGTTGTTGTATTAGACCACCTTCTTGTTTACGTTTCTCAGGTAGCCAAAAGTTTTTTAAAGCTCTCAATATGATATGTATTGTTGAATCACAATGAACATTTATCTATCTATCTATCCATTCATCCATCCATCCATCCATCCATTCATCCATCCATCCATCCGTCCGTCCGTCCGTCCGTCCGTCCGTCCGTCCGTCCGTCCGTCCGTCCGTCCGTCCGTCCGTCCGTCCGTCCGTCCGTCCGTCCGTCCGTCCGTCCGTCCGTCTATTCTACAAACCTATTTATGTATTCTATATCTATCTATTAAATCTATTAAATCTATTTTATCTATTCTATCTATCTATTCCACCTATTCCACCTATTCCACCTATTCCACCTATTCCACCTATTCCACCTATTCCACCTATTCCACCTATTCCACCTATTCCACCTATTCCACCTATTCCACCTATTCCACCTATTCCACCTATTCCACCTATTCCACCTATTCCACCTATTCCACCTATTCCACCTATTCCACCTATTCCACCTATTCCACCTATTCCACCTATTCCACCTATTCCACCTATTCCACCTATTCCACCTATTCCATCTATTCCATCTATTCCATCTATTCCATCTATTCAATCTATTTTATCTATTTTATCTATTTTATCTATTTTATCTATTTTATCTATTTTATCTATTTTATCTATTTTATCTATTTTATCTATTTTATCTATTTTATCTATTTTATCTATTCTACCTATTCTACCTATTCTACCTATTCTACCTATTCTACCTATTCTACCTATTCTACCTATTCTACCTATTCTACCTATTCTACCTATTCTACCTATTCTACCTATTCTACCTATTCTACCTATTCGACCTATTCGACCTATTCGACCTATTCGACCTATTCGACCTATTCGACCTATTCGACTTATTCGATCTATTCGACCTATTCGACCTATTCGACTTATTCGACCTATTCGACCTATTCGACTTATTCGACCTATTCGACCTATTCGACTTATTCGACCTATTCGACCTATTCGACCTATTCGACCTATTCGACCTATTCGACCTATTCGACTTATTCGATCTATTCGACCTATTCGACCTATTCCACCTATTCGACCTATTCTACCTATTCTACCTATTCGACCTATTCTACCTATTCTACCTATTCTATCTATTCTACTTATTCGACGTATTCGACCTATTCGACCTATTTGACCTATTCGAACTATTCTATCTATTCTATCTATCTATTCTATCTATCTATTCTATATATCTATTCTATCTATTCTATCCTATCTATTCTATCCTATCTATTCTATTCTATTCTATCTATTCTATCGTATCTATCCTATCGTATCTATTCTATCGTATCTATTCTATCCATTCCATCCATTCCATCCATTCCGTCCATTCCGTCCATTCCATCCATTCCATCCATTCCATCCATTCCGTCCATTCCATCCATTCCATCCATTCCGTCCATTCCATCCATTCCGTCCATTCCATCCATTCCATCCATTCCATCCATTCCATCCATTCCGTCCATTCCGTCCATTCCGTCCATTCCGTCCATTCCGTCCATTCCGTCCATTCTGTCCATTCCGTCCATTCCGTCCATTCCGTCCATTCCATTCCTATCTATTCTATCTATTCTATCTATTCTATCTATTCTATCTATTCTATCTATCTATTCTATCTATTCTATCTATCTATTCTATCTATCTATCTATTCTATCTATCTATTCTATCTATCTATCTATCTATTCTATCTATCTATTCTATCTATCTATTCTATCTATCTATTCTATCTATCTATCTATTCTACCTATTCTATTCTACCTATTCTATCTATTCAATCTATTCAATCTATTCAATCTATTCAATCTATTCAATCTATTCAATCTATTTTATCTATTTTATCTATTTTACCTATTTTACCTATTTTACCTATTTTATCTATTCTACCTATTCGAACTATTCGACCTATTCGACCTATTCGTACTATTCGTACTATTCTATGGGTAGATTGTTATATTGTGCCTCATCAGGCTCTACCACAATGGGTAGGTCAATGTTATTTTGTGCCTCAATAGGCTCTATCACAATGGGCAGATCAATATTATTTTGTGCATCGATCAATGGGCTCTGCCACAATGGGCAGATCAATATTACTTTCCGCCACAATGGGCAGATCAATGTTACTTTCCGCCACAATGGGCAGATCAATGTTATTTTGTGCCTCAACGGGCAGGTCGATGTTATTCTGCGCCTCAACGGGCAAATCGATGCCTTTTAGTGCCTCAGCCGACTCTACAACAACAGGCAGAGCATGGCATATGTGCCAAAACCCGAATCCTGGGCGAAAGTACTGAAAATGACCACGCCCAGAAACGGCACTGTCGGCATAGGTATAAATCCTGAACCGCCAAAGCTACAGCCTTTCTGACTTGCTTATAGTGTTTAGAATGGTTGCTTTAGGGGTGGCCACTGGAGGGTGAAATTTGTCTAGGTATCATATTTTACAAGAAAATGACTATGCACCATCCCAGGTCAACTGCTAATTATGCATCAAATTACTCATTCACCTGGCAAAGTCTATGTTTTCTTATTTCCTAAAATGTTTTGTCATAGGATGAAAAAATATGCTTTTTTGAATATAATTATTATAAATTTCATAAGGAATGATATTGTTTTGTTGAGATATAACACATTTCATTTAACTTACCCACCGCCAGAACACGATTTCAGCCATATTTTGCCGATTTGTTTGCTTTTTATTGCCGAGCCTCGCAAGTATCATCCAAATGTTGTACTTTAACACAATGCTAGTTGACTAAAGAATAATTCAACCAAGTTTCGTCGGGTTTTGGAGTAGTGCCATGTATTTTATCTTCGATTTTGTGTCCTTCGACATTTCCTCAATTATGTCGCTATTGCAATGTCTCGTTCGTCGCTTCTCTGCCCGATAAATGCCACTTCTTCGTCCACATCTGTATTTATATTACAGTATCGAAAAATAATTGATGGTAGAATAGTCCCAATCGAAAAATTGAAAGCATTAGTTCCACTTGGGAGTGAAAAACCCCCCTCGTTGATCAAGAATGAGAATCAAAAACAAAAGGTTCAAAATAATTTGAAAGTCTCGCGCAATCTTCACGAAAACTCCTCGTGGACAACATTACAGGGGGGGTGACATTTTCACGAATACGTTTGTTCGCGACCACAGCAACCCAAGTAAAGTTCGTGTGTTTAACTGTTTATATGTTTATGACAAAATAAACAAATATTCGCGTAATTTTGTATTTTTCTGGTTTCCTTTAGCTATAAAAAAGAAACCAGAGACTTACGCAATCTTTTTGCACCATCCTTTTAAGGTATTCTGTGTAGACGCCTGTACGTTTCAGCCCTCAGACCTCAGTTTTATTTACTCTTAATTAAAGTAAAACATAATCTATCGCACTTGACAGATGTAAAAATACTATTTTACTTTTTGCATTTTTGCTTGCTAAGGTGCGACCGACGGGTTTCCCGTGCCTTAAGACCAGTCGGCCCCCTAAAGGCTGTTTTGCCGGGATCACGTAGTTGTCAAAACATGTGTAATGTGGAATTTATAACACGTGCTTTCTATGCATGGTTTTTGTAATAAGAAAGACAAGATCCATCAGGTTTTTAATTAAGAGTAAATAAAACTGAGGTCTGAGGGCTGAAACGTACAGACGTCTATAATAATAATAATGGCTTTATTTCCCACATTTCAATAGCGGATACACTAAATTATAATGTGTTTACAATTTGGTTCAACTACTAGTTAAGATTACAACTAATTCTAAAATATTACATGTATATACAAATTTATATCTAAAATACGACTAAAATATACGACTATATATATAGAACGTTCTCAAATTAAAAACTACAGTTTTAGCCTATCGTTGTATTTATCTATTGCATATACTAACGGACTGCGTTTAAATCTTTCGGTACTTTCTACATAGAATAGTCTTAAAAAGATGGTGCAAAAAGATTGCGTAAGTTTCTTTTTTATAGCTAAAGGAAACCAGAAGAATGCAAAATTACGCGAATATTTGTTTATTTTGTCATAAACATATAAACAGTTAAACACACGAACTTTACTTGCTGGGTTGCTGTGGTCGCGAACAAACGTATTCGTGAAAATGTTCACCCCCCCTGTAATGTTGTCCACGAGGAGTTTTCGTGAAGATTGCCCGAGACTTTCAAATTATTTTGAACCTTTTGTTTTTGATTCTCATTCTTGATCAACGAGGGGAGGATTTTCACTCCCAAGTGGAACTAATGCTTTCAATTTTTCGATTGGGACTATTCTACAATCAATTATTTTTCGATACTGTAATATAAATACAGATGTGGACGAAGAAGTGGCATTTATCGGGCAGAGAAGCGGCGAGACATTGCAATAGCGACATAATTGAGGAAATGTCGAAGGACACAAAATCGAAGATAAAATACATGGCACTACTCCAAAACCAGACGAAACTTGGTTGAATTATTCTTTAGTCAACTAGCATTGTGTTAAAGTACAACATTTGGATGATACTTGCGAGGCTCGGCGATAAAAAGCAAACAAATCGGCAAAATATGGCTGAAATCGTGTTCTGGCGGGGGGTAAGTGAAATGAAATGTGTTATATTCCAACAAAACAATATCATTCCTTATGAAATTTATAATAATTATATTCAAAAAAGCATATTTTTTCATCCTATGACAAAGAGTTTTAGGAAATAAGAAAACATAGACTTTGCCAGGTGAATGAGTAATTTGATGATGTATTTTCTTACGGTATGCAAACAAATTTGCATTATAGGACATCACGCATTTGTAATTTCAAAAGGCTAGATTTCATTGGTTAATGCTAGATAGATAAATCCTCGTTTGAAAGCACACGGGCACTCTCTCAATACACCAACAATGCCCACCCACAGACCCACCCGAGTTTCGAAACGCGAAATTGTCCGATACTGTATATATTTTTATTATTATTAGGCCGTGCAGAATTTGGTCAAGAAAAACGATGTTATAGATGCCAACGTCTTGGGCATTGGGCAAGAAATTGCAGAGCATCGTGGCCAGTCAGTTATCGGTCTAACAGAAGTGGCTTCACATTTGCCAATCCCACATGATAACAGATCAGGAGGAGCAGGTTCAGTTGGAAGCACAAACGGACGATCCAGCTTATAGTGACAACCCCAAAGAGTGGATTTATCAGGTATCAGAAAATAAATATGAGTGTGAATTAGAAACAGTTGTAGCCCCTTCAGTAAAGGGTAGGTTAAAAAGACATGTTACGTTTTGGGAAAATATTGGCGCGTCAGATTTCGTCCTCTCGGTTATTCAAGAAGGGTACAAAATACCATTCATAGAAATTCCACCAGGTGTTTGTTTACGAAACAATAAGTCAGCTTTACGACATGAAGATTTTGTACAGAAAGCGATTTTAGAATTACTACAATCCAACAGGATAATTAAAACAAAAGCCATGCCGCAAGTCGTTAATCCATTGTCTGTGTCAGTTCAACCATCTGGAAAATTACGACTTATTCTGGATTTAAGGCATGTGAACAATTACGTACGAAAACAAAACATTAAATATGAAGATTGGAAAACTGCATTGACTTACTTTCAGAAAGAAAGCTATATGATTTCTTTCGACCTGAAAAGTGGGTATCATCATATCGATATTCATCCTGTTTCCCAAACATTCCTAGGGTTTGCTTGGAAGAGCCCTGAAGATAAAACATTTACATATTACCAGTTTACTGTCTTACCATTTGGTTTATCAACTGCACCTTTCGTATTTACAAAATGTATGAAACCGTTAGAAAAGTATTGGAGAAGCCAGGGTACGAATGTAGCTTTATGCCTGGACGACGGGTGGTTAACAGAAGGCAATTACGATGACTGCTTGAATTTATCGACAAAATTAGAGCAGATATTAATCATGCTGGTTTAGTTGCAAACGAAGAAAAATCTATCTGGCAACCGTGCCAAGAAATAGTTTGGCTTGGCCTGATCTGGAATTCTTTAAGTGGCATAATTTCTATCACCGAACGCCGGGTAGCAAGCATTTTTCAAACCATCCAGTTTTTGAAATCGCAAAAATTTTACATATCCGCCAGAGAACTCGCTTCGTTTACAGGAAAGATTATTTCCACTAGTGCAGTTACACGAAACGTATGTCAAATAATGATTCGACATTGCAGCATGTCAGTAGCCGCAGCTAGCGGTTGGGATTTGAAGTTTAGTATGGACGATTACTGCATAAGAGAAATTGAGTTTTGGGAAAGCAATTTAAAACAATTGAATTCAAGGGAACTGGTTCAGGCTAGAACTCAGTCACATTACGTTGTTTATTCAGACGCAAGCGCGTCGGGTTGTGGAGCACATATGTCGTTAAATGGTGAACAAATTTGCCATAAGCATTGGACAAATGAAGAAAGTCAACGTAGCTCCACTTGGAGAGAACTTTCAGCAATCGAATATGCCTTGGAATCGTTTATTCCATTATTAAATCATGCTTACGTCAAGTGGTTTTCAGATAGCCAGACAGCATGTAGCATTGCTCGAGTCGGTAGCATGAGAAAAGATTTACACAACATAGCAATTAGAATTTACAAGCTCTGTCTAGATCATAAAATTGAATTTGAAATCGAGTGGATTCCACGTACTGAGATACAAAGAGCCGATTACATAAGTAGGCTCATTGATATAGACGATTGGCAGATTACGAAAGAGTGTTTCGATCAAGTGGAGGAAGTATGGGGCCCTCACACGATAGATTGTTTTGCGAATTACTACAATACAAAAATCCCAAGGTTCTTTTCGTGGCATTGGAATCCGGGTTGCACAGGAGTGGATTTTTTCGTCCAAAATATAATAGGAGAGAACTGCCTTGTAGTTCCACCAATTTGCCTTATCGCCAGAGCTTTGCACTATCTACAAAATCAAGAGGCGAAAGCAACAGTTATTGTTCCGTTTTGGCCTTCGTCATATTTCTGGCCAGTCATATCGAGACATTTAGCTAATTTCATAGTCGACTATAAAGTCCTTAGTGGCAGAGAAGTATTAACACGGGAAAAATACCAATTCATTGCTCGGATCGGAACGCTTTTATGGAGAAATTTTAGCCCTTAGAATGGATTTTTCTACAAATAAAATCGTGCTAAACGATTAAGTTATGGACGGCGCTGGCCGATGTAATATGTTTTAAGGGCGCTGGCTCTGTTCCAATTAATTAATGGCGCTGGCCTGATTAAAGTGTGTAATAATGTTAAAATGCGTATAATATTAATAGGCACTGGCCTAAATGAATTGCAATATAAATTTGTTTTATGACGTTGGTCGCTGCAATATGTATCAAGACTTTATTTTCTATGGCTTTTGTTTGCATTAATTGTTTTATGATATTGTTTCATTTGTTTGTCTCAATTAGATGTTAAACGAGTGTGCAGAGTGGAAAAATGTTCCCAGGAATGTGAAACCTGAAACCAAGGTTTTTGTAGATTTTCTCATAAAATCAAGAGCGGATTCTACTTCCAGAAAATATCTACAAGAAATTCGTAAGTTTCTAAAGTGGAATGTAACGGCTTTTGGTAGGATAATTATACCAATACCTGTATCAACGGCAGCTATTTACCTGTATAAAAGACACGATGAATCGAAATCTTATGCAAATGTTGTCGCTGCTCATGCAGCATTGAAGTGGCTGCATACATTTGTACCATATCAAATTGAAAATCCTCTGGATACTCCCATCTGTCGGAATATCCTAGAAACTGCTAAAAGATCGAAATTGCAGCCTATAAATAAGAAAGAACCAATAACAGCCGAAATCATACAAAAGATTATAGAAAAACACGCACTTCCACACGCCAGCCTGAAAGACCTGAGAATAGCTTGTATATGCAGTATTGGCTTTAGCGGATTTTTCGATATAGCGAATTGGCGAATATAATGACCAGTCACATTCATTATGAACACGATCATGTGCGCATACTTGTACCCACCGCTAAAAACGATGTATATAGGGAAGGAAATTACGTATACATAAAGAAATTGGGCAATAAGTACTGTCCAGTTGACGTTTTACAACGATATATCGAGGCTGCGAGTGCCAGTTCTGAACCGAACTTACCTATTTTTAGACCTTTGAGATTTTTTAGGTCTTCCGATATGTTCAAACTATATGGCACAAGACTTTCTTACACAAGATGCAGGGAAATATTTAAAGAATGTTTACAAGGATGTGGATACGACGAGAAGAAATATGGTCTACATAGTTTGAGATCGGGCGGAGCCACCGCAGCAGCTAATAATGGGTGTGTTGCAGAACGACTTCTAAAACTACACGGGCGGTGGAAAACCGATATCGCAAAGGACATGTATGTTCACGAAAGTGTTAAGAACAGACTGCGAGTTACCGAAAGTCTCGGGCTTTAGATACATTACTAGATAATTTATTTGCGTTGTGATACACTTGTTAAGTATAATAATGATATTAATCGAAGTATGTAAAAAATATTTAAAAAACTGAAATAAATCCTATCTGGTGGTGTGATGAGCATTACCCATGTTATCCGATGTGTACGTGTGCTGATTTGTAGTATATAGGAAGTAAATAATTTACGTTCGTTTGAGCGTAGTGAATTAGAACGTAACATAATTAGCAGTTGACCTGGGATGGTGCATAGTCATTTTCTTGTAAAATATGATACCTAGACAAATTTCACCCTCCAGTGACCATCCCTAAAAGCAACCATTCTAAACACTATAAGCAATTCAGAAAGGCTGTAGCTTTGGTGGTTCAGGATTTAGAGCTATGTCGACAGTGCCGTTTCTGGGCGTGGTCATTTTCAGGACTTTCGCCCCGGATTCGGGTTTTGGCACATATGCCATGTTGACCGCCATGGTCATTTTACCCTAAAACAGTTGAGATAATCTGTCCTAAATGAAATGCATACAAACTCCTTTACAGGTCCTAGACTAACAATACAAATCCATCTTCAACAACTATTTATTGTTTTTTAAATGTTAAATTATGTGTTTTTGCATCTTTCCCACCGGCTGCAAGTCTTGGCTTACTTGTCTGGTTTTTGTCATCTTAATGTATAACAAAACAATTATTGCGCATTCTGCTTATGCATAATATCAAGAATTATTTAGACCGAGGTCAATGTTATCTGCCTCAGCTTCGCTTCGACAACATTGACCTCGGTCTGAATAATTCTCGATATTACGTTCAGCCTCATCGAATAATTGTTTAATATACACAAGTTATGTGCATTCGAGGAAAATTCGATAGAATAACATATTACCTGCGATAGGCCAGAACAGCCGACAATTTAAAGAAATAAAGTATCAAACAAAAACCGAAAAATGAAAACATCTTGAAAACCCATGCCAAGACGCAAATTTTCATTATGTACGAACTCCTATCCCCTATAATGTTTAGCATTAAACGTAGGTTCAGCAGCTTTAGTAGGAGCGCTTTCTCATCAAACACTTTACACTACGTCAACCCAATTTCCCTTTTGTAAACGGTCAGCTCGTCTCGCCTCTCATAGCATACTGGGAAATATAATCCTCGTGCACGTGTTCATTGTAAAACACTGCAGCGTCTGCCGCAGCGTCGCAATCACGCCGAATCTAGACGAGCTCCGTTGATTCAATCAGAAATAAAATGTGTTACTGAGCAATTTTTCAATGCAAACCATTTTACAGTATGGAGAAATGTTCAGCATCTCGATAATAAATATCAAGACACTATAATCGATTCTTCGCGTAATAGCATTCAAAGTAGTTGCGATTCCTAAACATATTTTAGATTCACAGGCCAGCCATGAAGAGTATGAAGGCAGATTGTTCTCTACCATTTTATTGAATCTAAAAGGACGAGAGCAACTGAAAAAAGGCTGTAATTAATGACGAGCTGTAACAATAATAATACCAATTGTTTTCTACAAATTGTTTACCTTTAGTTGCAGTCAAATATCAATGGTTGACATGAATCGTTTGCTATTCACTTCAGTGTAAAAGTTAAATATTTGATTTAAGCTAACGAAATAATAGCACAAACAAATGACGGGGAACATCATTTTTGGGACACCCTGTATATGACAAACTTAAAATCGACGAGTTTGAAAACCGCGATTTCTGGAATGTCATCAATATATACTATAGCCCGTATATTGCCCTTACTTGGTCGAAAACGTTTTTGCCGAAATATACACTACATACCAAGAACGATACAGAAAATATGTAATAAGGTTTTACAATATATTGAATGTCGATTACATATGAATGGAACAAATTAAAACTTATTTTGTTATTAAACTAAATATGTTGGGAAATATTTTTACTACTGCGCAGCAAAATCTAATCCCAAATATAACAAAATTTTCTTAGGATAGGCAAATGTGGAAACATCGTAACAATGTTTCCTAGTTTACTCAGCTCTAGGACTTTAGGAAGTTATTTCAAACTATCGTGGCTTTGCAACAACTAGAAAATCATTGGGTCTGACGAAAATTTGAGGAGTGGACACTTTCGTAGTAGGCATATCCGCCCCTTCAGGCAATCTAATTTCGTAGCGATGTAGTAATACTGAAGCAAAGGAGAACATCATGATTTTGGCCAATGACTGTCCAGGACATTCTCTACGACCAATGCCAAACGGCAAGAAACCATGTAGTTTGTTCCAGCCGACGAACTTGCCGTCGTTATCCAGAAATCTTTCAGGTTTGAATTTCTCCGGTTCGGGCCATTCTCGTTCGTCAAGATGGACCTTCGTGAGATTTAGACCTACAAATGTACCTTTTGGAATGTTATAACCGGCGATGGTCGTGTCACGAATCGCGTTAGTCCCGACAAGTACCGCCATCGCAGATGCTCTTTGGACTTCACATAAGGTAGCTTGCAGGTACGACAAGTTTTGTGCATCTTTCCAGCTCGGTAAACGGTCTCTTCCCACTACGGCGTCGAGTTCTTCGTGAATTTTTCTCTGGACATTGGGATGTAAGACAAGATAGAGAAAAACCCAAGTAAGAGAAGTCGAAGTTGTTTCCGACCCGGCAACGGCAACGTCCATCATCAGTCCAGGGATGTCGTCTTCCGGTCCAATCTCTTTCGCCGTCTCTTTTGCCATTTCTTTTTCATATGCACTGATGAAGCTATCTGTAAGATCACGGACAACACCTGGAATGTAGCTCCCCTCGTGTGCGCGATATTCTGGTGGAAATATTGTTTTTATAATCTCTTGTGCTCGTTTAATATCACGACGGAATTGTGTTGGTAGATAACTAAGGACCGGAAGCAACTGATACAAAGTATTAAATAATGCTTGGTTGACGAGAAGAGCTCCAAGTTCGTTCATTTGTTTTACAACTGGGTCATCCAACGCTATCTTTTTCGATGTCACCCATTCCCAAAGCTGAACCGTAATGGCGGATTCGAAAAGACTTTTAGGTGAAAACGGTCTTCCTGGCTCGTCGTCGATTTCTTTGATCGCAATTTCAACTGCATGTCCGGCACGTGTCGAGGCTTGCTTTCTCCCAGCGGAAAAAACATGCATTGCCGATACGAACACCTTCCTTCGAAAACAATACTCAGGTGAGTAATCACAAGTCAGTAAGTCCCTTCCCACCATAATCCCCATAGGGTATATGGACTGCGGTGACATTCCTGCGAGATCTTCTTTTTTTCCGGCAAGTCTTGCCTCACGCACTAGTGACGCAGTATTTAGGACAACAGCGTTGCCTTGCGGAAAGGTTACAGTAAAAATATCTCCATATTTTTCGGCTAGTTTGCTGAACGGTTTGACGGGATCTGAAGATATTATTTGGGGAATGTTTCCCACGAAGGGATATGGAAATGGGCCTGCAGGCATGTTCCTTCTCTTTGTGTACGTCATGATGGCATACCAGATAGACCAAGCAACAAACAAAGAAAAAATAATCTCAGTGATCATCATGTGCCTGCAAGAGATAGATACATTCGCATTAAAACTAGTATATATGTTAAACATAGCTCTATGAATAACAAAGAAGACCACATAATCGCAACGACCTAACTATTGACCTAACTACTCTACAACCTTAACAAGACGTATTCCCAAATACATTATGTGATTAATTAACAGTAATAATTCTATTCAATATTTACAGTTTTTAACCTCATTTGCATACTTGCTCAGCTAGCACACAACATAATCGCAACGACCTAACTATTGACCTAACTACTCTACAACCTTAACAACAAGTATTCCCAAATACATTATGTGATTAATTAAAGTGTTATTTGTGTAAAACGTCGTAGGAATGTTTTATAAAACATTGCACAAAGACTTACAATCTTCTGTAAACGTCCGTGCACGCAACATTAAAACGCAACGTTGTTTTTACCAAAATTAGCAATCATTTTGTGTCATCAATGAATATCACGAAGTTAGACTTTGGGCACGAAAATGTGAAGTGAAAATAGACCATAGGCACAGACAGTAGCGAAGCCAGCCTGACAATTTGGTCATGCAATGCAAATTTTAAATCATTATCATTATTCATTTCTTTAGAAATTGATTGTTTTCACAGTCTATGAACACGGAAATATTTGCATAGCATGACCAAATTGTCAGGCTGGCTTCGCTACTGGGCACAGATGTAAGGACTGGTCATATTCTTCGGTTGGTCTCTATAACTTCATCGCAGATTTAAGTTCAACTGAACAGCGGTAATGTCTCAAGATGTATACTGATGAAAATAAGTGGATATATTGCTGCTTTGTACATTCAATTTTAATTAATAGCTGTTATAAGCTTTTGAAATGTATTCGTGATAAGTTTCGGGATATTGATGATACATTTTTAATAACACAGCCACTCTTCAAATCTTTAGGCTGCGAAACCAGTATCCCTGACAATAAAAATCAGCTAAGAACCGTTGGATTCAAGTGAAACTTGTTTATATAAAATGTCAGTTTTAAAGCATTCTGTGGCAAAAATGACTTAGTTAAAATTAATGAACAACACAGATTAATAAAAAATTATTAATATCTATGTTCTAATTTTGAGGATTATGAAACAGGGGTTATTTTAAAGGAATTCTTAAAAGGCAGAGTAAAATCTACATTTAGCGGCATGTTAACATGAATAGGACATTGAGTGGCTCTATAGAGTATAGTTTTCCTATGCAGTACTCAATTGCATGATAATTAGTTTAGAAATATTTTTTTAAGATTCAAACAATGCATGTTATTGAGCATCTACTTTAAGTGGCATACTTTAGTTCTATACATTTTAATGTTTATAAATGAAGTATTTTCAACTATCCAATCTGTAAATTATGCTCTGTTTTCGAAGATGACGGCCTGCATTGTCCTACACAAGCTATTTTTAACTGGCAAGACGGAGAAAATATTTTCACCAATTATTAGCATATTACATATTAGCCTAGAAATCTTTAGAAATTCTTATCATCTTAAAATCACTAGTTTGATAAGAGGCCCGCCACTCTGTCTGGTATCCCGGGGTGCATCTGGGCTTTCCGGCGTTGGTTATGAGTCCGGTTTCAGTAGCAGTGACAGTGCAATATATTGTGATTACATCCATTTGTGCAATAAGTCATAGCGTTAACTTTCATTATACTCAGTAATATCTATAGTATATGCAATGACCGTTTGTTTGGGAGCCATATACGACAGATATATTTAGCATAATTTGCTGTCCTTTTTTATACTGGGAAAACGCTCCTCGAAAAGAATTTGCGTTGCTATGGATATACAGAATCTTTGCTCCCTAAGCTTGGCGCGTTCAACCCTCGAGGAGTCATGCAATCACTCATAATACCATTATAGTGAATACAGAAGCGATCACGTGATAAAAAATAAACCAATCAGATGGATTTAATCAAAATAAACTATAAACAAAATATGGAAATCACGTCACAAAATATATTAGCGTATAAGGAGAAGCGAACAAAGCAAGAAAGACAGAAATTAAGGAGCTGTATATGAGAGGAGGTGAGATGTAGAGTATCTGCTGATCTGTAGAGTATCTGCATAAACAGATAGGAGTTATATGTAAGAGAGGCCCTCATTAATGCCGAGAGGATGTCTTGAATGGTGCCAAGTTGGGAAATGAGACGCATTTCTTGGCTTTTGCGGCTATCATTACTACCAGAAATGGGACACATGCAGAACTCGAATTTCCATATCTGAAACACTGTGATTGCCAGTGTTGAAATGTTTGGCAACAGGTTGTTTAGCATCATTGTTTACGACAGCACAACGATGCTCACCAAACCTTATCCTTAAATATCTACCAGTTTCACCAATACAGAGCATGCCACATTAACTGCATGAAATACAGTAGATGAGAAGAGATGGAGTGCACGTGAAATGCTGCTTAATAGTGTATTTAGATTTTAGTCCCGAAATTGTAGTGGAAGAATCTATATACTTACCGGTTTTACACAGCTTCACACAACAAGGAAACGTGCCATTAGGTGACGACGAGTCCTGTGGTAAATAGCTGTCCACTAGGGTTTTACGGATATTTTTACTATGTCGAAACGAGACTAAGGGATTATTGGTGAAAATGGAAGATGTTTCAGGGTCGTTTTTCAAGATATGAAAATTCTTCCTAATGACATCCCTTACTTTTAAATGGAAGGAATGGTAACTGAGAACTAGGGGTATTTTGTTGTTGGGAACATTAGACACAGGGTCTCTAAGGGTTTCAGATCGGGGAATATTGGAGGCCTTCGAAAAGGCAGCATCTAAGAGAGTGGTTGGATAACCGCGTTGGACAAAAAAGTTTCTCATTTCCTGACTTTTGGTATGGAATTCCTCATCTTCACTGCAAATGCGGCGAACGCGAAGGAACTGAGAGAAGGGAATAGACCTTTTAGTGTGGTTGGGGTGGGAAGATTCTTCCACTACAATTTCGGCACCAAAATCTAAGTACACTATTAAGCATCATTTCACGTGCACCTCCTCTCATCTCATTTACTGTATTTCATGCAGTAAATGTGACATGCTCTATATTGGTGAAACTGGTAGATATTTAAGGATAAGGTTTGGTGAGCATCGTCGTGCTGTCGTAAACAATGATGCGAAACAACCTGTTGCCAGATATTTCGACACTGAAAATATTAAAATTCGAGCTCTGTGCTCCATTTCTGGTAGTAACGATAGCCGCAAAAGCCAAGAAATGCGTCTCATTTCCCAACTTGGCACCATTCATCCTCTCGGGATTAATGAGCGCCTCTCTTACATTTAACTCCTATCTGTCTATGCCTGCCATCAGCAGATACCCCACATCTCACCTCCTCTCATATATAGTTCCTTAATTTCTGTCTTTCTTGCTTTGTTCGCTTCTCCTTATATGCCAATATATTTTGTGATGTGATTTCCATATTTTGTTTATAGTTTGTTTGTATTAAATCCATCTGATTGGTTTATTTTTTATCACATGATCGCTTTTGTATTCACTATAAAAGCCCATGTTTTTCCCCGACTCATTCTACTAACTTCCAGACGAAGGGCCTTCGCTCGAAACGTCGAAGTCTTATTGTATTTTTCAGGCACTATTATTAATCGGCTCTCTATGACTATGTATAGTTTACATTACAAAACAAATCATGAACTAAGTATTGTTGCTTACCGATTCAGCAAAAACCTGGCTGACATATAACCTGTATACTGTTTTAATGTTTTAATGAGATTCGTCAAACATCTCTATAATACTTGGCATTACCGGTACCTGAGAATACCCTCATGAAAAGACCCCAAATGCACGAGACCGCCCCTACTATATATGGTATGCAAAGCCTCGCTTGTTTATGTAATATGATATGGATCTACCACAATAATTAGGGCCATTTATACGGGAGGAAATAAGTCGCGACTTACATAAGAAGCGTCTTATATAAGACGCAAACACACTCGTAACAAAAAAGGTACGAAACAAGATAGTATGACTAGAACTTACTATCGCAAGAAAAGCGCTGCCAAAGCCTGGCGTCAACACCATGTGCTGTGCGTGACACCACGTCGTGGCAAAAAATCACTTCAGAAACTTGCGGAAAGAACGGCCATACGATTGCCCAATAATTCGACTATGTTGTACTGATGTTTACGCTCTTTTAAAGCATTGCTAGCATTATAGTAGCAAAAACCTGGAAAACCCAACTGAATTTAAGGCCATTTTACACGTGGCAATTTTTTGCTGCAACTTGCAACGCAATTCCGGACACAGAGTGATGTTATGTAAGAAGAATATTGGCAGAGAAATTGTGAGCATGAATCTCGTTTCACTTTGCCGATATTTTTCTTGCTAACCATGCCCAGAAGGCAACAAAGAAATGAATGAGAATGATAATATCGGTAGAATGGAACACAGACCATGTTAACTGTGTTTCTGTGCGTATATTTCCACATAACATGGCTCTGTGCCGAGATTGCGTTGCAAGTTGCAGCAAATATTTCCTCGTATAACATGGCTTTTAAGCACAATTTAGAAACATAATTATTCTAGATAGATTATGCATGTTTACAATCAGTGCCAAGCTATAGAATTACATTTGCCGCCTAGCGTATAATATTAATTCAGAAATTGCTTGGATTGCTTAGAGACTCGACTATGCAGTACAGATATTTATGCTAGTTTTAGCGGTATAAAACCTATAGAAAATGTGATATTTTATGGAATATCCAAAGCACAATTTGGCGTCTGTTCACTTTGAGGTTCACTTCAGAACGGATTGTTTTGATATTCTTATGTTATACTTATATTTATGTCGGAACGTTTGATCATTTTACGCTTTTGCTTAAGCTTGCATTGTAGTAATTTCGGCAGAGCGTTAACTATCTCTTTCACATGAGGCGAAAGGCGCTTGCTCTGACGAATGCGCTACTATATAACTCCATATCTCAAGCTATCAAGAGCAAACACAGACCACACTAGAAGATATCGTCTGTGAATGGTGACCGGAATATCTTCGCGACATAAAGCATGAAGAAGGTATACAGTGGTACTATTATTAATCGATTGTCTATGTATAGTTTACATTACAAAACAAATCATGAACTAAATATTGTTGCTTACCGATTCAGCAAAAGCTTGGCTGACATATAACCTGTATATACTGTTTTAATGTTTTAATGAGATTCGTCAAATATCTCTATAATACTTGGCATTTATACCTGACATATAACCTGTGTACTGTTTTAATGTTTTAATGAGATTCTACAACGTAGCGACAAGGAATTCGCCACAGGTTTAACTCCAATTGGCGAACAATATTAGGCGAACGTTCCGACAACGTTCCTACAATGTAATTGTGCTAGCTGGCTCAGACTCTAGAAGAAAGGTTGGTTCTATTAAAATGATTGTTTCGAGACGAAATATTTTTCGCAAACAGCAGAAAGTTATACTTTCGCTAATAAGGACACTTTAGAGCACGCATAGCAAATAATACATGCGGTAATGGACTTTTTATGTTTCACGCTCCCCTCCCTCCGTCGCACTGTTGTCCACTAAAATATCGCAATTTGCAGTGAAATGGGAGAAGTGGGAGTTTTATTCATGATTTCATGATTTTGTGTTAGTGGTTATTAGATATGTAAAGCCTGGTTTTCACTCTGGCATAAGCGGCGAGCATCAAACATAAAAATAAGCGTAAGAGCGGAACGAAGCGGTTGTGTTGTTCTCACTGCGACATGAACAACATGCATAATCATTTTACGCTTTTGCTTACAATACAATACAATACAATACAATATTTAATTGAACACTCCCCGTTGGGGCTTTTCAGTGACAATTACAAAAGTGATAACTACAATATAAATACTAATGTTATAAGATACAATTTATATAAATGTAAGCTATGGCTATAATCTACTATATGTGGTATTGCATGCGTTATGATAAAAAAACTAGCAAGTAAAATTCTCTTTAGTTTATATTTGAATTCACTGACTGTCTTACTAGCTTTAAGTTCTGGGCACAAATCATTCCATAGTTTGACCGCACGATAATAAAAAGTCCCCTGTCCTGACGCGCTTTTAAAAAGTGGAGTGTTCAAATGCGAGGCTTGTCTGGTTAGCCTTCCACCGCTTACACTACCTCTACTTACAAGTTACAAATTGCGAACTTAGATAGGCGGGCGCAGTTCCCGCCATACACTTAAAAACCATGACCGCTTCGCGATAATAGAGTTTACGTTTTACAGGTATCCATCTTAAGGCCCGTTTACACGGTAATAATTATTGGCCCGGCACTCTAAAATTTGGGCACGCGTACTCATTTTTTTGGGTACGTCATTTGTGTTTACACGAGTTGTTTTTGTCAAGTTGTCGTGCCACAAAATTTTGTTCAGGGTACTTCTGTTAGCCAGGCCATGTTATATGGGCACTACTAAAAGCGTGCCAGCAATACGTTTTTGTTGCGGTAAGCGACGTCAAATAGCATGCGCTATATATTTCGCGGTTTTTTCAAATATGGCGGCTTTCAATAGAGAAACAAAATAAAAAGGATTTTGGCTTGGTTGATGTATCTCCGAAGTCGTAAGGATTTAAAGAAAAAACCCAAAACAAAATTGCTGAATAGCAAGTCATGCACTGATGCGAGGAACAAATATACACTTCCTTTTCTGAATGCGATTTTAATGGCCATTAACAGTCCTCGAACGAGGGCTCTATGGATACATATTCCAAGATCACTCACTTGGCTTGATATGGTTGATAGAGATTTTGACGATGAACTTTGGTATGTTAATTTCCGAGTAACAAGAGAAACATTCAATTTTCTTTTAAATGAAGTAAGACATGATTTACTGCACTAAGATACTGTCATGCGTTTGCCGTCTAGCAATAACGGCGAAGAGACTACTTGCGCTTACATTATATTACCTTGGATCAACAGCGGAGTATAAACTATAGCAAACTTATTCGGAGTTTCCCGATCGTTTGTGTGTGTTTGCATTAGAGAAGTATGCTGTGCCATTACCAAACGACTGTCAAAGGTGAAAGGTCATTACATTTCCACGCGGACACGATTTAGGGCAAATTATTGATGGGTACGAACAAAGGTGGGGGTTTCCGATGTGCGCGGGGGCGATTGACGGTACTCACATCCCAATAATTGCACCTACTGAGAGCCATGTAGAATACGTCAATAGGAAAGGGTTCCATAGTATAATCATGCAAGCTTGTGTTGATTGTAACTACTTGTTTCGCGATGTGGTGGTTGGATG
The DNA here is from genome assembly GCA_016169945.1 of Trachythela sp. YZ-2020. Classification (NCBI taxonomy): domain Eukaryota; kingdom Metazoa; phylum Cnidaria; class Anthozoa; order Malacalcyonacea; family Clavulariidae; genus Trachythela; species Trachythela sp. YZ-2020. The sequence continues at coordinate 305,483 of JADLSH010000245.1, read as the reverse complement.
GCCTGGAAGCGTTCATGACGCACGGGTTTTTTCCAATTCTGCAATTTATGAGCAAGGAAACAAAGGCAAACTTTTCCCCACAGACCTCACAAAAGAAACTAACGGAGAAGAAATACCCCAGTCATATTAGCAGATCCCGCGTATCCATTGTTGCCTTGGCTCATGAAAGGGTTTCCTATGAAAGGTGTTTTAACTAGAAAACAAAGCGTATTTCACTATCGTTTAAGCCGTGCCCGAATGACGACCGAGAACACATTTGGCAAGTGGAAAGGCCGCTTTATTAGATTTGTCAAGCGTGTTGATATGGAGGTAAAAAACTTGGTTATTATTGTCTTGGCGTCGTGCATTTTACATAACATTTGTGAAGTGCAAAATAACAACTTTCTGCCACAATGGGAAGAAAATGTTAACCAAGAACTTGCAGTGCCAACCGATGACGTAGTAGAAGAAGATGGAGAAGACATTCGAGAAATATTAGCTGAGTTTTTTATGTCAGGATGAAAGATTCCAAACGTTTGTATCGCGATCAGAACATGATTAGTACAGTTACACTGTAAAATGCATCAATGCATGTTGCTGTAAATTCATGTTATATTAAAGTTCAACAATGTTAAATTAAACACTTCCACAGATATATGAGGTTGGGTTGCAGGGGAGGCCAGTTGTTCCTCATAATTTTCATGTTTGGGCAAATAAATGGAAATTAATGTGGTTCAAAAACGTAAGATCCAAGAGAAATCACACGCCAGCCTTCCTGGCGTATGGTGTTCACATGCACTTATGAGACTTTTGGTGTAAACAATTAATATCAATATATTATGTATTGTTCAACATTTTCTAGTCGCCGCCATCTTTGTTTATGGTACGCTACTTTCCCGCAATCCCTCTCCTTTCCTGCTTTTTTCCTACTAATTTCGCTGAGATCAGCTAAAATTTGGGCACGGTGCCGCTTCTTAGCGGGCCGAGACTACCTATTTTGGCGGTCTCGGCCCGCTTAAAATTTTCGGTACGCGGACCCATAAAAAAATCAGTCTTGCATTTACACGACAAAAAACAAGAGTGCCGTACCCAAAAAAATGAGTACGCGTGCTCAAATTTTAGAGTGCCGGTCCAAAAATTATTACCGTGTAAACGGGCCTTTATAGATCCTTTAATACAGGAGTTATATGGTCGTATTTCCTGGTTCCACTAACGATACAAGCTGCGAAATTCTGTATGACTTGAAGTATATTCCGATCAGAAGTATTAGACCAAATGTTTGAGCAGTATTATAACTTGCTAAACACATGCAAGTGAATTAATTACGGTAATAAGTAGCTCGTTCTTAAAAGCATGTTTTACTCGACTTATTTGACCCAAGCTACAATCGTGGACATAACAGTTGATAAAATTGCTTAAATTTTCCGGAACACACATTCGACTAACTTCATTAGGCTTTCGCCCCCCTCTCCCCCTACCAATGTTGCTATTATTATCCCCAGACTTAAAACGCAACATAACAACATTGTCTAGGGGGAAGGGGGGATATCCAAGGTCAAATACAGAAATTATAGTACAATTTATACTCTGACAGATGCACCTTGGAATTTTATTAACAAGTTATGTCCAGGATTGTCTGAGAACGGACCTTGAAATAGCGAGAATATGTTGGGTTATATTGACGATTTAACGTCTGAATTACTCTGCTACGCATTAGATTGTTATAAAACAGACCGTGTTTTAAAGATTTAAAAGGGATTGTGCGATTATTTATTTCTTAAGTGTTGCATAAACATATAATACGTGAAATTGACTGTTGCAATTAATAGCGCGCGTAACAATTCTACTGTCAACGTAATGAGCGTGCAGGGTAACTATTGCCAATATCGTACATAGAATGTATGATCTGTCCTTATTTGGCTATTATCATCTTGCAGTGTAAGCCACTCTAATTTAAAGTCAATTTTAACCATTTTTACCGACATTGCTGACGGGAAACTGAAGTAATTTGCATTATAGGCCTGTTAAATCTTGGTCGAAATCACCATGTCTTAGTTTATACCGTTATATACAGTGTTTATAATAAGCATATAAGGAGAGTTTAAAAGCATTTATAGGATATAAAACAGAACTTGCTATGTACTAGTGCATTATAAATTCGAATAACTTAGGTTATATGAGTGTGTGCGAACATATATCCGTAGCAAAAGTCGAATGTAATATGATGCGCACTTGATTGAGACTCAATGGATAATAACTCGACGGTTAACCGCACGGTTAACCATTGCTAAATCTTAATTATATTTAAAGCAATGCTATAAATTTATACCTTTTGGGACTTGATTCTTTTATTAGATATAAAGGAACCCTTAAGAAACGTTTTAGGAGCAATTACTGTTACCATTGGCGTATTCCAACGGTTAACCACGGTTAACCACTATTTTGTATATATAATTGAGTCTTTAGTATATTTAAATTACATTGGTTAACCGTGGTTAACCGTCGTAGTTTTGAACAATTCATTGTTGTGAACACTTGATTCTTTTCGATGGTTAACACTATGTGTAGAAACAGCACAATATGCTAAAATGCAGGCACATTTATCACCACAAAGTCCAAATTTCTCATTATTGCTTATGGTTAACCGTGGTTAACCGTGGTTAACCGTTCGGCGCCACTGGATACCAGTAGGTCTTATTCGCCCCAAAATGCGATTTATGTCCACTTTATATTTACAAAGCATCCCAATTAACGGCAAAACACTGATATTAAATTCTCCTGATACATTTCTTACAAAGTATTTTAAACCTTTAGGTTTATGTACTGCATACGCATGTACTTGCACTAAAGACGCTCGTGAGCAATATTTTGTCCAATTCACATATATAGTCTTTATCAGCATTGCCTTTGCTTAAACATTAAAAATGGTTCAAAAAACTTAAAGGTTAGCATCATTTTTGAAACCTTAGTGGTCTGTCCTTAAACAAATGTGTAAAATGGGCCTTACGATTATCGGTAACTGATTGCGTGTCACTGAAAACTGCAATGTATCACAGACAATCGTGGACATAACAGTTGATAAAATTGCTTAAAGTGTCCGGAACACACAGTCGACTAACTTCATTAGGCTTTCGCCCCCTCTCCCCCTACCAACCTACCAATGTTGCTATTATTATCCCCAGACTTAAAACGCAACATAACAACAGTGTCTAGGGGGAAGGGGGGATATCCAAGGTCAAATACAGAAATTTTAGTACAATTTATACTCTGACAGACGCATCTTGGAATTTTATTAACAAGTTATGTCCAGGATTGTCTGAGAACGGACCTTGAAATAGCGAGAATATGTTGGGTTATATTGACGATTTAACGTCTGAATTACTCTGCTACGCATTAGATTGTTATAAAACAGACCGTGTTTTAAAGATTTAAAAGGAATTGTGCGATTATTTATTTCTTAAGTGTTGCATAAACATATAATACGCGAAATTGACTGTTGAAATTAATAGCGCGCGTAACAATTCTACTGTCAAGGTAATGAGCATGCAGGGTAACTATTGCCAATATCGTACATAGAATGTATGATCTGTCCTTATTTGGCAATTATCATCTTGCAGTGTAAGTCACTCTAATTTAAAGTCAATTTTAACCATTTTTACCGACATTGCTCACGGAAACTGAAGTAATTTGCATTATAGGCCTGTTAAATCTTGGTCGAAATCACCATGTCTTAGTTTATACCGTTATATACAGTGTTTATAATAAGCATATAAGGAGAGTTTAAAAGCATTTATAGGATATAAACAGAACTTGCTATGTACTAGTGCATTATAAATTCGAATAACTTAGGTTATATGAGTGTGTGCGAACATATATCCCTAGCAAAAGTCGAATGTAATATGATGCGCGCTTCATTGAGACTCAATGGATAATAACCCGACGGTTAACCGCACGGTTAACCATAGCTAAATCTTAATTATATTTAAAGCAATGTTATAAATTTATACATTTTGGGACTTGTTTCTTTTATTAGATATAAAGGAACCCCTTAAGAAACGTTTTAGGAGCAATTACTGTTACCATTGGCGTATTCCAACAGTTAATCACGGTTAACCACTATTTTGTATATATAATTGAGTCTTTAGTGTATTTAAATTACAGTGGTTAACCGTGGTTAACCGTCGTAGTTTTGAACAATTCATAGTTGTGAACACTTGATTCTTTTGCATGATTAACACTATGTTTAGAAACAGCACAATAGGCTAAAATGCAGGCACATTTATCACCACAAAGTCACAATTTCCATTATTGCTCATGGTTAACCGTGAGTTAACTGTGGTTAACCGTTCGGCGCCACTGAATACCAGTAGGTCTTTTTCGCCCCAAAATGCGGTTTATGTCCACTTTATATTTACAAAGCATCCCAATTAACGGCAAAACACAGATATTAAATTCTCCTGATACATTTCTTCCAAAGGAGTTTAGACCTTTAGGTGTATGTACTGCATACGCATGTTGCACACTACTAACGCAACTCGTGACAATATTTTTGTCAAATTACATATATAGTCTTTATCAGCATTTTTTGCTTAAACATTAACAATGGTTTAAAAACTTAAAGGTTAGCATCATTTGAAACCTTAGTGGTCTGTCCTTAAACAAATGTGTAAAATGGACCTTACGATTATCGGTAACTGATTGCGTGTCACTTCGAAAACTGCAATGTATCACAGACGTTATGTCCAGGATTGTCTGAGAACGGACCTTGAAATAGCGAGAATATGTTGGGTTATATTGACGATTTAACGTCTGAATTACTCTGCTAAGCATTAGATTGTTATAAAACAGACCGTGTTTTAAAGATTTAAAAGGAATTGTGCGATTATTTATTTCTTAAGTGTTGCATAAACATATAATACGTATGAAATTGACTGTTGAAATTAATAGCGCGCGTAACAATTCTACTGTCAACGTCATGAGCGTGCAGGGTAACTATTGCCAATATCGTATATAGAATGTATGATCTGTCCTTATTTGGCAATTATCATCTTGCAGTGTAAGTCACTCTAATTTAAAGTCAATTTTAAGCATTTTTACCGACATTGCTGACGGAAACTGAAGTAATTTGCATTATAGGCCTGTTAAATCTTGGTCGAAATCACCATGTCTTTGTTTATACCGTTATATACAGTGTTTATAATAAGCATATAACTAGAGTTTAAAAGCATTTATAGGATATAAAACAGAACTTGCTATGTACTAGTGCATTATAAGTTCGAATAACTTAGGATATATGAGTGTGTGCGAACATATATCCCTAGCAAAGTCGAATGTAATATGATGCGCGCTTCATTGAGACTCAATGGATAATAACTCGACGGTTAACCGCACGGTTAACCATTGCTAAATCTTAATTATATTTAAAGCAATGTTATAAATTTATACTTTTGGGACTTGATTATTTTATTAGATATAAAGGAACCCTTAAGAAACGTTTTAGGAGCAATTACTGTTACCATTGGCGTATTCCAACGGTTAACCACGGTTAACCACTATTTTGTATATATAATTGAGTCTTTAGTATATTTAAATTACAGTGGTTAACCGTAGTTAACCGTCGTAGTTTTTAACAATTCATAGTTGTGAACACTTGATTCTTTTCTATGGTTAACACTATGTTTAGAAACAGCACAATATGCTAAAATGCAGGCACATTTATCACCACAAAGTCACAATTTCTCATTATTGCTAATGGTTAACCGTGAGTTAACTGTGGTTAACCGTTCGGCGCCACTGGATAGCAGTAGGTCTTATTCGCCCCAAAATGCGATTTATGTCCACTTTATATTTACAAAGCATCCCAATTAACGGCAAAACACAGATATTAAATTCTCCTGATACATTTCTTACAAAGTATTTTTAACCTTTAGGTTTATGTACTGCATACGCATGTACTTGCACTAAAGACGCTCGTGAGCAATATTTGTCAAATTCACATATAGTCTTTATCAGCATTGCCTTTGCTTAAGCATTAACAATAGTTTAAAAACTTAAAGGTTAGCATCATTTGAAACCTTAGTGGTCTGTCCTTAAACAAATGTGTAAAATGGACCTTACGATTATCGGTAACTGATTGCGTGTCACTGAAAACTGCAATGTATCACAGACAATCGTGGACATAACAGTTGATAAAATTGCTTAAATTTTCCGGAACACACATTCGACTAACTTCATTAGGCTTTCGCCCCCCTCTCCCTCAACCAATGTTGCTATTATTATCCCCAGACTTAAAACGCAACATAACAACATTGTCTAGGGGGAAGGGAGGATATCCAAGGTCAAATACAGAAATTATAGTACAATTTATACTCTGACAGACGCATCTTGGAATTTTATTAACAAGTTATGTCCAGGATTGTCTGAGAACGGACCTTGAAATAGCGAGAATATGTTGGGTTATATTGACGATTTAACGTCTGAATTACTCTGCTAAGCATTAGATTGTTATAAAACAGACCGTGTTTTAAAGATTTAAAAGGAATTGTGCGATTATTTATTTCTTAAGTGTTGCATAAACATATAATACGCGAAATTGACTGTTGAAATTAATAGCGCGCGTAACAATTCTACTGTCAAGGTCATGAGCGTGCAGGGTAACTATTGCCAATATCGTATATAGAATGTATGATCTGTCCTTATTTGGCAATTATCCTCTTGCAGTGTAAGTCACTCTAATTTAAAGTCAATTTTAAGCATTTTTACTGACATTGCTCACGGGAAACTGAAGTAATTTGCATTATAGGCCTGTTAAATCTTGGTCGAAATCACCATGTCTTTGTTTATACCGTTATATACAGCGTTTATAATAAGCATATAACTAGAGTTTAAAAGCATTTGTAGGATATAAAACAGAACTTGCTATGTACTAGTGCATTATCAGTTCGAATAACTTAGGATATATGAGTGTGTGCGAACATATATCCGTAGCAAAAGTCGAATGTAATATGATGCGCGCTTCATTGAGACTCAATGGATAATAACCCGACGGTTAACCGCACGGTTAACCATAGCTAAATCTTAATTATATTTAAAGCAATGTTATAAATTTATACTTTTTGGGACTTGATTATTTTATTAGATATAAAGGAACCCTTAAGAAACGTTTTAGGAGCAATTACTGTTACCATTGGCGTATTCCAACGGTTAACCACGGTTAACCACTATTTTGTATATATAATTGAGTCTTTAGTTATTTAAATTACAGTGGTTAACCGTGGTTAACCGTCGTAGTTTTTAACAATTCATAGTTGTGAACACTTGATTCTTTTCTATGGTTAACACTATGTTTAGAAACAGCACAATATGCTAAAATGCAGGCACATTTATCGCCACAAAGTCACAATTTCTCATTATTGCTAATGGTTAACCGTGAGTTAACTGTGGTTAACCGTTCGGCGCCACTGGATACCAGTAGGTCTTACTCGCCCCAAAATGCGATTTATGTCCACTTTATATTTACAAAGCATCCCAATTAACGGCAAAACACAGATATTAAATTCTCCTGATACAATTCTTACAAAGTATTTTTAACCTTTAGGTTTATGTACTGCATACGCATGTACTTGCACTAAAGACGCTCGTGAGCAATATTTTGTCAAATTCACATATATAGTCTTTATCAGCATTGCCTTTGCTTAAGCATTAACAATAGTTTAAAAACTTAAAGGTTAGCATAATTTGAAAGCTTAGTGGTCTGTCCTTAAACAAATGTGTAAAATGGACCTTACGATTATCGGTAACTGATTGCGTGTCACTTCGAAAACTGCAATGTATCACAGACTGTCTGAGAACGGACCTTGAAATAGCGAGAATATGTTGGGTTATATTGACGATTTAACGTCTGAATTACTCTGCTAAGCATTAGATTGTTATAAAACAGACCGTGTTTTAAAGATTTAAAAGGAATTGTGCGATTATTTATTTCTTAAGTGTTGCATAAACATATAATACGCGAAATTGACTGTTGAAATTAATAGCGCGCGTAACAATTCTACTGTCAAGGTCATGAGCGTGCAGGGTAACTATTGCCAATATCGTATATAGAATGTATGATCTGTCCTTATTTGGCAATTATCATCTTGCAGTGTAAGTCACTCTAATTTAAAGTCAATTTTAAGCATTTTTACTGACATTGCTCACGGAAACTGAAGTAATTTGCATTATAGGCCTGTTAAATCTTGGTCGAAATCACCATGTCTTTGTTTATACCGTTATATACAGCGTTTATAATAAGCATATAACTAGAGTTTAAAAGCATTTGTAGGATATAAAACAGAACTTGCTATGTACTAGTGCATTATCAGTTCGAATAACTTAGGATATATGAGTGTGTGCGAACATATATCCCTAGCAAAAGTCGAATGTAATATGATGCGCGCTTCATTGAGACTCAATGGATAATAACCCGACGGTTAACCGCACAGTTAACCATAGCTAAATCTTAATTATATTTAAAGCAATGTTATAAATTTATACTTTTTGGGACTTGATTATTTTATTAGATATAAAGGAACCCATAAGAAACGTTTTAGGAGCAATTACTGTTACCATTGGCGTATTCCAACGGTTAACCACGGTTAACCACTATTTTGTATATATAATTGAGTCTTTAGTTATTTAAATTACAGTGGTTAACCGTGGTTAACCGTCGTAGTTAACAATTCATAGTTGTGAACACTTGATTCTTTTCTATGGTTAACACTATGTTTAGAAACAGCACAATATGCTAAAATGCAGGCACATTTATCGCCACAAAGTCACAATTTCTCATTATTGCTAATGGTTAACCGTGAGTTAACTGTGGTTAACCGTTCGGCGCCACTGGATACCAGTAGGTCTTACTCGCCCCAAAATGCGATTTATGTCCACTTTATATTTACAAAGCATCCCAATTAACGGCAAAACACAGATATTAAATTCTCCTGATACATTTCTTACAAAGTATTTTTAACCTTTAGGTTTATGTACTGCATACGCATGTACTTGCACTAAAGACGCTCGTGAGCAATATTTTGTCAAATTCACATATATAGTCTTTATCAGCATTGCCTTTGCTTAAGCATTAACAATAGTTTAAAAACTTAAAGGTTAGCATCATTTGAAAGCTTAGTGGTCTGTCCTTAAACAAATGTGTAAAATGGACCTTACGATTATCGGTAACTGATTGCGTGTCACTTCGAAAACTGCAATGTATCACAGACTGTCTGAGAACGGACCTTGAAATAGCGAGAATATGTTGGGTTATATTGACGATTTAACGTCTGAATTACTCTGCTAAGCATTAGATTGTTATAAAACAGACCGTGTTTTAAAGATTTAAAAGGAATTGTGCGATTATTTATTTCTTAAGTGTTGCATAAACATATAATACGCGAAATTGACTGTTGAAATTAATAGCGCGCGTAACAATTCTACTGTCAAGGTCATGAGCGTGCAGGGTAACTATTGCCAATATCGTATATAGAATGTATGATCTGTCCTTATTTGGCAATTATCATCTTGCAGTGTAAGTCACTCTAATTTAAAGTCAATTTTAAGCATTTTTACTGACATTGCTCACGGGAAACTGAAGTAATTTGCATTATAGGCCTGTTAAATCTTGGTCGAAATCACCATGTCTTTGTTTATACCGTTATATACAGCGTTTATAATAAGCATATAACTAGAGTTTAAAAGCATTTGTAGGATATAAAACAGAACTTGCTATGTACTAGTGCATTATCAGTTCGAATAACTTAGGATATATGAGTGTGTGCGAACATATATCCCTAGCAAAAGTCGAATGTAATATGATGCGCGCTTCATTGAGACTCAATGGATAATAACCCGACGGTTACCGCACGGTTAACCATAGCTAAATCTTAATTATATTTAAAGCAATGTTATAAATTTATACTTTTTGGGACTTGATTATTTTATTAGATATAAAGGAACCCTTAAGAAACGTTTTAGGAGCAATTACTGTTACCATTGGCGTATTCCAACGGTTAACCACGGTTAACCACTATTTTGTATATATAATTGAGTCTTTAGTTATTTAAATTACAGTGGTTAACCGTGGTTAACCGTCGTAGTTTTTAACAATTCATAGTTGTGAACACTTGATTCTTTTCTATGGTTAACACTATGTTTAGAAACAGCACAATATGCTAAAATGCAGGCACATTTATGGCCACAAAGTCACAATTTCTCATTATTGCTAATGGTTAACCGTCAGTTAACTGTGGTTAACCGTTCGGCGCCACTGGATACCAGTAGGTCTTACTCGCCCCAAAATGCGATTTATGTCCACTTTATATTTACAAAGCATCCCAATTAACGGCAAAACACAGATATTAAATTCTCCTGATACATTTCTTACAAAGTATTTTTAACCTTTAGGTTTATGTACTGCATACGCATGTACTTGCACTAAAGACGCTCGTGAGCAATATTTTGTCAAATTCACATATATAGTCTTTATCAGCATTGCCTTTGCTTAAGCATTAACAATAGTTTAAAAACTTAAAGGTTAGCATCATTTGAAAGCTTAGTGGTCTGTCCTTAAACAAATGTGTAAAATGGACCTTACGATTATCGGTAACTGATTGCGTGTCACTTCGAAAACTGCAATGTATCACAGACAATCGTGGACATAACAGTTGAGAAAATTGCTTAAATTTTCCGGAACACACATTCGACTAACTTCATTAGGCTTTCGCCCCCCTCTCCCCCAACCAATGTTGCTATTATTATCCCCAGACTTAAAACGCAACATAACAACATTGTCTAGGGGGAAGGGAGGATATCCAAGGTCAAATACAGAAATTATAGTACAATTTATACTCTGACAGACGCATCTTGGAATTTTATTAACAAGTTATGTCCAGGATTGTCTGAGAACGGACCTTGAAATAGCGAGAATATGTTGGGTTATATTGACGATTTAACGTCTGAATTACTCTGCTAAGCATTAGATTGTTATAAAACAGACCGTGTTTTAAAGATTTAAAAGGAATTGTGCGATTATTTATTTCTTAAGTGTTGCATAAACATATAATACGCGAAATTGACTGTTGAAATTAATAGCGCGCGTAACAATTCTACTGTCAAGGTCATGAGCGTGCAGGGTAACTATTGCCAATATCGTATATAGAATGTATGATCTGTCCTTATTTGGCAATTATCCTCTTGCAGTGTAAGTCACTCTAATTTAAAGTCAATTTTAAGCATTTTTACTGACATTGCTCACGGGAAACTGAAGTAATTTGCATTATAGGCCTGTTAAATCTTGGTCGAAATCACCATGTCTTTGTTTATACCGTTATATACAGCGTTTATAATAAGCATATAACTAGAGTTTAAAAGCATTTGTAGGATATAAAACAGAACTTGCTATGTACTAGTGCATTATCAGTTCGAATAACTTAGGATATATGAGTGTGTGCGAACATATATCCCTAGCAAAAGTCGAATGTAATATGATGCGCGCTTCATTGAGACTCAATGGATAATAACCCGACGGTTAACCGCACGGTTAACCATAGCTAAATCTTAATTATATTTAAAGCAATGTTATAAATTTATACTTTTGGGACTTGATTATTTTATTAGATATAAAGGAACCCTTAAGAAACGTTTTAGGAGCAATTACTGTTACCATTGGCGTATTCAACGGTTAACCACGGTTAACCACTAATTTGCATATATAATTGAGTCTTTAGTTATATAAATTACAGTGGTTAACCGTGGTTAACCGTCGTAGAATTTAACAATTCATAGTTGTGAACACTTGATTCTTTTCTATGGTTAACACTATGTTTAGAAACAGCACAATATGCTAAAATGCAGGCACATTTATCGCCACAAAGTCACAATTTCTCATTATTGCTAATGGTTAACCGTGAGTTAACTGTGGTTAACCGTTCGGCGCCACTGGATACCAGTAGGTCTTACTCGCCCCAAAATGCGATTTATGTCCACTTTATATTTACAAAGCATCCCAATTAACGGCAAAACACAGATATTAAATTCTCCTGATACAATTCTTACAAAGTATTTTTAACCTTTAGGTTTATGTACTGCATACGCATGTACTTGCACTAAAGACGCTCGTGAGCAATATTTTGTCAAATTCACATATATAGTCTTTATCAGCATTGCCTTTGCTTAAGCATTAACAATAGTTTAAAAACTTAAAGGTTAGCATAATTTGAAAGCTTAGTGGTCTGTCCTTAAACAAATGTGTAAAATGGACCTTACGATTATCGGTAACTGATTGCGTGTCACTTCGAAAACTGCAATGTATCACAGACTGTCTGAGAACGGACCTTGAAATAGCGAGAATATGTTGGGTTATATTGACGATTTAACGTCTGAATTACTCTGCTAAGCATTAGATTGTTATAAAACAGACCGTGTTTTAAAGATTTAAAAGGAATTGTGCGATTATTTATTTCTTAAGTGTTGCATAAACATATAATACGCGAAATTGACTGTTGAAATTAATAGCGCGCGTAACAATTCTACTGTCAAGGTCATGAGCGTGCAGGGTAACTATTGCCAATATCGTATATAGAATGTATGATCTGTCCTTATTTGGCAATTATCATCTTGCAGTGTAAGTCACTCTAATTTAAAGTCAATTTTAAGCATTTTTACTGACATTGCTCACGGGAAACTGAAGTAATTTGCATTATAGGCCTGTTAAATCTTGGTCGAAATCACCATGTCTTTGTTTATACCGTTATATACAGCGTTTATAATAAGCATATAACTAGAGTTTAAAAGCATTTGTAGGATATAAAACAGAACTTGCTATGTACTAGTGCATTATCAGTTCGAATAACTTAGGATATATGAGTGTGTGCGAACATATATCCCTAGCAAAAGTCGAATGTAATATGATGCGCGCTTCATTGAGACTCAATGGATAATAACCCGACGGTTAACCGCACAGTTAACCATAGCTAAATCTTAATTATATTTAAAGCAATGTTATAAATTTATACTTTTTGGGACTTGATTATTTTATTAGATATAAAGGAACCCATAAGAAACGTTTTAGGAGCAATTACTGTTACCATTGGCGTATTCCAACGGTTAACCACGGTTAACCACTATTTTGTATATATAATTGAGTCTTTAGTTATTTAAATTACAGTGGTTAACCGTGGTTAACCGTCGTAGTTTAACAATTCATAGTTGTGAACACTTGATTCTTTTCTATGGTTAACACTATGTTTAGAAACAGCACAATATGCTAAAATGCAGGCACATTTATCGCCACAAAGTCACAATTTCTCATTATTGCTAATGGTTAACCGTGAGTTAACTGTGGTTAACCGTTCGGCGCCACTGGATACCAGTAGGTCTTACTCGCCCCAAAATGCGATTTATGTCCACTTTATATTTACAAAGCATCCCAATTAACGGCAAAACACAGATATTAAATTCTCCTGATACATTTCTTACAAAGTATTTTTAACCTTTAGGTTTATGTACTGCATACGCATGTACTTGCACTAAAGACGCTCGTGAGCAATATTTTGTCAAATTCACATATATAGTCTTTATCAGCATTGCCTTTGCTTAAGCATTAACAATAGTTTAAAAACTTAAAGGTTAGCATCATTTGAAAGCTTAGTGGTCTGTCCTTAAACAAATGTGTAAAATGGACCTTACGATTATCGGTAACTGATTGCGTGTCACTTCGAAAACTGCAATGTATCACAGACTGTCTGAGAACGGACCTTGAAATAGCGAGAATATGTTGGGTTATATTGACGATTTAACGTCTGAATTACTCTGCTAAGCATTAGATTGTTATAAAACAGACCGTGTTTTAAAGATTTAAAAGGAATTGTGCGATTATTTATTTCTTAAGTGTTGCATAAACATATAATACGCGAAATTGACTGTTGAAATTAATAGCGCGCGTAACAATTCTACTGTCAAGGTCATGAGCGTGCAGGGTAACTATTGCCAATATCGTATATAGAATGTATGATCTGTCCTTATTTGGCAATTATCATCTTGCAGTGTAAGTCACTCTAATTTAAAGTCAATTTTAAGCATTTTTACTGACATTGCTCACGGGAAACTGAAGTAATTTGCATTATAGGCCTGTTAAATCTTGGTCAGAAATCACCATGTCTTTGTTTATACCGTTATATACAGCGTTTATAATAAGCATATAACTAGAGTTTAAAAGCATTTGTAGGATATAAAACAGAACTTGCTATGTACTAGTGCATTATCAGTTCGAATAACTTAGGATATATGAGTGTGTGCGAACATATATCCCTAGCAAAAGTCGAATGTAATATGATGCGCGCTTCATTGAGACTCAATGGATAATAACCCGACGGTTAACCGCACAGTTAACCATAGCTAAATCTTAATTATATTTAAAGCAATGTTATAAATTTATACTTTTTGGGACTTGATTATTTTATTAGATATAAAGGAACCCATAAGAAACGTTTTAGGAGCAATTACTGTTACCATTGGCGTATTCCAACGGTTAACCACGGTTAACCACTATTTTGTATATATAATTGAGTCTTTAGTTATTTAAATTACAGTGGTTAACCGTGGTTAACCGTCGTAGTTTTTAACAATTCATAGTTGTGAACACTTGATTCTTTTCTATGGTTAACACTATGTTTAGAAACAGCACAATATGCTAAAATGCAGGCACATTTATCGCCACAAAGTCACAATTTCTCATTATTGCTAATGGTTAACCGTGAGTTAACTGTGGTTAACCGTTCGGCGCCACTGGATACCAGTAGGTCTTACTCGCCCCAAAATGCGATTTATGTCCACTTTATATTTACAAAGCATCCCAATTAACGGCAAAACACAGATATTAAATTCTCCTGATACATTTCTTACAAAGTATTTTTAACCTTTAGGTTTATGTACTGCATACGCATGTACTTGCACTAAAGACGCTCGTGAGCAATATTTTGTCAAATTCACATATATAGTCTTTATCAGCATTGCCTTTGCTTAAGCATTAACAATAGTTTAAAAACTTAAAGGTTAGCATCATTTGAAAGCTTAGTGGTCTGTCCTTAAACAAATGTGTAAAATGGACCTTACGATTATCGGTAACTGATTGCGTGTCACTTCGAAAACTGCAATGTATCACAGACTGTCTGAGAACGGACCTTGAAATAGCGAGAATATGTTGGGTTATATTGACGATTTAACGTCTGAATTACTCTGCTAAGCATTAGATTGTTATAAAACAGACCGTGTTTTAAAGATTTAAAAGGAATTGTGCGATTATTTATTTCTTAAGTGTTGCATAAACATATAATACGCGAAATTGACTGTTGAAATTAATAGCGCGCGTAACAATTCTACTGTCAAGGTCATGAGCGTGCAGGGTAACTATTGCCAATATCGTATATAGAATGTATGATCTGTCCTTATTTGGCAATTATCATCTTGCAGTGTAAGTCACTCTAATTTAAAGTCAATTTTAAGCATTTTTACTGACATTGCTCACGGAAACTGAAGTAATTTGCATTATAGGCCTGTTAAATCTTGGTCGAAATCACCATGTCTTTGTTTATACCGTTATATACAGCGTTTATAATAAGCATATAACTAGAGTTTAAAAGCATTTGTAGGATATAAAACAGAACTTGCTATGTACTAGTGCATTATCAGTTCGAATAACTTAGGATATATGAGTGTGTGCGAACATATATCCCTAGCAAAAGTCGAATGTAATATGATGCGCGCTTCATTGAGACTCAATGGATAATAACCCGACGGTTACCGCACGGTTAACCATAGCTAAATCTTAATTATATTTAAAGCAATGTTATAAATTTATACTTTTTGGGACTTGATTATTTTATTAGATATAAAGGAACCCTTAAGAAACGTTTTAGGAGCAATTACTGTTACCATTGGCGTATTCAACGGTTAACCACGGTTAACCACTATTTTGTATATATAATTGAGTCTTTAGTTATTTAAATTACAGTGGTTAACCGTGGTTAACCGTCGTAGTTTTAACAATTCATAGTTGTGAACACTTGATTCTTTTCTATGGTTAACACTATGTTTAGAAACAGCACAATATGCTAAAATGCAGGCACATTTATCGCCACAAAGTCACAATTTCTCATTATTGCTAATGGTTAACCGTGAGTTAACTGTGGTTAACCGTTCGGCGCCACTGGATACCAGTAGGTCTTACTCGCCCCAAAATGCGATTTATGTCCACTTTATATTTACAAAGCATCCCAATTAACGGCAAAACACAGATATTAAATTCTCCTGATACATTTCTTACAAAGTATTTTTAACCTTTAGGTTTATGTACTGCATACGCATGTACTTGCACTAAAGACGCTCGTGAGCAATATTTTGTCAAATTCACACATAGTCTTTATCAGCATTGCCTTTGCTTAAGCATTAACAATAGTTTAAAAACTTAAAGGTTAGCATCATTTGAAAGCTTAGTGGTCTGTCCTTAAACAAATGTGTAAAATGGACCTTACGATTATCGGTAACTGATTGCGTGTCACTTCGAAAACTGCAATGTATCACAGACTGTCTGAGAACGGACCTTGAAATAGCGAGAATATGTTGGGTTATATTGACGATTTAACGTCTGAATTACTCTGCTAAGCATTAGATTGTTATAAAACAGACCGTGTTTTAAAGATTTAAAAGGAATTGTGCGATTATTTATTTCTTATGTGTTGCATAAACATATAATACGCGAAATTGACTGTTGAAATTAATAGCGCGCGTAACAATTCTACTGTCAAGGTCATGAGCGTGCAGGGTAACTATTGCCAATATCGTATATAGAATGTATGATCTGTCCTTATTTGGCAATTATCATCTTGCAGTGTAAGTCACTCTAATTTAAAGTCAATTTTAAGCATTTTTACTGACATTGCTCACGGGAAACTGAAGTAATTTGCATTATAGGCCTGTTAAATCTTGTCGAAATCACCATGTCTTTGTTTATACCGTTATATACAGCGTTTATAATAAGCATATAACTAGAGTTTAAAAGCATTTGTAGGATATAAAACAGAACTTGCTATGTACTAGTGCATTATCAGTTCGAATAACTTAGGATATATGAGTGTGTGCGAACATATATCCCTAGCAAAAGTCGAATGTAATATGATGCGCGCTTCATTGAGACTCAATGGATAATAACCCGACGGTTAACCGCACGGTTAACCATAGCTAAATCTTAATTATATTTAAAGCAATGTTATAAATTTATACTTTTTGGGACTTGATTATTTTATTAGATATAAAGGAACCCTTAAGAAACGTTTTAGGAGCAATTACTGTTACCATTGGCGTATTCCAACGGTTAACCACGGTTAACACCTATTTTGTATATATAATTGAGTCTTTAGTTATTTAAATTACAGTGGTTAACCGTGGTTAACCGTCGTAGTTTTTAACAATTCATAGTTGTGAACACTTGATTCTTTTCTATGGTTAACACTATGTTTAGAAACAGCACAATATGCTAAAATGCAGGCACATTTATGGCCACAAAGTCACAATTTCTCATTATTGCTAATGGTTAACCGTCAGTTAACTGTGGTTAACCGTTCGGCGCCACTGGATACCAGTAGGTCTTACTCGCCCCAAAATGCGATTTATGTCCACTTTATATTTACAAAGCATCCCAATTAACGGCAAAACACAGATATTAAATTCTCCTGATACATTTCTTACAAAGTATTTTTAACCTTTAGGTTTATGTACTGCATACGCATGTACTTGCACTAAAGACGCTCGTGAGCAATATTTTGTCAAATTCACATATATAGTCTTTATCAGCATTGCCTTTGCTTAAGCATTAACAATAGTTTAAAAACTTAAAGGTTAGCATCATTTGAAAGCTTAGTGGTCTGTCCTTAAACAAATGTGTAAAATGGACCTTACGATTATCGGTAACTGATTGCGTGTCACTTCGAAAACTGCAATGTATCACAGACAATCGTGGACATAACAGTTGAGAAAATTGCTTAAATTTTCCGGAACACACATTCGACTAACTTCATTAGGCTTTCGCCCCCCTCTCCCCCAACCAATGTTGCTATTATTATCCCTAGACTTAAAACGCAACATAACAACATTGTCTAGGGGGAAGGGGGGATATCCAAGGTCAAATACAGAAATTATAGTACAATTTATACTCTGACAGACGCATCTTGGAATTTTATTAACAAGTTATGTCCAGGATTGCTGGTCAAAATAATATCCACATCCTGCGAGGGCGTGCCAGCGAAAATTTTCGAAAGTTCGCTAGCGGAGATGATACTGGTGCAAAGGTTGGGGATGATGCACAGGTGGCGGATAATCTTTTGTACAAAGTGTATGGCAACGAGGTGCAGATACCGATAGATAAAATTTTGAAGGATTATGGTAGTTTGGCTCCGTACAACATGAACAACAACCTTCAGTATACTCTGAGAATGGGATCGAACGAAGATGTCATCACCGCACAGGGTGAAGAACCTCTCGGTGCGTGGAGTCTGAACAATGTGGAGATAGAGTACGAGAGCGTAAAGAGTGATGAGTTGGTCAGAAACTCTGACGAGATTTATTCAATGGGAAAGGGACTCATGTACAACCACGTTACATGTTGGAAGAACGAGGTGTGGAAACCTGTGGAGACTATCATCACACACACCATCAACCCTCCGAGAAAAAGAGTCTGCCACCGTGTATCTTTTTACAAAACCTAATAGATCAGACAGCGAGGAGTATGTGTACCCAAACATTGAAAGTGTTGATGTGACGGTGGAAAGAACGCCCAATCAGGTGTACTCACAGGGCATCCCAAAGGTGAGGTTGTTCAACGAGGCGGAAAGGTTATTTGGAGATAAGACACCATTGAAGAAAATAACTCCTGCGGAGTTTTCTAAAGATAAGTTTTGCCTGTGCGTTGACCTGCGAAGCGTTGATAAGGAGCATGTGTTTGGATCTGGTCGGAGGATTGTGAACACGCAGAGTGGGATTATGTTGAAAATTAATAAAAAGGCGCACGTTGGAGATCTAAAAGTGTGGGGTATTAGTTGAAGAAAATAAATAAAATAATATTATTTTAAAATAATATTATTAAAGTTTTTTTATAATATATAAACTCTTTATTAAAGATCCAATAAAAATAGAATACAATATTTACATCTGATCATTGAAGAAAATAGAAAGTGTTATAAAAAATGTTCTAAAACTGTTCAAAAATTTTGTTCAATGTTATAAAAATAGTTAATCAGAATTGCATAACTAATTAATCAACAGATGGTGTGGTGTAGATTCTTTTGCTTACGCAAGTTGGCCTTGATCTCTCGTAGATCTACTTTCTTGTACGTGGTGGTTTGGTCAATAATCATCTTCTTCAAAGGATCAGTGATCTTCATGGATGATTCGTGATGAAAGTTTGCCCAATCCATGGGATTAGGGACATTGAGACCACCATAACGTACAGGTAGAGAGAGTAGTGCTCTTTCTTCATTTGAACAAGGTCCTCTGCCAGATAATGCTGGGATGACGTTTTCGTTGGTTACATTCTCCAATGGACCTAGCAGATTACCAATGTCATTGATCGTTCGCATAACATATTGCCATTTCCCAATAATGGAATGTGAAAAGGCGGCATATGCAGCATGTGGATACATTTCTGCAATTTTCGATAGCGTCAGGATTTCTTCTTTCCATTCTTCTACTTTCATCTTTACAAATTCTTCTACAAAAGAACGTTTGCCACATGCAGAACCAAGCATTTTATGACCCAAGGTGGTGATCTTAATGTCAGTGTCTCTAAATAGAACTTTTTCCTGTTCATGGAATTCCTCTTTAACCACCAGTGTCGTCTTACTGGCATTTGGTAGATAGCCGAATTCCGGCCCGACAAGTTTAAGATGTTGCCACCAACGTCCAAGCGCTTCTAACTTTCCTGCACCAGTAGAGTCGTCTGCAAACCATACTTGACTTGCATCGGGTTCTTCTACCTTTAAACTTTTGATCAGTGGAGTTATTGCCAAACCATACATCGCCATAGCTAAGGGATCACCTTGAGTTGTTCCTTCAGTTGATAAAATTTCTCCTCCTCCAACAACAAACATCCTCACAGGGGCCTGGTAAGTATTGTTTAGGATCGTCGTTATTGTTGGGCATATGACTTGAATGTTATGGAGAGCTGCCTTTCGATTTAAAGTGTTAAATGCATTTGTAGCATCGACCAATAATATCGCTTCACATTCGTCAGAATCCATTATCTCATTTATAGCATGAACTGCCGCCTCGCATCAAGCTTCATAGCCCGCACACGTCTGTAAAGGTCCAACTGCTTTCTGTACATCATCTCGCACTACTCTGAGGATGGACTTGCAAATTATACGTCTTGGTACTTCTCCGACCCCAATCGGACGCACACCAGGATTTTTATCCAATGGGATTAATCTGCATGCTACAAACGCTGATAGACCTTCTGGGTCAACAAACGAAGTACACAAGCGTCTTGCTACTCCACTAAGGGCGTTGCACAGGTCGGTGAGGCGGTTTTAAATTACAAACAGAAACGACCTTGATCTCATTGGCAGTTTCCTTTATTACTTCGCCTGTAATACCTTCAAATATGATTGGATCGTAGTGACTCTCCTCAGAATCTGTGGTGGGTAAAAGAATATCAGGGCTTGGAATCTTGCTCACAGGGTGCTTTTCAATGAGAATTTCTCTAGTTGTTTTCCACTTAATATTTCCATCTTCATCTTCACCTGTTGGTATTGGAAGGTCGGGATCTAGAATACGCCTTTGATTTGCAATAGAAATGAGACGTACCGCCTGACGGATTTTGCCTTGGAGCATTAAACGATTAAAGCCCGTCGCAATGTGGTTGATTTCGTTATGTGAGGTATAGTTCGAGGACAAATGACTTTGAATACATTTTCCTTCCGATATGAGCTGTTTAAACTTTCCTGCTGACCATAAACTCAATCTACGCTCCACACAAGACGCATGATCTTTACTCTTACTTTTCGCGTGAGGCTTTTGCAACAGGAGGCTTTGCATCACTGAACACGCTTTAAGAGCAATACATTCAATGGGTGACTCATCTGCATATGCCTGGTATAAACGGGTTAGCTCTTTAATAAAGGCTTTACCAGCTTTTCCTGAGGGAAGCAGAAATATATTTTTTCTCCATGTTACTATTTCTTCATAGGCATCGTTTATAGATCGAATACAATCGTCTCCACTTGATTCTCCCCATTGAAAACTGGCCGGTGTATGTATTTCATCCGGTAAAGGCAAGACGTTTACATTGATTAATTCATCATTTATGTTAATGTCCGAACCTGTTCTAGCGTTACTTGCTCCTTGTCGCTCGATATTTTGACATTCAACTTGCTCCAATACATCTATTTCTTGAGAAATTTCTGTCGCTTCAATCGTGTTTTCGACAGAGTTATCACAAGATAGTTTTCTTGATTCGCTTTTTAGAATTTTTGCGGCTTTGTCACGAAGATTTTGGGCTGTGAAACCAAACAAAGCATATCCTCTCTCTTCCCATAGACGTTTCATATTTTCCATGTAGCCTTTCTTCCTACCAGTCGTGTTATCAGCTTTATTTCTTTCATGTTCAGTTATTGCCAACTCACGGCATGATAGGAGATCCACAATCATTTCCTCTGTCCATTTTGTTCGCCTTGAGTTGGTTTTCTTCTTCGGCGGCATTGAGCCACTTGAAGGTGTGTTTAAAATCTCGATTATCTTGGCTATTTAGCAGTGAATTTAATATAATAAACAAATGAACTCATGCTCTTTAACTTATATACGAGTCAGAACAGAATTGGTTCACTGTGATTGATAAATAAGACTCATAATATAATAATAATATAGAGCTCACTAAAATACGTTAACACGCGATCAACACGTCGCATACTATATAGAGCTCACTAAAATACGTCAACACGCGATCAACACGTCGCAAAATAATATTATAAAAGTTTTTTTATAATATAAGTTTCATAAAAAATTATATTATAAAAGTTTTTTTATAATATAAGTCTCGTAAAATAATATTATAAAAGTTTTTACATAAAATAAATAATGGAGGCATGTAATATTATTATTAATGGTAAGTCTGCGTGTGGAAAGACACACTTGTTGCTGAGGATGTTGGGAGAAGAGTTTGTTAAAAAGTTTGCCTTTGTCATCATCATCTGTCCAACGTTTGAATGGAACGAAACTTATCACAGGTGGAAGCACATACACGACACAAACATTATAACACTGCCAATAAGTCAGGATAGGGTGAACGAAACTTTGGACCTTGTGGCAAGTATTTTTGAAGGGACATTTTGTCTCATCATCCACGATGATTGTGCGTCCTCCAAAGATGTGAAAGGTCAGACATCTAGTCTCGTCAAACTGAGGTTTTCCGCAAGGCATAGGAAGCTGAGCGTTATCGTCCTGACGAAACAACCAAAAAGTATTGCGCTCGCGTTTCGTCAAAATGCAACGAGGCTCATTACATTTTTTACACCCAACCGAGGTGATATGAAGGTTATTATGGATGAGTATTTGTACGGTGTTGGAAAGAATGAGACTGATCAGATTGTTAAGTCACTCAAAAATATAAAATATTGTTATTTGGATATTAGTCTATCCCACCCATTTGGTTATGAACTGAAGGTATTAAAAGTATTAATAATATTATTTTTTAATAATATTATTTTACAAAAGTTTTTTATGAAAAATATCACCCTATAATAAAGTTATCATGACAGAGACGGTCGATGAGTTTTTATTGATGGGAGATAATATCCCTACGGAGGAACCAAAGATTAACAAACGTGAGGCACTCATTGGTGCTGTTCGAAATGGTGATATATAAAAACGGAGAAGTATGTGGAGAAGCTGACGGAGAAGGGGGTGGATAAATTATACGAGGAGTACGAAACCATGAAACGTGAAAGGGCACAGGTGTTTTAGTGTGACTTGTTTCTGAGCAAGTTCTCTGCGCTACTTGGTGGGACTGGTGTTGTCAAAGACGCAAAGATGTTGGAGGATGACCTCAAAGAGGATCCGTTGCTGAGGGAGGATGTTATTAAAATAATGAGATACGTCCAACCTTATATTCCACTCGTTGGGATACTCAGTGGTGGTCTGACTGTCGGTGCACACATTATTATGACAAAAAGTGATGAGAGTGAGGACACAGTTTTGTAAGTTTTATACAAAATAATATAAGTTTTATATAAAATAATATTATAAAAGTTTTTTATAATATAAGTTTCACATAAAATAATATTATAAAAGTTTTTATATAAGATAAGTCTTATATAAAATAACACCATAATAAAACTTTATATAATTATTCTAAAAGTTCACTTTTTTAGCTTACACTTGAAGATACATCTCTCCATCTTTGTTCACAAAAATACTGTCAATTAAAATAGTTACATTAACCTCGTTAGGTTCATCCACATAGCTTTTGAACGCAACTTTTTCCCCAGCCTTATTGTAAAACCTCGATATGTGTGGGATAATCTTTGCGTATAATGTTGGTGTGTCTCCGTCTGTGTACAAACATCTTGCGATACCCTCCTTCCCAGTGTGTGTTTCACACTCTGTGATTATGTTTGTGAACTCATCGATGAGCTCTTCGTTCAAAACTAATGGGAGTGAGTAACTGATAGGTTTAAATTTATCATTTTTTTGAACACCAAATGTTGAACACTCATTAAAGACCAACTCTAATGGTGTACCTTTTAATCATGGTCTTTTTGGTCCCAAACTTTGTCAGATCCTTAGTCACAAACGTAAGGTTTACTTTGTGTTACCTACACTATTTGTGTTTGACATATTATTTGTAGTGTGTGTGGTGAGTTTTTAAACCAACATTATTTTATAAAAAACTTTATAAAATAAATAAACTATTACAATGTTTTATGAAAGTTTATCTTGGGATATAATCCTTTTAGTCGTACTTGGCCTCTTTTTGCTACGAGTGGTTATATAGATTATCTACCCACAGAGTAAGGTGAGCACCATCTTAGAGTCAAGGTCTCAAAGCCTTACTAACAAGGGTGAAAGGGGGCGACAAAGCCGTAAGAGTGACACCACACTTAGGAAGGCGAACCAACTAACGAGGAGTGGCAAGAAATATACAAAGAGGCTGTGGCACTCCTCCTCATGAGTGAGGGCGACATATCACGCAGGAAAAATAAAAAACCACTTGTAGTACAAGGACATGCAAAACTTGTATTTGTTGAAGATTAAAATAATTTACAAAAAAATATATAAATAATATTATTTTAAAATAATATTATTCAAAAAAATATTTTAAAAATGTGTGGTGTCATGTTACAAAGTTGTGACGTCATGAAGTGGCCCAGAAAAAATATTTTTGAAATGTGGGGAATGCTCGCGAAGCGAGTGGGTGGCGTCATGCAGCGCGCGAAGCGTGGGGAATTTCCCACGAAGTTATGACGTCACGTGGGGGTGGGGAAATTCCCACGAAGTTATGACGTTATGAGGTGAAATGGCGGTGGGATATTCGTGGGGTTTTTTTTTAAATAGCAAAATGTCCCAGAACCGGCACTTTCCTACTACTCAGACAATAGTAAACGAGGGCACATTAAGACGCATTTGTTTGTAATGTTTTTAATTTTTCACGCTTTGTGGTATTAATATTGAAATAATATATATAACCAGACTATTTATAAATACAGTTTACAAATCGCAACTATGATTGAGAGAAAAATTCATTCTGTGTGAAAATCTTTTCTCAGCTAAGAAGATACCTGGCATTTCAGGCCCTTTCTGGTATTATAACATGCACTATAAGTATAGAATCCACTCCTTAGCTAGGCGCCATATTGAATTTTGCGGCCGCGTCGGGAAAGGTGTGGACACTAACTAGGTGCTCTACCGTATCTGAAATAGCCCTGACAAATCCTCTCGTACCCCGAGCCTGCGATCCTTTGGGAAGAATCAAAGGCTCTGGGATAATCCATAACCGAAAATGAATATGATTGGTCGTTGATACGGAATGGCATGTCGCAATAATGCAACAATAAATTATTAACCGAGTAATTATAGATACAATATAGCTGCCGTTTAGGAGTGTTCGAATATTGTTTTTGTATTTCAGAGTAATTTTAGCTGTGATAAGATGAATAATCTTCTGTAATATTACACGGAAAATATAAAGAAAGGTACAGTATTAAGTTTGTAATGTTTATAAATGAATGTCACACGTGAAATAGAACGTGAAAACTTTATTCAAGTTTTTGCTGAAATTTATTAGCCCACATAAAATGTTCATATGCTTTAATATTTTGGAAATATTCTTTATCTTGGTTTTGAAAATCGTTATTCTTTATCATAACTTTTTATTTGATCGTGAATAACAGACTATTTGATTTATAATTCATTTGAAAATGTTGGTATTTAGCTGCCTAATCAGCTAATGCTGATCAGATCATGCCTGTAGATTCTATTTGTGTGGAGGTAGCCAACCTTTGAATGGAGCTAGGCTATACCGGCGCAACCGCAGGGTTCTGGGGTTCACCAAGCCGGCCAAAACTAGTAGCCTGGGGACACGAATGAGTCCTGAAATGAAACTCTAGGTCTGACTCGGGATCCCCGATGATGAGTTTTGGAGGTAGCCAGTAACTCCAGGCTTAGATAACTAGATCCACATGATTTTTGGAGTTGTTAGCCAGTAACTCCAGGTTTAGACAGCTAGCTCCACTGCCTTCACAAGATTTTTGGAGTTAGCCTGTAATTCTTATCTATTTACGTGAATGCAGCAGGCATTGTTAAATACTTATCTTGTATTCTAGCCTGCATACTTGTATTAAGAATATAGAACAAATTAGTCATACACATTAGTAATAAGTATACCATGTATATTTTGGATATTTTTATATACAGTTTTGTGGCTTATTAGGCAAGGGTCAATCTTGGCAGGAGAATACATACTCCCACTGGATATATATAATAATAATTTAATGTTTTTTCAACAACAGCATAAAACATAATCATAAAATTCCAACGTTGGCCAGGACCTAGCCCGCTCGCAGGGTATTCAGGATAAAGTTATGACCCGTGCATGGCAACTCACCCAATGTACAGAAAAACATTGTAATCATACATTGAAGAAATGCCCATTCTGAAAATAGTGTTGTGCAACAGAATTATTTCTAACACCATGATAATCTTGATGTTTACCCACACACCATATACTGGCATCACTCCCATCTTTATATATACCGAACTTGCGGTTAATGCTCAGCAACTGGACTCTGTAGCTCAGTTGGTTAGAGCGCAGGGCCGCAGATTCAATTCCTGCCAGAGAGCTTAAATTGCATTTTTCGCAACTGCTCCTGGCTAGGTCTAAAAAAATGTATATAAATTTCTGTTCGAGTGTTCCATCTACTAATACCTTCTACATGAAGGCAGGTACAATCTTAGACATAATGCTTGAGACTATTTCTCACAATAGTGCAAAGTTAATGTATATTGACAAAACAAACTTTATCACACATGCTTCCCCAGTTTAATGTTGTGAACAATGTTGCTGAACAACTTTTGGTAATTTACTAAATCACAAGTTCAACATTGACTTGGGGGAGTGGGGGCTTACGAAGTGCAACATGATTTTACAGGGAAATTATTATAAGAGGTATGCAAATTTTGCATAGAGTGAAAGGTAGTCTCAACCAGTTATGTCCAAGATTGTAGTCACTGAGTCCAAAATTGCAAAGGATTTTGAGAAAGCTACAAGAACGGTCTATTTACAAAGGGGACTATTATACCAAGTGTTATGTATGCCCCCATCTTTCAAATACTTCAAACTACCTTGATCACTTGTAGAAATCAATGGGTATGTCAAGTATGAAGCTTACAGGCTGTTCGAAAGAGCTGGACAGGCTCACCAACAAATTTCGTCGCAAATCGGACTTTTGGTGTCTGTAGCGTGTTGTCGCGTGATATTTGTTTACAATTACAAAGGTCAAAGTCCGCGATTATATTTATATTAAGTTCTGAATAGTAAAGTACGGTTTCAAGCTAAGTCAAGGGCAAGCTATATCAGTTGTTCCTTTTTATGCTATTTCTGTCCTCTATAGTCTGGTCAGTCTGTACTGTACCCTTTGTGCGTATAATTCTTACCTTAGCCGGAGTGAACGCCTGAGCATGCGTCTTGTTTCAAATTGTTTCCTAATGGCAGGACAGTAATGCAAAAACTAAAAAGGAAAAGGAATTTTACAGTTTGTTCGAAAATTTTCTTTGACGATTATCATTGCTCATGTATACATACTTCGAACAAATTTGTATTAAAAGTGACTTCCAAAAAAAGTTTTGAAATTGAAATTTACTCGTGCATGTACTGTATATAGCTGGCACAGCAATTTTCTCAAAGTGATGCTCGTTTAGTCTTAGGCAGGGTTGAACACTTCACAAATGCAACATCTGCCTATTTTTTAATTTGCCTAAACATTTTAAACATTTTGACTAAGATGGTTGTAAAGTTTTGATAATTCACAGTTGATCTAAATTGTCACTTCTTCAGATTAATAGTTCAGTGTTTTGGACACAAGGCAATTCATTTCAGGATCTGGCGCAAGTAAATGGGAGAAGAGTTTGTCCAGCCTGATAACTGATAAGACAGAAAACCCACTAAGAAACAATGTTTCAACGTATACAGTATGTGTCTCTTTTCAACATATATCAGCTTTCAGTAACAGGCTAACGACGACAGCTGCAGAGCTGTTTTGACTCTTGCACGAATAACAATCAGCTTGGAACGTGATGCCCTTTTTCTGAAATGCACTTTAAAAACTAATTTGTCGATTGTTATGAAAAATGTTTTCATAACTCTTAAACCGTCACGCAAATCAACCTAACACAGAATATCAATTTTGTCATGCAAATCGATCTAGTTTCTGAAGATCAATAGCCCTGCAAGTTTGGGGTTAAATTTTACCGGATATGAAATCTGCAAAAATAGGGAAAGACGGATTTAAAATTGATAAATAACATTCTATATATTAAGTCGTATTTTACGCATGCGCCGTGCGAGGGGGTGCAGCTATTTATCATTTACAGCTTGGCGAACTAATTCAGTTTAAAGTTGAGAGTCATCGAGAAGACATGAAGATCTTTCATATAATGATATACGCTACAAATTCTGATGTCGTGGCTGTTGCTTGGACTTCAAAGGAAATATTTACGTTGATATACTAGTATCCCAGATGGCGCGTTTTCAGTAATACGACGATGTAAGTCTCTTTTCGCTCTTTGTATACAATTTTACCTGTAATTCGGCAGGACCACTTTTACGATTTTTGCATGAAGGTCTTCAAGATCAGAGAAAACCTTAAAGCCTGTCGCACGCGTGAGCTCTTGGCTGAGCTCAGAGATGTCGTAGCTTAGCAAGTTACTCTCATATAAAAGACGACAGGCTTTACCTAGAGGCTTCGCGGAGATACAATTATCAGCAAAATGGACATGCGCTTTAAAGAATGTGGCTGATCAAACCACCTCGCGAGGTCGGTACAAGTCTATACAAGTTTATACAAAAGTGGCAGTAAAGATTCACGTCTTATTCTATCATAAGTTCTATTTTTAGTAAGTTGTTCCTAATGACAGATACTGCATGTTCGACATTCTACCCATTGCAGACAATTTGTGGTATTAGCAGCCCCTTTGTTAGTACGCTATGTATGCCAGCAATTGTGCAGTTACTTTTCTTATATAGTTTGCATTTTTAGGGAGATTATTATTTGATCTGCCGTTGCCAGGGCGGGATGGAAGGCGACCCTGATCTTGAAACAATGAAACAACTCGCTATAATTATGAGCATGTATAATATATAAACGCGCTTTAAACATGTAAAATGTATTGAAAGGTGTTACAAAAATTATGAATCATAAAATATTCAACTGACTTAGTTCAGTTACCAGCTGGTCAAAATAATCCTATTTCTTATCCCCTCTCGGCGAGCATATATATAACATTGTGAACAAGCGCAAGCACTCTTTTATATCTGTATGTTAGTAATATATGAACGATGCTAAGTAACTTTAGTATTTCACTTCCATTCTAACATTAGGATGATTTACTTGCCCGCAGTGTCCTTGCCATAGAGTTCTGAGAAAGTTATAAAATTAAACTGCGGACTTTATTTGTCAGTGAATAACTAACGAGGTCACAACAACTCGGCTACCTCATGCATGTGTGATTATCGAAGCTGCGCCTTTCCATTAGATTGTTTTTAAAATAATCTGTATATGTACGTTGAACTTTTTCAAAATACTCGTTTCATTTGTTAAATTTTGATAGATAGTTTATATAAATATTTGGCTATTCAATTGAGATTCTCAAAGAAGCAGGGGGATACAAGGGGGTTCGCATAATTTTAGTCACACTGATGTTAGCTTTAATACGTAAACATGTTAAAACAACTTAACTGCATAAACGTGCGATGCGTGTCTATATATAACGTCCCAAGTTTGCCACCCAGTTCAGTTTTGAAAAGACGCTCACGAAGCGACGCCTAAAACTGGTTCAGAACCTGTCTCGTTTTATAGACGCAGTTTTATAAAGACAAAATGAAACTGTTTCTTAAAGCAGCGCTCCTGTACATGTCGGCAATATTTCTGTTCCTGATCTTGCTACCGCTTGCTGTTAAAATGGAAGAAGAGTACTGTCGCCACGAGGATTCAATGAACGTGGCAATTCCCTTTCGTTTGTTGTACCAAGGTAATTTTCATTTTAGAAATATTCTTTTTACTTTGATTCATACAAAGATATTTTTAATAGTAAAAGAGAGCGTTAAAAGGCTTTTTGAATGATTCTATGTAATCTTCGCATCGTTTTTAATTACTTATATAAGAACGAACTCGGAACAGCCATAAATTTTAAAGAATTGGCATGGCATTGGTTTTCAGTGGCGTAGCCAGCTTGAATTGACTGGTCATGCTTTTATGAACATGGTTAGCTTAACCCGTCCAATTTCCGAGTGCCAAAGGCGCGAGCCTCCTAGCTAGGGGGTCTAGGGGCTCCCCCCCCGAGAAATAGCTCGGAAACGCTATTTACTGCATTCTGAGGGACGTTTCAACCCAAAATTAACCTCATAAAAACACCAAAATTATTATGGTTCTCATTACCTATATCTAAACTTAAAAATCAGCCAATCACTTATAATATCCGCTTCAATAGAAGCAGGATTCGTCACACTTGCTGAAGCCATTGTATAAACGCGCAAAGACGATATAAATATGATAATTACTCACCTTACACAAGTGTGTTAAGTCGCGCGGAAAGCTCGCTAGGAAAGGCAGTACAAGTCATGCCTTCTCCAAATAGCATGAGTTCGGCTCAATAAACGTTAACAGCCGTTTTGAGCATGTGCAAGGCCAGTTATCCAATCAGAAGCCAGTATTATTTGTATTAAATATCATAGCAACTCATGCCTTCTGAAAAGAGCATGAGTGAAACACGAGCTCGAGTCGCGCGTGAATCGATATATTGCCGGAAATGAGTTTTGTAGAGCTGCAGTTGCTAGGAAACAGACACGGCAACAGTCGGCAAGGCTGCAAAATTGCGTAAATGTAATAGAAAGCGGAAAATGTTTTAAAAACAATAATGAAAAATCCAGAAAAATGACATTGAATTGAATTCTAAAGCTTTAGGATAAACAAAGCAATGTTTTAGACGGAACTTGGAAGAAAAATTTCTCAATTTTGTGAAAATTTTTAGTCATGCTGGGCATGACAAGCATGACCGGTAGCTACGCCACTGTAAATAATGTTTTTGTCCATCAATTATCGCGGACGGGTCGGTATGGCTTACCATTAGTGGACTTCGCACTTATCTCAAATACATGACGGATTGTCAGGAGTAGAATGAGCGAAAGTTTTTAAAAACAAATGAGAAACTTTGAAAGTCGTTTGATTGCAATTAAGAGCCTTGAAAAGTAATTTTTCCTCTTATACTTTACAAAAAGGATAAGAAGAGACATATCATTGGAAATTCGAAATTCGTAAAATATAAGGCAAATATATTTGTGTTAATTGTTGATGTGTTCGTTGATAAAAATTGTTACTCATGCGCGATTTTGGAAATTCGTTCAGTACAGGTGTTAGTTTTAAAATTATTCTAACTTATGTTATCAACAAGCTTTAAATTAAAAAGAAAGCAAATAAATCTCACGAGATATTGATCTATTTTAAACAAATTACTTATAAGCAAAAAGCTGTTTAGTTTCATGAACATTTCAAAACGTTTTACAAAATATCTAAGGTTGAATTTGACCTCAATTCGAGCTTATATAGAATGCAACATACTACCTACATCATATATTTCGGAAATTTACAATTTTATAAGTAAATTTGCTAATGATTTTACTATTTTTGTCGTTTTGTACTGTACTCCAAAAATAGAGAATATATGATCGTGTTACCATGACTACCACTTGAAAACTTGCGGAAAGAGCCAGCGGTTTGCTAATTCCGATTACTTCATGTTCAAACAATGTCTGTGAACTATATTTTATTGGCTAGGGTGATGGGTTGCTGCATGCATATATTTCTAGTTATGCCGAATGAAATGTTTTGCTGACACCAGACTTTACTTCATCTTATTGTATTATTATTGATAAGTTATGTTTAGGTTTCCATGCATGGCCTTGAATATAACTGTTTTGTTTGCTGGAAAACACTAAATATACATGGTGTTTTCACAGAGACCCAAACCTCTATCATAATTTCAAAGTTATAGGGTGTTTCTGACATTGACTGGACCTTTGAAAGCGCCATTTTTATATTTCATAAAAAATATTGATACTATATGTAAGTCAGTCCTACAAGTTAAAGCCGGAATTTTACTTCTCAATCAGCTAAAAATTTTAAATATATTTAACTAATCAAGTCTATTTTTCGCCTATTAAATATATTTGTATAGATATTTGTCCTTTAACAAAACATGTGTTAGTTGAAACGACGTATGATTCCTGGAGCAGCTGTGCTCAGAAATGTTTGCAAGAACCATTCTGTGCTGGGTACAACTTTAAGAAAAAGCACCGGATGGAGAAGCCAAACTGCCAGTTAACACACACACTTGATCACAATTTTCATGATTGCAACACAGATGACAAAGGCTGGATTTTTTACCACCCACTTGCCCCAAGAAAGGTAAGAAGGTGCTGTTGAAAGGTGCATTCTATAACCTGAGTTTGCTCGACATTTATAGACAGTAATTTCCTGCTGAACGACTTCCGCGGCCTGCAGTAATCTTGCTAAATTGTGGGATCAATTTGCTTACATTCTCTCTACTATAAAACGTTCGAACGTTCTTCAGCGAAATAATGTGCATACCACGCAATTGTCTTGTTCTTGTTACTTTAATGATTTCTGTTTTTTTTCTTTTGAAATCCAAATTGAAATATATATGATGTAGTAAAGTTATAAGGAGTACAAAACACGAAAATTCTAAGTTCTTCAAGTTTGGTAAATATTTAAATATATTTTATAAAGCGGTGTTTACACCCCAAGCCTTAGCCTGTGCTCACTATGGTGAAGAGTGGACTGGAGCACAGGCTACCCAAGCCTTGGCCTTGGCAATGTTTTCGCTTCGCATATTCATGATTAGCAATTTATAGGACATATACTGATAGTTTCAAAATCATTCATATTTAAACTTACTGGACCTTATACGGGGTGTATAAAAAAACGGAGTCTTCGCTTCAAATGTAAATTTTGAAAAGACTACCAAAGTAAAATGTCTATGTTTATATTCTTTTTCAAGCGTAGCCATTCAGCTTTCTAACGGTGGGTTTCGTTTCAAATTTGAACAATTGGTTAGCGAATAATAATATTTTAAGTGACTGCATGTGATTGGAGAATCTAAAAATTGAGCGTGATAATAATTGATACTAATATTTTTATCAACAAAGCGATAAAATTGGACATTTTTGCAATGAATCATCAAAACCAAACAACTACGGCTTTCCAGCACCACTTTGAGTCCATGTTTTAAAGGTGGATTAAAGGTGGTTTAAGCCATGTTTTAAGTCCATTTAAGCATGAACGAACTTGCCAATTGCTGTTTACATTGCCGTGCGATCGACGGCGTTTGTGTTGCCGGATGATGGACGTAAAACTGTTTTACGGTAATTTGTTGATTGGATTTAGGAGTATCAATCAATAAAACTATCGAATACCTTGTAAAAAGTTATTAAATTTTTCTTAATCCTTTTTCTCGCGTGACAAGGACAATATTGAAGTTTAAACAACAAAATTCAAGAATTTGACACGCAACTATGGAACAACATTAGTAAAAATGCATAATTATGCGGCATCTAAAACTGATAGGTTCTACAATATTTTTTCTTGTTCAGTTATTACTTGCACTAAGGACACCAATGACGACTTGTTCGAAAGAGAAAAGAATAGGCTTTAAAATAAGACCTAAACCACGCTATGTGGTCCAGTATTCCGAAAATTATTAAGTATAAATGATGGACTCCGCAGGATGCTTGACTATATGCTTTGTTTGAAATTAACGCTAAATTTTGCTAAATTCTAGCATATTTACTTTATAGGTGCCATGCAGTAGAATGAACAATTGCAAAAATGGAGGAAAGACAATCATTGATCTTCAAGACGGGCCTGGCTCTGATCCTTACAGGTGTAAATGTCCAAAGGGATACAGAGGAGATCTTTGTCAAATTGGTGAGTTGTTAAATAAAGGATAGTTGTCCAATACTGTCGTATTTCACTTTGGTTTGAAAATTACAACTCGTGACGACTCGTGAAATGCACAAAGCCAAAATAATAGTAGGCCCTTCACCAAATTCTTACGACTCAACGGCTTAAATATATTCGAACGAATAGCATCTTCGTATTATACAGAAGAGGGGCTCCGGAGCCGATTGCGCTGGTTGTGCGCATCGCCCCACCCATGACCTTAAAATTTTGAGTTTAGCTGATGATGACATCATTAATAAAAAAACCCTATTTAGTATATAATTAACAATGTGACAGCTTATTGCTGCGAAAAAAGACTATTGTTTCAACAGACAAAGTTAGTAAGGGGTGATAGCGGAAAAGGAAGTTGTAAAAAAGAAAGCGTTGAAGACCACTACAGATGAGTAACAGACGAGTCTAGACGACTACAGACGAGTAATTTTTCGAAATACGACTGACATTCAGGTACATACAAGTTCATACGACCATAGGCGGCCCAAAAATTCGGGTTTTTAATCTTTTCTGAAAGCTTTTCTTTGATAAATTCACTTGACAAAGCTTGAAAACACGCGTGCCTGAAAATCTTTCCTTTCATGCTCGCGTGACGCTCGCGCGCGTGCACACAAGTCTATTCGGTCTATAATATTGATAAGGTTGGCAAGTTTTTTCAACTCAAACTCATCTACAACTTTTACAAAATATCTCGAAAACTTATTTGTAAACTACTCTTCAAATTTTGATATGTTATTCCTTTGTGGACCACAAATCTTCCAAAATTGACCGAAGGAAAAAAAAGATATTTTCGATTCAATCTGAAATTAGACAATATATAAGCGCAAAAGGTAAGACACTATGGTTGCCATAGCAACACTAACACTATTCCTGTTTGTCCATAAATGGACAGCCCAAGACCTATTTACATTCGTAGAAATGTTCATTTTTCCCTGTCATAAGTGTATCTAATAAAAATTTGGTTGAAAGCGAAAGTTACTGAAAAGTACACATAATTTTACAGAACTGTAGGGAGCCACCTTAAGTGATTCTAGAAGACAAATAGTAGTTATTTTGACCAGTCAAACACCAATTGATTAGCATGATATGTTTGTTATTCAACCCAGTGCAAAAATTTGAATCTTTGATTAAATGTAACGAAGTAATACCACAAAATATGATGGGGGGGGGGCGGTATTTTTTTGGGACACCCTGTATATGTGCTTTACATTTAAAGATTTAGATGCGACAGGTCTTCAACGCTTTCTTTTTTACAACTTCCTTTTCCGCTATCACCCCTTACTAACTTTGTCTGTTGAAACAATAGTCTTTTTTCGCAGCAATAAGCTGTCACATTGTTAATTATATACTAAATAGGATTTTTTTATTAATGATGTCATCATCAGCTAAACTCAAAATTTTAAGGCTATACGCAGGCTAGAAGGAAAGTGGCTACTACGACACAAATTACATATAGTTCCATATGGTTCAATAACAATAACGATACAATAAGTGTTCAGCGGAAATGTGTTGATCACCAAACATATGAGACGGAAAAAGTATGAGTGGAATTAAATAATTATAATATTTCTGGTAATCCATGGATGCGTTATATTGTCCGGCAATAGTATACAGAAGGGGGTTCTGGAGCTGTGTAGCAGCAGAGCTCCACCGCCGACGTTATCTGGTGGAGATTTTATTTTAATTTATATACATTATGGGGATTTTTCTATTTGCCAACTCCGGTTAGGAGATGCATGATAGTTCGATCCCAAAAATCATACCAATATCCCTAGCCGAGCATGATAAAGTGCACCGGGGAACAGATACGCAATTTGAACTACAGTTAATTGCGTACATACAGTATCTTTGAAGGAGACAGGAAACACTGAAAATCTTGGGCCCTTGACATTACATATGTATGCCAACATGGCAATGCAGAAATCATAAATTTTACATGAAAACATGTTGATTAGTTTACTCTCTTTCTGCCCTGGTGCTATATTGTGCAATATATAGGCTGACATGGCAAAATGGGAAGGCTTTTCAGTGGCGAGATCGTACCTATCTCCCACCTCAATAGCCTACGAAACATAGACTTCTAATAGAAGAGAAAATTTGTGCAAGTCCTTCTATAAATGTAACCTTGATCCTTCAAGTAAGCTATACGACCTGTTTCCTCATTCTGTTGATCACCGACACAACCTGAGACATTCCCGGAAAATTCCCCTTGTTAAATGTAGCACTAAACGTTTCCAAAGCAGTTTTCTTCCTTCCTGCATTCATAAGTAGGACGCACTTTTGTAGCTAGACATTTTCAATTTAATATATATTTGTGTAATAGTTATAACCCTTAGTTTTTCTAACCCATGTAAACTCAAGTATTTAATAAATAATATTCATTAATTCATTCATAGACGTAAATTCGTAATTTTCGTCTATGCACATTCGCTTGTGTGCTTGTTCCCTGCATGTCGCCGCCCGCACGGATTCCGGGGACAGTTTGTGATTGGTGGAATATATCATTCTGTTTCTGATTGGTTGTTACGATATAAATTATATCTGCATCAAATTGCGGTGTTTTGTGCAAAGCACGTGCAAAGCGATCGCTCGACAATTTACACACAGCACGCAAAAAAACGAAGCAATTACTTGCCTGAATTGAGAGATATATCGAAGTAAAAGCCTTCAAACGACAAGCTTTCTTATTCCCTTAATCACGTATTTCTATTTTGATCTACTAAAGCCAGTTTTAGCCAGGAAGCGTTGATCACAACTCTACATCATTCATCACCTATACAATGACAGGAAGTCTCAAATTGTCTTTTCTACATTAATTAAATATCTTCAACACTATGAAATAAGTTATGGAACACGGTATGGCGCAAACCTTCGCAGACGTCCGTAATACCAAAGTATTTGAAGGCTACCACCTAAAATATAGTTTCTATAACATTTTGAGATTATATTCAAATTAAATGTGGGCCAGACAAGCATGCTAGAAATTGTTTTACTGTACATGCTTTGTTCTGCCTAGCAATTACTATCGTTCATTAAAAGGTTTTACAAAAATAGCATTTTCCAAAATATAAAACGTGAATTTGTTTTTCTGCCAATATTGCATTAGAATTTTTACCTAGTGCTTTCTGCTAGGTTAGCCTTTCTTGTGTC
Organism: Trachythela sp. YZ-2020; assembly: GCA_016169945.1. Classification (NCBI taxonomy): domain Eukaryota; kingdom Metazoa; phylum Cnidaria; class Anthozoa; order Malacalcyonacea; family Clavulariidae; genus Trachythela; species Trachythela sp. YZ-2020. The sequence goes on along the minus strand of JADLSH010000245.1, from coordinate 268,533 downwards.
AAGCAAAGAAACACAAGCTAACCAGGTTTGGTCTGTTAGCCAAACTCATGTGAACAATCCCTAAGGTTGATCTCAATGGGTTACATATAACATTAGGGGATTGAAGTTATGAAGGTTTGTTGAAAAGTTGTCTATAACATGTTAATTACAGTACTACAATGTCCTATGCAAAAATAAAATCTGTTGGTAGCCAATGTTCAAAAAATATGTTTGAATAACAATTGAACCAAGCAGTTCCAAGGTTTTTTCAGATAAATTGAATGCTCGGCTGGACTAGAACTATAGTGACTTTGCCACTTCTAAACCCTACACATTATTCAGTTGAGTAACATGAAGTTCTACTTTTGGATTGCCATAATGATGCTTTATGCATGAACACGATTGGTTCGTTTCAGTGTGCGTGCAAACCAGGCTAGAAAGGAAATGACTCCCAGTATCAAGGTTTGATTAATAGTAGGACGCAGATTATCTTCTTTCATGCATTTTATCAGAACATTAACATCTGCGTAGGAAAGACTTATAGTTTTAGATATGAAAATAGGGCGTGCTGCGCCACTCGGATATCAATAAGAGTACATCTACTGATATTTTTCTTAGTATATTTAAGATTTGATTGCACTTTCTGATGCATTAATGGTATTAACTTATTGTAAGGGTCTTCGCAGCCTACTGTACCAAAAATTTTAAAAATCTATATTATCTACGAAAACAACATTCATACAGTATGGTTTTAGTTCTATTGTTGCATATCAGGAAACTTAGGGACCGCCGAAATTTCTATTGTTCTAAATACTGACGAATGCAACTGGAACTGATAACTGTCATGCTGATGCTCTATGTCAAAACAGAATTGATTCATTTGAATAATATATGTGCTTATAAAAACGGATATAATGGGAATGGAGGTAGAGATTGTAATGGTAACTGCTTTCGTATTTTTCTTCTTATCTTGTCGCTGCTGTTATTTTTGTTGTTGTTATTGTCGTTGTCGTTGTCGTTGTCGTTGTTGATGTTGTTGTTGTTATTGTTGTTGTTGTTGTTGTTGTTGTTTTTGTATTTTTGTTGTTTTTGTCGTTGTTGTCGTTGTTGTCGTTGTTGTCGTTGTTGTCGTTGTTGTCGTTGTTGTCGTTGTTGTTGTTATTTGTTGTTGTTATGTTGTTTGTTGCTGTTGTTGTTGTTGTTGTTATTTGTTGTGTTGTTGTTGTTGTTATTTGTTGTTGTTGTTATTTGTTGCTGTTGTTGTTATTGTTGTTGTTGTTGTTGTTGTTGTTGTTGTTGTTGTTGTTATTTGTTGTTGTTGTTGTTGTTGTTGTTGTTGTTGTTGTTGTTGTTGTTGTTGTTGTTGTTGTTGTTGTTGTTGTTGTTGTTGTTGTTGTTGTTGTTGTTGTTGTTGTTGTTGTTGTTGTTGTTGTTGTTGTTGTTGTTGTTGTTGTTGTTGTTGTTGTTATTTGTTATATGTTGTTTCAGTTATTGATATATTGTTGTGTTGGACAACTGCCATGCCGATGCTCTGATACGTAAAAATTTCCTATATATATTTTTGTTTTTGAATATTGATATGTGTAACTAGAACGGACAACTGCCATGCCGATGCTCTATGTCAGAACAGAATTGGTTCATTTGAATGTGTTTGCAAAGACGGATATACTGGGAATGGTCGAAACTGCAATGGTATCTTTCTCTTCGCTCTACTCTTCTATTGTTGCTGGTAGTGGTGGTGGTAGTGGACAGTGTTTTTGTTGCGATATTTATCACTGTCCTTTCAAATAGAGTACCAATAAATACAATACATTGGCGTTATGCCGACTATTATGAGTCCAGCTGGCAATTGAAATTGAGTAATGCTGGTTTACATCATGTTTTGCTGTTGTATAATTATTTTGATTTCATTTTTAGACATCGATGAATGTTCGACCGGAATAAATACTTGCCATACGGATGCGGTATGCTCGAATACGATTGGTTCTTTTCAGTGTTTGTGCAAATCCGGTTTTGTGGGAGATGGTATACACTGTGAAGGTTAGTTTACGCCACTAGTAAAAATGTGTAAGAGATTAGAAGTGTTGTCCGGGACGTAAAATTGGTATTACGACAACTTCTCAATGGCTAATGGTGTTGTAAGATAATCAGATTAAAAGGGTTATTCACTTCGCTGTGTATATGGGATAGAGAACATGAAATTGGCTCTATTAAATTGTGTAAAATGCATTCTTTCATTAATTGTTCATTTTCAACCAGCACTTCTCTACAATACACAAACGTTGCTGTATACCTGACAAAAAGTACAAAACCGGATTAAGTGAAAGCAGTCAGCTTGAAGAGATTAGATTTCCAGTTTATGCGCATACAGTAGTTTCACAGACGTTGCCAAGTTGTTCCTAAGCACGGATGGGCATAGTCCCAATAGGTGTAAAATTTTCTATAATTATCCACCATTTTTTTATTATTGCATCACCTCTTGATACACAAACGAAGCAAATTTTCATTTTATTTTATTTCAGCTGATTGTGCCGTAAAGCGGACAACGAATGGGGATTGCTGTGTTTTTCCGTTCATTTATAGGGGGATATCGTATTCTGCATGCACAGTTGTCGACAGTGGAAATACTTACTGGTGCTTGACTACCAGCAACTTAGACACAGACTCTAAATGGGGATATTGTCAATGACTCAGATATTATTTGCCATGCAGATTTGACTAAGAAATTTTTATGACAATGACTGTGAATTTGTAAAGTACTTAACTGCAACCGGTAACTGTAATGAAAATATGTTATGTCAGAACAGAACATATATGTTATCTGATGCATGATTGCCCTACAGGAATAAAACAATTAACAACTGCTATCAGAATCACGCCGGCCCTTTACCTATTTAAGCTAGCTGATTTATTAATTTTCATTGATACTATCCTATCGCTCTATGAATACCAGAAATGGACAAATTTATCGACCACGTTTGTATACATTTACAGATTAGGATTATCTATTTAAGATTTGTAGTGCCAACGTAATAATATATAATGGTAATTGAACTGAGTGGAGTGCAATTTGGTCTGAAATCAAACGCGTGATTACAAAAACGCACGACCGCGAAGCGGGAGTGCGACTTGTAATCACAAGTTTGATTTCAGACCAAAATTGCACGACACGAAGTTCAATTTCCACTTTATTATCTTCGTTTTGAATCGTTTTTCAACCGGAAGCGGTATTTTATTAGTCTTTGTTTACAATTGACACACCCGCGATACTCCCTGAAATGCCGTAGCATAGCAACAACATGAATTGTAATTTGAAAAATTGACTCAGTATATAAAGTAAGCAAAATGTGAGTGAATTTCTAGAAATAAAGACCGAAAAAGTAAGTGTAAAGGCTTTGACAGCTATGTGTTCAGTTTTGGCTGTTGCTCAAATGAAACTTGTTTTTGTTTACATTTTGACAATGTTTCATTCAAAATTTTGTTGATAATTTGGCCTGTATTATTAGTGAAAAATTATTTGATATTCTTTTAACTTTGACTCGCCTTTATGTTGATTTTTATGGAAAAAAAACTGCAGTAAATGCAATCTAGAATATTGACAATTTATGGTGAACAGATTTGGTCATTTGTCAGAGCACATTTTTCTTTAAATTGATTGGCTAGTTGAATAATATCATTAAATCTGATTGGTTGTTGTGGTGCAGAGCTTCAATCTGATTGGTTTAAAAATGATGCGACTAATACTCAAGATGATGCGATTTGGGAATTAATCACACTATTTTTGACCAATCAGATTGCAAGAGATGCCATTGATTTCAAAATGAATATAATAAAGTCAATTATTTAACAAGGGGCGTAGTGCCAAAGTGAATAGCCAACTAAGCTACCGAAGATCAATGATGGTGGAGGTTTCTTTCAAAGAAAAGTTGCTACCCCTATGGAACTTGACTGTGGTGGAGCATGCGCATTTGCGTGAAAGATTTAAAGAGCATATTAATTGTGTGTATTATGTAATAAGGGCTCAACTAAGATATTCATGAACATCTGACAGACTTACTTTGGATGGGTGAATAGAATATAACGTGGGGGTTCTACGTCGGGTGATGCGGGTGGTGCTTTCCTACCACGCGTTACGTCACAGTTATAATTATATATAATTTATTCAGACCGGACTGTTAAAATATTCATGTGTACTATGTTGCTATTATGATACTTTTCAATCAGTGTTATAATCCGTATTACGTTTTGAAACATCTATTTGCCATTTTTATCTGCACCGGTGAATTTTATCTCATATCACTACCTCTCATATGTTTTTGTATGAATACTATGCACTGTTATTTTAAATAAATATCCAGGTAATGATTATTCATTGTCTTTTACCATTCACTGCGTTCAAAATAACGTAAGTAATTTCCCCTTATATTTCTTAATTATTTATGAAAAAGAGACAACACATATTATGGTTGGATTCGCTTGCAGATCCAAAACTGTTTATTGAATAAATCGAGAATTACAATGTATTAACTAATCCTCACATAGACTGTTATTATAACATTACAAATTATTCCAATAGACCTACACCGAAACAATTTCATAATCCTAGTACAAATGTTCTTGAAATTATTGTCCCAGATAACTTGACATCTCCAGTCTGCTGTGTAAGCTTTCCTGTACGTACATATATCGTTTGCATCTACCGTGTAGTTTGGGAAGACTTTCAAGGATGGAATTGTACTATTCTACACATTTACTTTCATAAAGTTGAGCTATAATCGGAAGTACGGAAACAAAATTCATTTAAAGTTTGTAAACTTTTCGCCTGCAACTAATGCTCTTCTTTTTAAATTTCTTCAGACTCTCAAATCATGCCAGCAGCCAGCGCCGATGTGCACAACTATATAGGCCAGTGCAACATTAAAGCCAGTTCCTTGGCCAGTGTCAGCTTTAAATTAAGTACCCATTTTTAAATACCCAATCTTTTCAATAGCCAGTGCCGCTTACTGCTCGAAAATTAAATGTTATAATACACCATAGTTTCGCACCAATGCTCATTGTATTGTTCATTGTATGTGTATATTGAAATAAACTATATTCAATAAACAGACCCCAATGGCAATGCAATTATAAATACAAATGCATTTCCCGTTTCACACTCACCTGATAATCGCGTACATACCCACATATTGTTTATACATTTTATTATCGCTTGAAATCCATGCGAAATGCTATCATTTCACTCTGGAATATTCTAATAAAGAATTGACATTTCGGTCTTGATATCAAACATCTTGCATTCTTGCCCGTCAAATATTTTGTGATCAATAGTAAATGTTCGAAATTTTGACGTTATAACGGGCCAAAATTTTGCTGATGTTCATAACGGTACCACTATGGTAGTTGTTGTTTTCTGATGCCACGTGTAATGCAGAGTTCTGGAAATAATCGAAAATGGTGGAACGGCCCAACAATTCTCATTTGGTAAGTTTTGGATGACAAAATCTTCTCCGTTAGTTCCAAAATCTTGGGAAAAATCGTTGTAGTTTATACAATAGTAATAGTTCGCAAAGCAATCCACTGTATATGGACTATGGTCCCCATAAATGATCTAATTAAATAGGCGAACAACTCATTCGTAATTTCCCAATCGTCAGGATCGATAATACGACTTAGGTATATCACTTGGAACCACTGTATATCCAGGTTAAAAATAAACATACATTAAAAATACGCACTGCTATATCAAGTGCCAGCTTTCCACCTCAACTATTTTAGCCACTGCCTGATTGTAAGTAAACAATTTGATGTGCGAACCTTTACTGTATATCTGTAAAGATAATATCGCAAATTCTATAGCAGCTAACTCTCTCCGTGTGGAGCTTTTTAAACTTTTCCTTTTATTAAACTCTCTCAACCTATCTTTCCAAAAATATATTTATTGCTTGCAAAAGTCGTGTACTGAGAATTCAGTGTCCTACGTTGATGCGTTGGCTATAGATATACTACAATGCCTGGTCATGATTCCCCTATATTACCTAAAACTGCACCTGTCCAATGGATCAATTGTCTTGCCGAAATTTTGAATGCAAATGTTTTGGATTCGTCTTGGCACAATACTCAAAGTACCTTTTCGACAATTCCGCGTCAATCCCACAATCTATCGCTTGTGTAGGCTCCCATATTGATTTTTTCTGCATTGATGATCCTTTCTTACAGTTTTGCCATTACTGATTCCAAGTTTGTTGATATTTTTATAAACCAACAGTCATCCAAAATATAGCTATCTCCAATGCTTTTCTAAAGAATTTAGCACTTTTGTGAAGCTATGCATGTGTGGCAGTCGATAGGCCAAATGGAAGGTAAACGTAAAAAGTTTCACTTTGTAAATTTTGAGATCGCCAGGAAAAGCCTAAGTAGGTCTGATGTTCCGTATAAATGTCAATATGATGATGACCGCTTTTCAAATCAAAGGTAAACATGTAAGCATTCCGTTCATAATACGCCAACGCTATTTTCCAATCTTCGTATTTAACCTTATTTCTTTTTCAACAAACACTTATTAACACGCCTTAAATCTATAATTAATATATATTTAACCGCTCGCTTGCATTAGTCGGCCGGCCAAGGATAATAAAAGTGCCTAGAAAACACCTTTGATGGCATTTCGTGTTACAAGCAGGCAACCACCACAGAAATGTAGCTTAGACTTTGACAAAGACGACTAGGCCGAGTTTCGAACTCTTTATCTAAACATTTTGAGGTTTTCTGCAGCTATTTTACGCGCTACGATCTTGCTTGAAAATTCCAAGTTAATTTCCATTGCAACAACTTCGATACCCTCTTTCTTGTGATTGGCCTGGTTATAATAACCCAGCCAATGAGAACCCGTGAATCAACACATTCCCCTGGCACATTGCATGCAAATTCCTTCGATCTAAATATTCAGGGAAATCAAGCGATATTTTGGAACGATCCACAAGGAATACAACACAAAGTTTGAATAATATTTAAAATTTTATTGTTGCTATTCATTATTACAATAATGTAAGATATATATATATTTTTTATTTCGTTTTTGAGTGTGTGTTGACAGGTTTATGTTGGGACTTGGGTTGGGGTGTTCACAGATTGAGATTGTCGATTCGACAGGATTATATTTATTTTAAAGTGTTCTTAGTTGAACAAAAAAGCTGCTAAAATAAATAATTAGAAAATTAATGGCATCGGGTTCGAAACGTAAACCTCCGAATATAGTCCCTGTTACGGTTTTAAAAAAGAAGAAGGAGTGTTTAGATGCTTGTTTGTTTTGCCAAACTGGAAATGCCAGCGACCTGCGTTGTTCTTCGGCAGATGGAAAAAGCAAAGTGGTCCAATCTGCGATCGAGAAAAAAAAATACAACGACGTTACATTAATTAGCATTATTGATAGGGTACTTAGTGCTCTCTCCTCCGCAGAGGCTTACATGAAGTTTCTAGTGAGGGAAAAGTGAGCGTGCAGGGAGTGATGGGAAGAGCGAAATGAAAGTAGCCTCTGCTAGTTAATGTAATAAATATGGCGGTTCGATATCAAACTTCGAGGGTGTTAAGAGATTCTCACGAGCCTGCGTGAGAGCGTGAGATGAGTCCTAAATGCACGAGTCTCACACGAAATGACAAGTTTCCACATGGAAAGTCTGGAAATGTGGAGGAGATTTATTGTGTGAAGTCCTGTATTTAAAAATGCTTTTGTATAGAGTCTGGAACCACACCAGGGATGTTAGAAAAGCTGTAATATGCGTACATAACGAGCTTAGCCATTAATTATGCTGTCAGCAGTTCTTGCTTAATGAAGAACCGCAGTCAATCTAATTTCATGTTCTTTCTCGGCATCTCGTTCGATAGGAGTAATAGTAGAAGGTGTTTGTAGATGGAATACTCGAATGAAAATTTATATAATTTTTTTTAGACCTATAGCCAGGAGCATTTGCGGAAAATGCAACTTAGGCCCTCTGGCAGGAATTGAACCTGCAGCCTGTGATAAAAAAGGGCCTTTCACAGTCACGTATTTCTTTGTTTATCTGCAAAATCTATATTCGTCTTTCATGTGGAAATTTTGAGCACAGACTCCTATTCTTAAAATTCAGCCTGCTATTACAATAATCATTGAAAACACTGCGTGCATTAATGCTGTGATTGTTAAGTTTATATATGTACAAGTCAATTAATCATGTAATCATTTGATTTTTGAGAAAAAAACTGGCAAAACAAACATTTGGCACAACAAATTATGAGTAATTCATAATTTACGATAATTCAGTTTGGTTCGCAAGCTCCAACTCTGATAATGTTAATATATTAAAGATCAAACACGGGAAGATCCGCTTGTCTTTAAAAATAACTGCAACTTGTTGTATCTGCAAATTACCGAAAGCAACTATAGCACTTAATAGTAGGGACATTACCGCAGCTGCCAGATCCAAAAAATATATGAAACTTTACAAATTTACCTTATACGAGCCTTTATTTGAGGTGTTGTGATGAAATTTAGGCATATCCGCGCCATATGTTTACATTTTGTTTGGCATTGTGGTCGATGCGAATTATGACGTTCGACACGTCGCTCGCTCTGATTGGATAACAAAAAAATATTAGCCAATCATCGTAACACATTACGATCGTCAAAGCGGCACATCAAAGCCGAGGTATTCTTTCTAAAAAGCTTAAATTTTTTATATTAAATTCCCGAATTAGGGATGGCAACCCCCCAAACCTTCTAAATGAACAGTATTCGAAGCGATTTAGCGCGGGTGCCAGCTTGTAACACGAAATGCCATCAACAGTAACATTTCAGATCCTTGCCCGGCCGTCCAAATAGTATGCAACTGATACAGGGTTAACGACGTGAGGAGCAACGGAAGTCTGAATAACTCTACAGGAATAGATGAGCTCTAAAATAGCTTCTTGAACAAAATCTGCATGATTTTGTGCTGATTTATTACTCTTTAAATGCACACCGTCCGGTAATATTTCAATTTGTAGCCTTTCTGTCAAGGGGGAGGGGGGGGTAAGGAGGGCCTTACTGTTGGATTCATCTTCTCTTGACGTCTGATTGGGATATATTTATTATACAAAACATCAACTACGAGCAGACGTTTATTTCATTTTTCTCTTTAACACAACGTACAAGCACATGGAGATAAAACCTTCCCATCATGCTATAGTTACAGAGTATGATAATTATGACGTAATGAGAACATCGTTCAACACTTACTCATACCAGCGGAAATGAACTCAACACATACCACGAAAAAGCTGATTATCAGAACCAATCGCATTTTTAGGCCTCTTATCACCGGTCTTTGACTGCGAGTCTTTCTATCGCTGTTTTCGAGTGGCTGATGCCTTTGCTTTCTTGAGACGTTTCTATGCTTCCGACGCCAAGTCATCGGACTCATATTCCTGAATAATATTTTTGCCATCTTTGTTTCTGTCCGCTATTTTGCTAAGCTTTTGCCTTTTTCGAATAAACTCGAGCGCTCTGTCAAGGCTTTTGATTATATTTTAGCTGAACGATTTATTTCTCCGTCCTGCGATTTCTTTGCCCTTCTGATCGATTCGATCTTCTAAGTAAGACTTGTAAACATAGAAAACACTTCCTGTACACTGTCATTTACTATATTTTTACTAGCATAGTTGATGTTTCTCGTTCGTTCAGCGTATTCGCTTCGTTTGGAAAGGATCAAATCTTTATCCGACTCATACATATGATGTATTGAGAATAATGTAAGACAGTAAACAGTTGGTGGATCAGCGAGTGAGAGTAATATGGGTGCGGCTGACTAGCAAATTTATAAGATCTGCTAACAATGTAATTCAAAAGCAATACAAAAAGTATTATTTTGCAAACTAATTATACGGCATCGATCAAACTACAATTTTGCAAATTGCGCAGGCAGTGGTGGGATTCAAACCTACGCCTTCGAAGTCCACTCAGTGGTGCCTGAGACAAGCGCCTCATAACACTCGGCCACTCTACCTTTTCATGCTGGAAGAACGGGTGGTCTATATCTTAAAATGTGGGTTATGCAGGTCCTCAATGGAACGTTTCTCCATTTTGATGGTAAAATTACAGGTTTATCTGGTGAATCTTGGTACCTTGCAACTCATTAAAGATGTTTAAACCAAGTGGCGGCGGCAGGATTCGAACCCACGATATCGAAATGACTGGGGCCTAAAACCAGCGCCTTAGACCGCTCGGCCTCGCCCCCCATTACGAAAAAGTTATTCATCTGCAAGCAAAAGTTTCCCAACAATATTGATACTCATTTTTAAATGGAACTGTTTTGAAGAAAGACAAGTTGAAAAATACCGACAATTTACCTAATATAAAACAAAAAATCCACAGAAATTCCGCATCAAGCGTTGCAACATTAACGAAAGAACACTGCGTTGACCACGAGACGAAGCCAGATCGATTGCTCGGGAGGTAACTGGTTCTGTTGTGTAATGGTTAGCACTTTGGACTCTGAATCCAAGGATCCGAGTTCAAGTCTCCGCAGCACCTTGCGATCGCTTGTAAGCCGATTTTTCATATTTTCATGCGGGCGAATTTGCAAGACGGAAATTTTTCTTGGAATCCCTAAGTGCATTGTAATCATAGTATTTTTGTCATGGTATTTCACACAAGATCACAGAATTCCCCGCATCATTGATTGATCTTTAAAAGCATTTTAGTATCGATTCAAATATGTTATAGAAAAACAAAAAACATTAAATCTCAAAAACTTCATTGCAAAAGCAAGTGCGAAGTATAAAAATACTCCTCGAAAAGCAGTTTTGTTTGAATGTTACAGTAAATCAAAGCTAAAAGAGTACATAATAGCATATACGCACTTTATATATTTGGCAATTGATAATTTTATAGTTAAAAACAAAATAATATTTTGTACAAATTAAAATATAAAAAATATACAATGTTGCGTGTTACCATGGTTACATTCGTCGACTCAGTACTTCATGTTACAATAACTTTTGGGGCGTAAATTGTTTGGTTCAAATGGGCGAGGGGATTCTGCATGCATGTATTTCTAGTATAGGTTAAACACAACATATAGTAGGGTGCAGGTTATCCAAAGTAACTATAGTTCATCGAGTCAGATAACCTAATATTTCTTTTGAAGCATTATGGGGTCGATAACTAAATTTACTAATTGATTTTTACAAATATAAAACAAAAAAATGCTAATTAATGCAACTTTCTCCATTTCGATGGTAAAATTACAGTGAATCTTTGGACTTTGAATCCGAGGATCTGAGTTCAAGTCTCGGCAGAACTCTGAGGTTGCCATCTTGTGGAGGAAAGTCGACCAGAACGATTCTGCAAACCAAGGACAGCACCCTTCGAGTACTTCTATGTATTCAAGGTATTTACACCCGGTTGTGTAAGACATGTCAGGAAGAGAATTAAGTTCATTGCCCTCATTGTTTCAAATGTGCAGGACGAAATCACACTGCTCGATATTGCAGGTCGGGAAACGAGAGAAGGCCACCCCGAGGGACTAGGAGTAGCCTCGTAAAACCAGAATAAGTCCCACATGCAATGGTTGCAACCAAGAGGAAGGTAGTGTGAATTTTAAACGTTGTTCTAGTTGCAAACTGGTGTATTATTGCTCAAAATCATGTCAAAAAAGACATTGGAATGAACACTAAATACTTTGCAAAGCTATACAAAGGAGCAATCAAAATCAGCATCATGAAACTTGCAGAGGACTGGGAGATAGTGCTGACACAGAAGTCTTTGTAAGTCACCTTTAATTTCTCCAAAGAAACATCCGGCAATTGCCAAACTTGTTGGTCGAAAGTGCTCTATTAGGTGCCTTATAAATGATGTAGACATGGAGGCATTATGGGAAACTGGAGCCCAGGTCTCCATTATTCCAGAGCATGTACTGTCTGACAAAAGTCCTAATTTGAAAATACGCGATATTAGTTAATTGCTTGGTGTGGATTCTGGTCTGAACTTAACAAATGCAAATGGGACATCAATCCCATATAGAGGTTGGATTGCACCTAAATTCCGATTAAATCGAGAAGATAAGAAAGAAGTGACAGTCCCTTTCTTAGTAACCCCAGAACAGTTAGAACAGCCAATAATTGATTACAATGTCATTGAGCTGTGTGTACAAACGCAGAGTTCTTTTGCCGAGTGAAAACGTCCATAAACGCCACATTACCCTTCCAAAAGAAGCAACCATAGCAGTACATTGCCCAGCATGGACAGAACTGTTGAGAGCGCGAGAACAGTCCTTTTCGAACCCGATGAAAAATCTGAATGGCTTCCTGGATTGATAGTTCATGAAACTTTAACAACTGTAAACAAGGGGAAATCTGCCATCATGGAAATTCAGCATTTGGATCTACATCTGACATATTAAGGAATTGCCCTTGGATACAAAGTCTTCCTGCATCTTGTACATCATGATCTTGACATAGTCTAAATATATGCAGTTCATCATCATCATCATCATCATCATCAACTTTATTTAAACACGGAAAATCATCAGTAATAATATTTACATAAAATATGGATAAAAGAAAAAACACATAAAATAACTTACTGTTCTACCTAATTCCCGTATGGGAGTCGAATCGATTATAATTTGACAAGAAAGCCTCCAAACCCGTCTTAAAAGCAGAGAAAGCGGTTACCGATCTAAGACATCCTTGTAAAGTATTCCATTTGAATGCCCCACTATAACTAAAAGAGCGTTTCAAATATTCAGTGCGTGGTTTTGGTATATACACTTTATCATCAGAATCCTTAGATTATAAACACTCTCCCTGGGAGAAAACATCTCTTGTAAATAGAACGGTGCACGTTTGCTAATAATTTTATACATGAGCATCGCTTTTTGCTTTAAACGAATAGTAGATAATTTTTCCCATTTAAGTTCTTCAAGAAGAGGACTTGACGAAATATCATAAGGTGAGCAGGTTATAACACAAGCGGCCCTATTCTGTAGTTTTTGTAGTTTCTCACTCAAATTACTGCCCAGGCCATCCCTAACAAGAGCACAATAGGAAAAATAGGGTTCAACCAAACCCTGATAAATTTTAATAAATTTTAATAAGTTTCTCTGCTAATGAAACCTCTCATTCTTTTGAGTGCACTGATACCTGAAGAAACCTTTTTCGTTATGCTATCAATATGATACTTCCAAGTCAAGTTCTCGTCAATTGTTAAATCCAATGATTTAGACTTAGTGACTCTGTTAATCTGTTCGTTATTAACATGTACTTCTACTTCATGGTTATCAAAGGTTGAGAGTCTTTATCGAGATCCAATAACCATGGATTCGGTTTTTACAATGTTTAAATTCAACTTATTTACTTTAAGCCATGTTGTTAAATTAGCTAATTCAGCATTCATAAAATATTCAAGATCTGATAGATGTTTACTTTGCAGACTGATGTTGGTATCATCAGCATACATTCTAGACAATCCCTCGTTCAAGCAGTTAGGCTGGTCATTGATATAGATCAAAAACAAAAGTGGGCCTATAATATAGCTTTGAGGAACACCATAGGATATAGAACGACTGCTAGAGAGATTCCCATTTACATAGCATTTCTGTTTTCGTTCGGTTAAATAGGATTTAAAGTTTTTAAACCAGGATAATGCATTGTCGTCGACTCCATACCACTTGAGTTTACGTAAAAGGATTTTGTGGTCAATGGTATCGAAAGCTTTCTTCAAGTCAATGAAAATACACCATTAAGCAGACCTTTGTCAATATTTACGCACCAGTTATTAGTAGTTTCTAATAAAGCTGTAACGGTACTATATGATGCTCGAAACCCGGGCTGATAGTTCGAAAATAAGTCATTACTTGTCAGATAAGACTACAATTGATCATAAACGATTCTCCCAAAAATTTTACCAACCGCCGAAATAATTGAAATTGGACGATAATTACTACGATCACTTTTCTCGCCATTTTTAAAAATAGGTATGACCTTGGCCATTTTCCAATCAGTTGGATAAATTCCCTTAGAAAGCGAACTATTAAATATTTTGGTTAACGAGGGTGATAGAATATCAGCAGCTATTTTAAATAGTCTACCGGGTATATAATCAGGGCCTGTAGCTTTGTTAGCATTGATCATTTTTAGTAAGCGAGTGACAGTGCAAGTACCAATTTCATTAAAGGAAACAGGTTATCAGGAAAGTGATAATATTTCAGTAAAGGAAAAGTTACAGGTTATCCGATGATAAAGCCATTCCTTTAAACTAAACAGTGGCTTTATCATTTACAAATGAAATATTCAAGTATAATTAAGGTAGAATTAATTTGGCGTGTTAAATTTCAGGACGGTGTATGAAATGAAAACGTTCACCGTTTTCGTTGTGCCTATACTGTTTTGTATTTGCTATTAGGTCAATGTGTAATATAATATGCCGCCCCAACGTTTTGACGCCATGTTTGGTGTGAAATCTGGCAGAGGCTTTATTTATTTTCTCGCCTCACCCTTCGCCGCCCGCATAAATAAATAGCCTTTCATAAATAAATAGAAATTGTATCCATCTATGACTATGTGTCTCCAACTGAAATATCAAATCTTTGATATACCGATACCCACCATGCCTATATCCGCGTTTTGTCATGCCTGCGAAAAGTCTAAACAGAGATTCGTTTAATGCAGGACACGAATCACTATGACTGTTCGCAGGCTGAATTTAATTTTATCCGAAAGGGTAAAACGCGAATATGACTTTAAAAGGCACGAGAAGCATTTTCTATACCATATCCGCGTTTTTCCCGAAAGGATAAAACGCGGATATGACTTTTAAATAGCGTTTCATGACAATTGAAGTGATCCGTCCGTCCGTCCGTCCGCCATTCATCCGTCCGTCCGTATCCGCATTTTATCCTAACCCATAAATGTACTCACTAAGTTTTTGGTCCAAAATGAATGTGTTCCCATCTTTACGTACATAAATTTGTTCTCACCTTTAAGTGCATGAATTTGTTCCCATCTTTAAGTTCATAAATTTGTTCCCATTTTTAAGTGCATAAATTTGTTCCCATCTTTATGTGCACAAATTTGTTCCCGTTTTTAAGGGCTACTACTAAATACAGCCATACAGGGAACTGGATCCTGGAACCGGACCCGGGCATAATTTATGTAAATTATCACATTTAAGCACCATATGAGACATCAGCCATAACATTCACCAGGGGTGTGTAAACTGTGTATATTTGAATAAATATGTCTGAAATATATATCTTAATAACGCAAAACGAAAGGACAGCATTCTATTAAGGCTATCATAATAATAATAATAATAATAATAATAATTTAATTTATAGTGCGCAAGTTTCATTCATATATGCTCACATGCGCATAACATTCTAGATATTTACATGAAAGATAAAAATAGTTACGTGTAAGATAATCTAAACCAATTATACATAATCAGTATAGACTATAAATATTATATACTAGTAGTTTCATAAAAATATATATAAATATTGTTAATAAAATCACAGTATTATGTCAATAAATATTATAATAAGCTTTCCTAAATAAGTGTGTCTAAATCCTTCAGAGTTGGAGTTATGTGATCGAACCGAGAGACATTACATATTAATCTCGCTGCTGCATCTTGCACACGTTGGAGCTTGTTAAGCTGAGTCGAAGGCAAACCATAGTAAAGACTGTTACAATAATCTAAACGGCTTGTCACAAATGAATTGATTAATATTTGAGCGGTATCATGTGTCAGAAACTTTCTTATCCTCCTGATGTTAAATAGATGGAAAAATGCCGCCTTACAGCATTTGTTCACGTTGGTATCACATTTCATTTGGGAATCAAACCAAAATCCTAGGTCTTTAGCTTCACCAGACGCAGTGACATAAGAATCACCAATACGCAGGGTATCAAAATTAACTTTTGCCAACTGTTGTCGTGTTCCAATGATCAAAAAATCAGTCTTACCGTCGTTAAGTTTGAGTTTATCATCAGAGGAGGGTGGACAGCTGTCACATGATATTTTTCGACCAATGAGGAGACGCTATTTTCTCAGCGCTCGCAAGAAGCAAGTGGACTTTGAAATTTGCATTGGTCTCATAAATACGGAAATATTTCGCTTTGTTATTCAAATTTGCAATTAAATTCGATGCACACCCGTTCAATGAATATTAATCTACTCCCAAGCGAAGAATTTTGAAAGGTAAACGTCGTTTTGTACTATATTTTTATATTTAATGCAGGCACTTATGCGTCACGTGGAAATACGAGGCTGTTTCAACTATCAACTTTTGAAATAGAAAATATCGAATTTCCATGGTTCGATTTCGCTAATTTTCGCATAATGTGATAGATTAAAGCCTAATCTTTCGTTTTAACTGCCCCCCCCCCTATCCGCCCAACTCACCGTTTTCGAGATATTCGCTGCTGAATTTTTAATACGATTTTGCACTTTCTAAAAATAACTATCTCCAACTTTTGAAGTTTCCCTTCTTATCATTTGCATTTTATTAAAATATTTTAAACTTTTTGTAATATCAATGAATTATATGTTTAAACGCATTTGCTTGATCAGTTTTTGATGGATATTTTAGAAATTATGAAACGTGTTTTTGTTTGTTTTCATGATTGAAGTTAGTCGTGTCTTCGCGACGTGTTCACTAAAGTCCGCGTCTGTTTACAATTTTCAAATTAAGTATCTAGGATTTCCATGGTTCGATTTTCGTAATTTTTGTATAATGATGAAGACAAATGTATAAACTTTAAATCTGCTGGAATGATCCCGGTGATCCCCTGGCAGTTTTCGAGATATTAGGCTAGGCATCGAAGTGATCATAGTCATTTCGACGTTTGCCAAAATGGCATCTAATAGTTTAGGAAGATATTGAGCCACCAAAGCTTGTTTTTCCCAATGAATCTTGAAACTTCTTTAATAGAAAGAGCGTTATTCTTTAGAGCAAGCGTTAAAGTACTTTTGAATGAATTTTAGGAGATTTAGGAGTATTTGCGTGTTGTTTAGAGATTTTATATCTGGGCTAGTGTCTGGTTCTGTCTGCAATTTTGTTGTCTGATGGGGCGCTCGACTCGCAAATATAGAATATGTTGTCATTGTTGTTCAATTTTTTTCTGGAATGCACCCATGCTATTTCAATAACTATTGATCTCCTATGTGAGCAGTATTTTGTAAGGTAAACGTTATTTTGATCTTTTTTGTCGGCTGTACGTCGTCATATTGTATTAATCCAATGCCATTTCTGTCAACAATCTTTGAAGTTGAACACCTCGAATTTCCACAATTGACGCAGTGATTGCTCGTTTTTTCTGAAGAAGTGGACTTTACTGTTTAAAATAAGTGCTGAGTTTTAGAAGAAAATTTTAGAAGTAAAATTTGTTGTTTATTTACAGATTTGTATTTTGGGTTGAATTCTATCATTGTATTGTTAATTTGCCTTCTTGGTGAATATTTGCTTTCTTTAATATTTCTTTATATATATAGACAATATGCATGTGCTATGTATTTTCAATAAAAATGGAACTGTATATTACTGTAAAGTTTGTTTTGTCTACATTTCACCCGTAATTTCTGTTGCAAAAAAGTATATAGACGTTCTTTGACAACCTCAATATGCGGGTTTTCAGTAGTCACAATGTGCTATTGGGATAAATAAATAACTAAATACATATTAAAAGTCGAATCCTTTGATGCCAGCAGAATCAATCTGGCCAATAAATATTTAGTTAACTGTCTGTACTTGCACTCCTCATTAGTTGCACAATGTACATTAATACAAATACAGACGATCACTCGCAGCGTTTGAGATTTCTGCACAAATAAATCCTCAGAGAGACTCAAAGAGCCTTGTTATACCTCCATTACAAAACACTAAACACATCCATAATGATGGCATTGAGTCTCTGTAACAATAGCGTCTATTTTCGCAGAATTTGCTATGGCCAGAGATGTTGACTTCACGGCAGTCAACGCATGAATGAGGCGGCACGTGGAAACATACGCTCATTACCCATGATGCTTTGCGGCCTGCTGTCCAACCTCCTCTGGTTTATCATTTAGCATAAGAACAAACAGAAGTGGGCCAAGACAAGATCCTTGGGGCACGCCATTTTTGAGATCAAAACGCTTAGATGTACCACCATTTACAGAAATGAATTGCGAACGGTTAGAAAGATAAGAGGTGAACCATTTTAGTACTTGGTCTTTGATGCCAAAACTGGAGTTCAATCGGTCGAGCATTATATGATGGTCAACAGTGTCAAATGCAGCACTCAAATCCAAGATTACAAGTAACGTAACACGCTGATGGTTCATGTTCATTAGGATATCATGCTTAACACGTAGTAAGGCTGTCTCCGTACTATGATACTTGCGGTATGCCGATTGTGCCTTGGGGTAGAGTTGGTATAAATTCAAGTAGTCATTTGTCTGATTGAAGACAGCACGTTCTGTTAATTTAGACGTAAATGTAAGGTTACTGATAGGGCGAAGATTCTCAAAGACCACTTCTGTTTTTGATTTTTTAAGTTGTGGCTGGACTAATGCTTGCTTCCATTCATCACAAAAAAAACACCAGATTGTAGTGATAAATTAATCATTCTGATAATCACAGGGAGGAGAATATCTTGACATTTTAGGACCCGTGAAGTGGGCATTGGGTCTAAAGAGCACGATTTTTTACTTGATTTGGATATCAAATCTTTGACATTTTCTTCATTTAAGATATTAAAGGAATCAAATCGAGACGTCAGTCCGATGAATTCTGGAACAAACGAGCGGCTTGCTTGAAGGGTAGAATAATCAAATTCAGCATGGATACGCTCAATTTTCTGGACAAAAAATTCTCCAATTTCAGTAGCCAGCGCATCAGAATCATCATATTCAGGAAACGTGAGATCAGACCTTTGTGTAAAGAGAATCTTAGCAGCTTGAAATAGTTTCCTTTGATTGGTACTGTTGTCAGATATAAAATCAGTATAGAACGCTTTCCGAGCACGATTCATAACAAATGTTGTCTGGTTTTTCTTTGCTTTATAATCATTTAGGTCGCTAATCAAGTTTGTTTGTCTCCATTTCTTTTTCTGCTCTCCTCCGTTGCCGCTTAGCAGCCTTAACTTGCTCACTAAACCAAGGGACGATAGGTCTTTTCGTAACAGTCTTTGTTTTCAATGGTGCATGCTGGTCTAAAATTGAGTTTAATTTACAACTACATCGAGGCCCTCGATGTAGTTGTAATTGACAGAATACAGGCATATGATCAGAAAACAAGCAGTCCGCTCTAGGAGAAGAAGCAATGATTTGATCAGTTTGTCGGGTAACAACAAGATCAAGAGTGTAGCTACTAGAATGAGTACGAGTATGTACGTCTTGATCAAGTCCGACACTTTCAAATAGCTCAAGTAATTTAATAGTATCAGTGTTGTCATTACAGTCAACATGAATGTTAAAGTCGCCAACAATCAAGAGGGGTTCAGTATTTAAAACAACTGACTCCAAGTATTCAGAGAACTCTGAATAAAACACGGAAGTGCTAATAGGGTGGATTTCGGAGTAAGGTGGTCTGTAGATGATAATGACTGATATTCTCTGAGAGATGAATTTGACTTTCCCACCAGCAATTTTAGTAACCAAAAAATTTTCTTTAAATAAAAGTCCAGTACCACCTCCCCGGCGATTGAGGCGAGGTTGGTCAAAAAACTTATAGCTTGATGGAGTACATTGGGTCTTAACAGCAGATTCTTTATCTGTGAACCATGTCTCAGTCAGCGCCACAAGGTCAGGTGTGTGATCGCATATAAAGTCAGTAAACTGAGCTGACTTATTGTTCAGAGACTGAGCGTTTAAGAGACAAAATTTTACACCATTATTACTTAGTGAGACGGCAAGTCTGGTAAGGATTTTTGTGGACTAATATAAATTAGATTAGACAGATTATTCCTCGGTTTGGGATCAGTAGTAGGACAGTCGTGAAAGGGATGATCATTATTACGTGTTGAGTTGTTGACATTAACATTACAGCAACGCTTTCCCATGAACTCATCTAATAAAATTTTTTATAAAACTTCATTTTGTTCCTTCGCCTTGTATGTACTCGAAAAACCTCTTCTGATTGCCGATTTTCATGTACAATTACCTCATCATAACGAAGTAAAATGTCTTTTACCTAGCTCTATATCGTTGCGGGTTAGTTCATTTTGTTTAATTTAATATGCATATTGTCTAAAGACATATTGTTAAGCAAGCGTGCATATTATGACAGACAACGCTTGATCGCGAAAGCCAAATCACGTTGAATACGCACGGATGCGGTATTTACAGATAAAAACTATTCAGGATTTCATAAACACGACCAACTGCTAGCCGTATAGCATGAAGCGAAAAATCCCCATTGGATGCAAGCAAAACGGCATTAATCTCGCGGCCAGCGTTGGCCGCGGGTACAATCATATCATATAACGTCCAGCCATGCAATCATCTGAAAGAGATAAAAACTCCCCTGACGAAAGGCTTCTCCGTTAACGTTCCCACCTTTAAGTGCCATATTATTTTTATTTATGAAAATATAAACATACATGCGATCGGCTAAGTGGTAGCATGGACCAGTATTTTTAGGAAACTATAACGTTATACCAGTTCCCAAATAACTGCTGGATTGACCCCGGGGAGGAATACGATACAGCCCGTCAAGAGTATTCATATATTCTACTTTGGAATTAGGGGGCTGGAAAACGGAACTATATAAATATTGGTTTAGCCTTAGATTTTCGACACACAGTCTCCAGATTACCAGCTTAACGCCTTGTAACAATAAACACATTTCTTACCTAAAGCGCCACACCACCCCCTTCCGTGACCTATCTTTCCTTAATACATTATAATCGGGTATTTTCATTTCTTCAGCTCTGATTGAATTGTCAAGCCTAGTTGCATTTCTGTTTATGCCATCAGCCAACTCATCGACATGGTTATACATAAAGAAGCAACATCAATATGCAATAATCTAAAGCCCTTTAATTTATTGAGAATAGAAATCCGAGTATCCAGGGCTATACTTTTTTTCAGATTCGCTCAACTCGCTGCTTTTAAGCCGATTGTGTGTGACACAAGCAGGAATTAATTCATTAGACTTGGCGACAAAACACAAAAAGGTTTAGGTCGTTTGAAACGTTAAAAATCATAACGAAATATGATGAAAATACACGAATAAGCGCCGAGAAATTCAATAAAACTTCCCTGTAATGATTCGTAATGTATTTTTGTGTTATTGTATTTCAAATGCAAGGCATATGCATTCTATCTTGGCTTGCGGAGTCACTCTGGTAAAGTTTTTAAATGCAGTACAAAAATTTTCATCTCGCCCCACTGATATATTGGCTCTCTCTGCCGGGATTTCGGCCGACCGAGTTACCCAGTTGCGCCATGTAAACAGTCACCAGGGAAAACAATTAAAGTGCACCTCACCCCAAATTTTTTTTTTGGCTTTATCAAATCTTGGCATCATTTCTAGTATATCCGTGAAAATGTTTTTTAATTTGGCCAAATCGTTAGATTTTTATGGCGTTTTGAACTTAGCTTTCGATGGACCTTGGCCGTCGTATTTTCTAACCAAAAAGAGCCTAGGTCTAGCCCATTTTCTGACGTCACACAAGAATCAGATTTAGAAGAGCTATCTAACAATATGCCGCATTAAGCTAGCTATATCTGTAAGACTGTATTATTTAGTTCGGAGCACGTTGAAAATCCACTGAACTTCGCACGCGTGTAGGCATCTAAAACTACAACTTGTTTACACGATATAGGTCACTGCTGTATATACGAAAAAATCACCTTTTTCTGGGCTATCTTTTGGTATGAAGCATGAGAATATATCTTGATTATTGACTTCAGGCGCGTCAAAAAAGTTTACCCCTACTACAGCACAATTAGTACACACGATATATTTTCGTCGTTTGACCCGCGAAACATACATCGATTTTCGTGCACATTTCCTTGAGAACTACATACGTTTCATACTATGAAACGTCATACATCTAAGATGCGTAGATCGAAAGCTCTGTTCAAGAGAAACATTTTACGTACAGTTTCGTGCTTGTAGGTCTGATATTGGCTGAGTTATGTCACTTATGAAGCGATATCCAAATGGAATATTACTCACACGTCTTTCGCAGCACCAATGTCACCGCGGCGCGAAATGAACCGTAGTAAAATATATTTAAAGCTATTTTGTTGATAAACACATGTTTTATGCATGGCTAGAAAGCTGTAGGCATGACGAACACGCTCATAGTTGTTTCAAGGTTGTTGATTCAATATTTACAAAGTTATACGGACAAATAGATTGGTTGTATATCTCTTTAAACCGGTACCGTTCTTTAAAGTCCTGCGCTTGAAAGCTGAAAACATACAAAATTTGTAGTAATGTTTGAATGGAAATACACAAGCTATATAGACATATCTAAAACTCATTAATAATTCATAAGCAAAACACAAAGGAAATCACCACCGTATCGTTGTCTTGATACCACGGTAATAAACACCCATAAATTAACTCGACTTTCGCGTTGAATTTCTCTTTAAATACTGGTTTGTTTGAGATGTTGTGTAAACAACTCGTTTCTCGTGTTTCATCAGGGGACCAAACACTCGAAAACAATAAAACACTCGCGCTTCGCGCTCGTGTTTCATACCGTTTTCTCGTGTTTGGATCCCCTGATGAAACACTCAAACTCGTTGTTTACATATAACATCATACATGAAAATAAAGCTCTCTTCATGACGGGATAGCTATTGGTGGTTATTTCAAGTTCGTAGTTCATTATTTATGAGGTATTCGCCCACAGGCAAAGTGTACTAAAATTCAACGGCACTAAGCTTCTAAAAAATACATAATTCCGGGGAAACATACATCGATTTTCGTGCACATTTTCTTGAGAATTACACACGTTCTATGCATGTAAGATGCATAGATCGAAAGCTCTGATCAAGAGAAACATTTTACGTACAGTTTCGTGCTTGTAGGTCTGTTATATCATATGTAGATGGCCGACAGTATAAAGGGAATTTGCATCGGTGGGCCGAAAGTTTATTTTGACGAGTCCCTTGCGTGACGTCACGAAATTTACTCGTTCCAGACTCTTCGTAACGACGGACAAGGTCCACCAAAAAGTGCCTTTTTGCCAACTTTAAACTGCCATAAAAATCGAACGATTTGATCAAAAAATTAAAATTTTTGCGGATACACTAGAAATGATGCCAAGATTTGATATAGCCAAAAAACATTTTTGGGGTGAGGTGCACTTTAAATTTCTATAATGGCTGGGATCTCGTTGCACGTGGCCGAGCCACTCCGCTATCCGGGTAACTCTCCTCCATATAAACCGGCCCTAAATTGGGTACTTAAACCAAGCAAGCGCTTAGTTGAACACAAGTAGTTAATGCGACAGTGTACATCTATCTAGAGCAGAATTCTCAGATAGAATTGTCTCCCCATGGCTCTCGTATTTAATCGTATAATAACTAAGTGCAATAAAAAAGTTCTTTCTGAGCTGGAATGAAGCTATATCAGGCTGATTTGCTCAAATAACGGTTTTGGAAAACTAGCGTAATAGGCTAATAGCCAATATTCTGAAGCGCATACCTATCGTTTTCGAAATTGTTTTGTGTATATAAATGTACTCACTAAGTTTTTGGTCCAAAATGAAAGTGTTCCCATCTTTACGCACATAAATGTGTTCCCATTTTTAAGTGCATAAATTTGTTCCCATCTTTATGTGGATAAATTTGTTCCCATCTTTAAGTGCAGAAATTTGTTCCCATCTTTATGTGGATAAATTTGTTCCCATTTTTAAGGGCTACTAATAAATACAGCGGTACAGAGAACCGGAACCTGGAACCGCAGCCGGAACCGTGCATAATTTATGCAAATTATCACATTTAAGCCCCATTTGAGACATCAGCCATAACATTTACGAGGGGTGTGTATATTTGAGGAAATATATCTGAAATATATATCTTAATAATGCAAAACGAAAGGACAGCATTCTATTAAGACTATCATAACGAAGTAAAACGTCTTTTAACCAGCCGTATATCGTTGCGGGTTAGTTCATTTTGTTTGATTTAATATGCATATTGTCTAAAGTCTCTAAAGACATATTATTAAGCAAGTGTACATAATTATTATGACAGACAACGCTTGATCGCGCAATGCCAAATCACGTTGAATACGCACAGATGCGGTATTTACAGATAAAAACTATTCAGGATTTCATAAACACGACCAACCCCAGAACCCCTGCTAGCCGTATAGCATGATATGAAGCGAAAAATCCCCATTGCCGCAATGGATGGAAGCAAAACGGCATTACTATCGCGCGGTCCAGCGTGGGCCGCGGGGTAGAATCAAATCATATAACGTCCAGCCATGCAATCATCTGAAAGAGATAAAAACTCCCCTGACGAAAGGCTTCCCTGTTAACGTTCCCACCTTTAAGTGCCATATTATTTTTATTTATGAAAATATAAACATACATGCGATCGGCTAAGTGGTAGCATGGACCAGTATTTTTAAGAAACTATAACGTTATACCAGTTCCCAAATAACTGCTGGATTGACCCCGGGGAGGGATACGAATACAGTCCGTCTGCAAGTCCCGGTGTTTCTTGGTGCCGGTGGACCAAACCTACAAAGATGGCAGGACTGCAGTCACCTGGAAATAGTGGTGGAAGGAAATCCCCCTACAGTTGGCACCAGTTACACACTATACGCGACTATTATATTTCCTTCTTACCCTACGTGACTTCAAAGGTGCATGCGTCTCCATAACTAGAGTAAAGTGAGATACATTTGAATGACTCCCAGATATAATTAGGATCATGAGATTGCCAATCATGCATATTCGACCAGTTTAGGATTTTCTTTTGGACCAGCAATTTTAAAGCATCCATGAACAAGACAGTGATCACTAACCCCAACATGTAACACACCCACGTTTAACAATTTCTCAGGTATATTGGTGGCTAGGATATCAATAAGCGTTTTGCTGTCACATGTTACACGTGTGGGACCAGCGAATGATCACCTGTTTCCATCTGATGAATATTTAGAAGCTCAACTAATTTGTTGTGTGTTGATATGAAGCGAAAAATCCCCATTGCCGCAATGGATGCAAGCAAAACGGCATTAATCTCGCGGTCCAGCGTTGGCCGCGGGGTAGAATCAAATCATATAACGTCCAGCCATGCAATCATCTGAAAGAGCTAAAAACTCCCCTGACGAAAGACTTCCCTGTTAACGTTCCCACCTTTAAGTGCCATATTATTTTTATTTATGAAAATATAAACATACATGCGATCGGCTAAGTGGTAGCATGGACCAGTATTTTTAGGAAACTATAACGTTATACCAGTTCCCAAATAACTGCTGGATGGACCCCGGGGAGGAATACGATACAGCCCGTCAAGAGTATTCATATATTCTACTTTGGAATTAGGGGGCTGGAAAACGGAAACTATATCAATATTGGTTTAGCCTTAGGCATTGTGATTTCGACACACGGTCTCCAGATTACCAGCTTAACGGCTTGTAACAATAAACACATTTCTTACCTAAAGCGCCACACCACCCCTTTCCGTGACCTATCTTTCCTTAATACATTATAATCGGGTATTCTCATTTCTTCAGCTCTGATTGAATTGTCAAGTCTAGTTGCATTTCTATTTATGCCATCAGCCAACTCATCGACATCGTTATACATAAAGAAGCAACATCAATATGCAATAATCTAAAGCCCTTTAATTTATTGAGAATAGAAATCCGAGTATCCAGGGCTATACTTTGTTTCAGATTCGCTCAACTCGCTGCTTTTAAGCCGATTGGCCGGGTGTGACACAAGCAGGAATTGATTCATTAGACTTGGCGGCAAAACACAAAAAGATTTAGGTCGTTTGAAACGTTAAAAATCATAACGAAATATGATGAAAATACACGAATAAGCGCCGAGAAATTCAAGAAAACTTCCCTGTAATGATTCGTAATGTATTTTTGTGTTATTGTATTTCAAATGCAAGGCATATGCATTCTATCTTGGCTTGCGGAGTCACTCTGGCAAAGTATTTAAATGCAGTACAAAAATTTTCATCTCGCCCAACTGATATATTGGCTCTCTCTGCCGGGATTTCGGCCAACCGAGTTACCCAGTTGTGCCATGTAAACAGTCACCAGGGAAAACAATTAAATTTCTATAATGGCTGGGATCTCGTTGCACGTGGCCGAGCCACTCCGCTATCCGGGTAACTCTCCTCCATATAATGACCGGCCCTACGATTTTATTAATTTAAATCGTATAATTACCAAGTGCAATAAAAAAGTTCTTTTTGAGCTGGAATGTAGCTATATCAGGCTGATTTGCTCAAATAACGGTTTTGGAAAACTAGCGTAATAGGCTAAGAGCCAATATTCTGAAGCGCATACCTATCGTTTCCGAAGTTGTTTTGTGTATATAAATGTACTCACTAAGTTTTTGGTCCAAAATGAAAGTGTTCCCATCTTTACGTACATGAATTTGTTCCCATTTTTAAGTGCATAAATTTGTTCCCATTTTTAAGTGCAGAAATTTGTTCCCATCTTTAAGCGCAGAAATGTGTTCCCATCTTTATGTGGATAAATTCGTTCCTATTTTTAAGGGCTACTTGGAACCGCAGCCGTAACCGTGCATAATTATGCAAATTATCACATTTAAGCCCCATATGAGACATCAGCCATAACATTTACGAGGGGTGTGTATATTTGAGGAAATATATCTGAAATATATATCTTAATAATGCAAAACGAAAGGACAGCATTCTATTAAGACTATCATAACGAAGTAAAACGTCTTTTACCTAGCTGCATATCGTTGCGGGTTAGTTCATTTTGTTTGATTTAATATGCATATTGTCTAAAGACATATTGTTAAGCAAGTGTACATAATTATTATGACAGACAACGCTTGATCGCGCAATGCCAAATCACGTTCAAATGCCGTTTTGCTTGCATCCATTGTGGCAATGGGGATTTTTCGCTTCATATCATGCTATACGGCTGGCAGGGGTTCTGGGGTTGGTCGTGTTTATGAAATCCTGAATAGTTTTTATCTGTAAATACCGCATCTGAGCGTATTCAACGGTTGACTACGCTCAGATGCGGTATTTACAGATAAAAACTATTCAGGATTTCATAAACACGACCAACCCCAGAACCCCTGCTAGCCGTATAGCATGATATGAAGCGAAAAATCCCCATTGCCGCAATGGACGCGAGCAAAACGGCATTACTATCTCGCGGTCCAGCGTTGGCCGCGGGGTAGAATCAAATCATATAACGTCCAGCCATGCAATCATCTGAAAGAGATAAAAACTCCCCTGACGAAAGGCTTCCCTGTTAACGTTCCAACCTTTAAGTGCCATATTATTTTTATTCATGAAAATATAAACATACATGCGATCGGCTGAGTGGTAGCATGGACCAGTATTTTTAGGAAACTATAACGTTATACCAGTTCCCAAATAACTGCTGGATTGACCCCGGGAAGGAATACGATACAGCCCGTCAAGAGTATTCATATATTCTACTTTGGAGTTAGGGGGCTGGAAAACGGAAACTATATCAATATTGGTTTAGCCTTAGGCATTGTGATTTCGACACACGGTCTCCAGATTACCAGCTTAACGGCTTGTAACAATAAACACATTTCTTACCTAAAGCGCCACACCACCCCCTTTCCGAGACCTATTATTTCCGAGTTACCCAGATGTGCCATGTAAACAGTCACCAGGAAAAACAATTAAATTTCTCTAATAGCTGGGATCTTGTTGCACGTGGCCGAGACACTCCGCTATCCGGGTAACCCGCCTCCATATAAACCGGCCCTAGGTCTTTATTAATTTAAATCGTATAACTAAGTGCAAGGTCTTTTTGACCTGGATTGTACCTATATCAGGCTGATTTGCTCAAATAATGGTTTTGGAAAACTATCGTAATAGTCAGTATTCTGTGGCCTGTGCACAGACCTTACACGTAATGTAAGCCTCTGTACATGCTAATATTCTGAAGCGCTGTCACAGTGATTTGTGTTTCCCCGTGAAATCTGTTTCCCCTCGGAACAAAATTTCCTATGATGATCGGAACTTAATACCTATTGCATTACTGGCATAATGTGCCATGTTATTAAAAATTCGCGGGCTTTTGTGCCAAATTCAAAAGGGTCCATATTGTCATATATTTAACGAATGCCATGCATTATTCCCCATATGGCGGGCACGGTCGGGACAACACCATGTTCAAGATCAAGAAAAGATATTACTGGCCTGGTTTTTACGCTGACACAACACAAATCGTAAGGTTGTCGAGGTTAAATTTACCTTATTGAATAAATTCCTGGTTTATACCCTCGCTTAATATAGGGTTAGGGTGATATTCGGGCGCGAAACACAACGATATGCATAACAAACATAACGAGTATGAAGGTATGTTATTCCCTACTTGAGATAACATATGTAATCACAACGTGAGAAAAGGCCAGCCAGTCCTTACGGCTCTGCGGTAAACGCGAATAGCCCTGCTATTAAGGTTTTCGCATCAGTAAATGTCATTCGCATCAGTAAATGTCATTCAAAAACAATCGCTCAGTTGTCTCAATATAAAAATTCGTTTTTAGTAATTTTCGCATTTTTAAAGGCCCGTTTACACCATATCTATACACAAACCCGTACTGCAATAGGTATTAAGTTCCGATCATCATAGGAAATTTTGTTCCGAGGGGAAACAGATTTCACGGGGAAACACAAATCACTGTGACATACTTATTGTTGCCAAGGTTGTTTTGTGCATATAAATTTGTTTCGTCCAAAATAAATGTGTTCCCATCTTTAAGTGCTTAAATGTATTCCCATCCTTAAGTGCATAAATTGAGTCCCATCTTTAAGTGCATAAATGTGTTCCCATCTTTATATGCATAAGTGGTAGGATGTGCCTGTATTTTTATGAATGATGTTAGTGATGTTTAAGGGCTGTTGATTTTACTTAATTGTACAGGAAATCCCTCCTCTCACCTTCTTGTTGTGTGCCACTATATAAACTGGTGATCACCAAATTGTCTGCTAATCAATAGTGCTGCAGTTGAGCTCACGCGATGAACTTGTTGTGTTTGATAGTTGGTGTTTTTTTCCTGGTTCAAAATGTTGGCCTGGTTAACGGCGACCCACCAAATTTTGTATTCAGAGCTGATTTTCGTGGTCCCGACGATATTTTTAAGGATGGAATGCCAAGCCTGGGAGATAACGATAATGTTATTGACCATGTAAATGGTTTGTCTTGTCACTCCCGCCTCGCCAACACCGCGTTTGTAGCAACTACAAGGGAAGAACCGTTCGCGCGTCGATGGGCAATTGACCAGTTGTGGATAACTCCGCCGGCGGAGAGACGGTATATTTACATTTACAGAATTCGAGCCTCTCCTACCTTCTACGATGCCTATGCGACCCTGGAACATGCGTTTGCTCAAACTCGAGATAGCCGCTATCATACAGTAGCAGAGAGGTTCCGACACCAGCAGGAGTGGCTGGCTCACAATGGTATCCCAACCAATCAGATTGTGGAGGTAACTGTGTATGAGAGAGGGACGGATCCTGGTACCTTGAGAAATGTCGGCAATGTGCGACCAAATCCTCACTATGACCCCAATCATACTAGCCACGGTAACGCCAATCCCTACCCTGCAGGAGCGATTACCACTGAGGATGTTTACGCGGAGCCAAGTCGTATTGCAGGTCTACTTACTGCTTGTTTTGCCGTTTGTAGAAGGCCTTCTTCCTCCAAGCGTAGCATACTTAATGATCCCAATACTTGCCCAATACCACCGATATTTAAGACCAGTATATCAACTTCCACGTCCACAGTTTGGGATCCTGTTTTGCAACGTCCTGTCCAGCGCATAGTGCCATGGAGAGAATATAAAAGGTTAAGAAACTATCGTTATACTCAGTATCCAAATAACTGCAGGATTGACGCCGGAGCGAGAGTGGATACAGCCCGTCTGCAAGTCTCATGCCGTCGCAACGAGTTTTACGAACAATTCGTTGTGTTTCTTGGTGCTGGTGGAAGTGCGCATACTTGGGTGGACCAAACCTACAAAGATGGAAAGACTGCAGTCACCTGGACAAAGTGGTGGAACGAAATCCACGTAGTTGGCACCAGTTACACACTACGCGACTATGATTTTGATATCCAGAATGTCTTTCTTAGTGGGGGAGGATGGTGGTCAAATATAAAGGTTTATCCGGTTTACCCTCTGTACAAGAAGCGCGCATGATTCTTGATATAGATAAGATTGATATTTATCGTTTATGTTCTATTTCATTTTTCTCAATAACGTTAAGTTACATTGAAGAATTTTACGTCCATGCAAGTGGACAATACGGCGGGCTCATCAAATTTACAATACATATCGAATCATTGATTGCCTCATTTGCCTGCTTAATAGATCGACACTAAACAATTCACTAGTTTAAGTAACCTTAAAGTTTGCTTTTTGTCTTATTGATATATTTTGTTGGAATGACATAAATAAATAAATATTGTAAGTTTTAGCTTCTAGTAATTGGACTATTCTATCTAAGAGTGCAACATCTTGTGGTACGAAACCAAATAGTAGCTAATAAATATGCTAGTCAAAGTTGTTGAGTCGTAGTATTGGGTTTAAGATCATATGCGTAGAGTGCTCGATACCGAAGCAGAGCGGAATAGTAAACAAAAATACAAACTCGAGTTACTTCATTTGAATTTATTCACAACAAATCTGTTTCGTATGGCAAGTGGAGCCTGCCACACTCATCAGGTGAAAATCGCGTCTGATCTAAATGTCCAAAGAATCCTGAAATACAATATGCCTAAAGCCGGTTTTCCACTTGCGATTTTTTTCGCGCGAAGCGAATTTTTCATTTGTCTTTGGTCTCTCAACTGGAACCATGTGGAACTAATTGGATAAAGACAAAAGAAAAATTTGCTTCGCGCGAAAAAAATCGCAAGTGGAAAACCGGCTTAAAGCGTTATAAGTTGTCTGGGTAACGGTATTTTTACGGTGTGATATGAATAATTAGTGCTATATAATATAATATAATATAATTTGAGATATCCGGTTATTGGTTGCATAACAAGTATTTCTTTCTGTGTCTGCACGACGAAATAAGTTCATTTCTAGTGCTTAGTGTGCTGTTTCATATTGTATTTCAGGATTCTTTGGATATTTAGATCAGACGCGATTTTCACCTGATGAGTCAGGCAGATTTGCCATACGAAACAGATTTGTTGTGAATAAATTCAAATGAGGTAACTCGAGTTTGTATTTTTGTTTACTATATATATATATATATATAGTCAAATCTGCAGACATGCATGTTTCGCCGTTCAACGGCTCGTCAGTGCAGCATATATATATATATATAGTCAAATCTGCAGACATGCATGTTTCGCCGTTCAACGGCTCGTCAGTGCAGCTTGTAACGCAGTCTAGATGCGAGTGACTTCGTATTTATACACCATACGCTTAATTGCTCTCACCAAACGCATGTGGTACAATACTCGAACACATGCGCATATATCTATATATATATAAAGATTTTCGCTTACCTCAAAACTGGTCTGCAACAGGCTGTTTCATCTGTAAAAGAATCATCTGGCAGTCGGCAAGTATCGAAAGAAATGACCGCTTATGTGCTTCCTTCCGGAACGTGGGGGTGTATATGGGAGACAATGTGTGCATTCATGGCATTGTTATAACTTACTTTATAATTATTATGACAGACAACGCTTGATCGCGCAATGCCAAATCACGTTGAAATGCCGTTTTGCTTGCATCCATTGCGGCAATGGGGATTTTTCGCTTCATATCATGCTATACGGCTAGCAGGGGTTCTGGGGTTGGTCGTGTTTATGAAATCCTGAATAGTTTTTATCTGTAAATACCGCATCTGAGCGTATTCAACGGTTAAATGTAAATTATCACATTTAAGCATCATATGAGACGTCAGCCATAACATTTACCAGGGGTGTGTATATTTGAAGAAATATATATGAAATACATATCTTAATAACGCGAAACGAAGGGACAGCATTCTATTAAGACTATCATAACGAAGTAAAACATCTTTTACCTAGCTGCATATCAATAAGCGTTTTGCTGTCACATGTTACACGTGTGGGACCAGCGACTGATCAACTGTTTCCATGTGATGAATATTTAGAAGCTCAACTAATTTGCTGTGTGAGTGGTATAGATATCACGCAAGAGATCACAGTTCAGATCACCTGTAATGATAATTATAATCTCTTTATTTCACTAACTCGTTCATGAAATTTTCAGGAGTATTCATATATTCTACTTTGCAATCAGGGGGCTGGTAAACGGAAACTATATATATCAATATTGTTTTAGCCTTAGATTTAGTGATTTCGACACACAGTCTCCAGATTACCAGCTTAACGGCTTGTAACAATAAACACATTTCTTACCTAAAGCGCCACACCACCCCCTTTCCGAGACCTATCTTTCCTTAATACATTATAATCGGGTATTCTCATTTCTTCAGCTCTGATTGAATTGTCAAGCCTAGTTGCATTTCTGTTTATGCCATCAGCCAACTCGTCGACATGGTTATAGGTAAAGAAGCAACATCAATATGCAATAATCTAAAGCCCTTTAATTTATTGAGAATAGAAATCCCAGTATCCAGGGCTATACTTTTTTTTCAGATTCGCTCAACTCGCTGCTTTTAAGCCGATTGGGTGTGACACAAGCAGGAATTGATTCATTAGACTAATTGGCGGCACAACACAAAAAGGATTTAGGTCGTTTGAAACGAAATATGATGAAAATACACGAATAAGCGCCGAGAAATTCAAGAAAACTTCCCTGTAATGATTCGTATGTATTTTTGTGTTCTTGTATTTCAAATGCAAGGCATATGCATTCTATCTTGGCTTGCCGAGTCACTCTGGCAAAGTATTTAAATGCAGTACAAAAATTTTATCTCACCCAACAGATATATTGGCTCTCTGTCGGGATTTCGGCAATGCGAGTTGCACAGTTGTGCCATGTAAACAGTCACCAGGGAAAACAATTAAATTTCTATAATGGTTGGGATCTCGTTGCACGTGGCCGAGCCACTCCGCTACCCGGGTACCTCTCCTCCATATAAACCGGCCCTAGGTTTTATTAATATAAATCGTATAATTACTAAGTGCAATTAAAAAGTTCTTTTGACCTGGAATGTAGCTATGTCAGGCTGATTTGCTCAAATAACGGTTTTGGAAAACTAGCGTAATAGGCCAATATCCAATATTCTGAAGCGCATACCTATCGTTTCCGAGTCTCCAATTTTTGGTCCAAAATAAAAGTGTTCCCATCTTTACGTACATAAATTTGTTCCCATTTTTAAGTGCATAAATTTGTTCCCATCTTTAAGTGTAGAAATTTGTTCCCATCTTTATCTGGATAAATTTGTTCCCATTTTTAAGGGCTACTACTAAATACAGCGATACAGGGACCTGGGACCTGGGACCTGGGACCAGATCCGGCATAATTTAGGTAAATTATCACATTTAAGCATCATATGAGACATCAGCCATAACATTTACCAGTGGTGTGTATATTTGAAGAAATATATATGAAATACATATCTTAATAACGCGAAACGAAGGGACAGCATTCTATTAAGCTATCATAACGAAGTAAAACATCTAATACATAGCTGCATATCAATAAGTTTTGCTGTCACATGTTACATGTGTGGGACCAGTGACTGATCACCTGTTTCCATGTGATGAATATTTAGAAGCTCAACTAATTTGCTGTTTGAGTGGTATAGATATCACGCAAGAGATCACAGTTCAGATCACCTGTAATGATAATTATAATCTCTTTATTTCCACTAAGTCGTTCATGAAATTTCAGGAGTATTCATATATTCTACTTTAGAATCAGGGGGCTGGTAAACGGAAACTATATATATCAATATTGTTTTAGCCTTAGATTTTGTGATTTCGACACACAGTCTCCAGATTACCAGCTTAACGGCTTGTAACAACAAACACATTTCTTACCTAAAGCGCCACACCACCCCCTTTCCGAGACCTGTCTTTCCTTAATACATTATAATCGGGTATTCTCATTTCTTCAGCTCTGATTGAATTGTCAAGCCTAGTTGCATTTCTGTTTATGCCATCAGCCAACTCATCGACATGGTTATAGGTAAAGAAGCAACATCAATATGCAATAATCTAAAGCCCTTTCATTTATTG
This sequence comes from Trachythela sp. YZ-2020, assembly GCA_016169945.1. Taxonomy (NCBI): domain Eukaryota; kingdom Metazoa; phylum Cnidaria; class Anthozoa; order Malacalcyonacea; family Clavulariidae; genus Trachythela; species Trachythela sp. YZ-2020. The sequence goes on along the minus strand of JADLSH010000245.1, from coordinate 234,193 downwards.
AGAATAGAAATCCCAGTATCCAGGGCTAAATATTTTTTCAGATTCGCTCAACTCGCTGCTTTTAAGCCGATTGGGTGTGACACAAGCAGGAATTGATTCATTAGACTAATTGGCGGCACAACACAAAAAGGATTTAGGTCGTTTGAAACGTTAAAAATCATAACAAAATATGATGAAAATACATGAATAAGCGTCGAGAAATTCAAGAAAACTTCCCTGTAATGATTCGTATGTATTTTTGTGTTAATGTATTTCAAATGCAAGGCATATGCATTCTATCTCGTCTTGCCGAGTCACTTTGGCAAAGTATTTAAATACAGTAGAAAAATATTTATCTCGCCTAACTGAGATCTTGGCTCTCTTTGCCCGGATTTCGGCAAAGTGAGTTACCCAGCTGTTCCATGTAAACAGTCACCAGGAAAAACAATATAAATTTCTATAATGGCTGGGATCTCGTTGCACGTGGCCGAGCCACTCCGCTATCCGGGTAACCCGCTTCCATATAAACCGGCCCTAGGTATTTATTAATTTAAATCGTAAAACTAAGTGCCAGGTCTTTTTGAGCTGGATTGTAGCTATATCAGGCTGATTTGCTCAAATAATGGTTTTGGAAAACTACCGTAATAGCCAGTATTCTGTGGCCTGTGCACAGACCTTACACGTAATGTAAGCCTGTGCACAGGCTAATATTCAGAAGCGCATACTTATTGTTTCCAAGGTTGTTTTGTGTATATAAATTTGTTTCGTCCAAAATAAATGTGTTCCTATCTTTAAGTGCTTAAATTGGTTCCCATCTTTAAGTGCAGAAATTTGTTCCCATCTTTAAGTGCAGAAATTTGTTCCCATCTTTATATGCATAAGTGGTAGGATGGGCCTGTATTTTTATGAATGATGTTGGTGATGTTTAAGGGCTGTTGATTTTACTTAATTGTACAGGAAATCACTCCTCTCACCTTCTTGTTGTGTGCCACTATATAAACTGGTGATCACCAAATTGTCTGCTAAACAATAGTGCTGCAGTTGAGCTCACGCGATGAACCTGTCGTGTTTGATAGTTGGTGTTTTTTTCCTGGTTCAAAATGTTGGCTTGGTTAACGGCGACCCACCAAGCTTTGTATTCAGAGCTGATTTTCGTGGTCCCGACGATATTTTTAAGGATGGAATGGCAAGCCTGGGAGATAACGATAATGTTATGGACCATGTAAATGGTTTGTCTTGTCACTCCCGCCTCGCCAACACCGCATTTGTAGCAACCACAAGAGAAGAACCGTTCGCGCGTCGATGGGCAATTGACCAGTTGTGGATAACTCCGCCGGAGGAGAGACAGTATATTTACATTTACAGAATTCGAGCCTCTCCTACCTTCTACGATGCTTATGCGACCCTGGAACATGCGTTTACTCAAACTCAAAATAGCCGTTATCATACAACAGCAGAGAGGTTCCGACACCAGCAGGAGTGGCTGGCTCACAATGGTATCCCAACCAATCAGATTGTGGAGGTAACTGTGTATGAGAGAGGGTCGGATCGCGCTACCTTGAGAAATGTCGGCAATGCGCGACCAAATCCTCACTATGACCCCAATCATACTAGCCAAGGTAACGCCAATCCCTACCCTGCAGGAGCGATTACCACCGAGGATGTTTACGCGGAGCCAAGTCGTATTGTAGGTCTACTTACTGCTTGTTTCGCCGTTTGTAGAAGGCCTTCTTCCTCCAAGCGTAGCTTACTTAATGATCCCAACACTTGCCCCATACCACCGATATTTAAGACCAGTATGTCAACTTCCACGTCCACAGTTTGGGATCCTGTTTTGCAACGTCCTGTCCAGCGCATAGTGCCATGGATAGAATATAAAAGGTCAAGACACTCTCGTTATACCCAGTATCCAAATAACTGCTGGATTGACCCCGGAGCGAGAGCGGATACAGCCCGTCTGCAAGTCTCATGTCGTCGCAACGAGTTTTACGAACAATTCGTTGTGTTTCTTGGTGCTGGTGGAAGTGCGCATACTTGGGTGGACCAAACCTACAAAGATGGAAAGACTGAAGTCACCTGGACAAAGTGGTGGAACGAAATTCACGTAGTTGGCACCAGTTACACACTACGCGACTATGATTATGATATCCAGAATGTATTTGTTAGTGGGAGAGGATGGTGGTCAAATATAATGGTATATCCCGTTTACCCTCTGTACAAGAAGCGCGCATGATTCTTGATATAGATAAGCTTGATATTTATCGTTTATGTTCTCTTTCATTTATCTCAATAACGTTAAGTTACATTGAAGAATTTTACGTCCATTCAAGTGGACAATACGGCGTCCAAAGGGCTCATCAAATTTACAACACATATCGAATCATTGATTGCCTGCTTAATAGATTGACACTAAACAATTCACTAGTTTAAGAAACCTTAAAGTTTGCTTTTTGTGTTATTGATAAATTTTGTTGGAATGACATATATAAATATTGTAAGTTTAGTTTCTAGTAATTAGGCTATTCTATCTGAAGAGTGCCACATCTTGTGGTACGAAACCAAATAGTAATAAATATGCTAGTCAAAGTTGTTGAGTCGTTTTGATCTTCCTGCATCTTGTACATCATGATCTTGACATAGTCTAAATATATGCAGTTACAGGTTATCCGAGGATAAAGCCATTCCGTTAAACTAAACAGTGGCTTTATCATATACAAATGAAATCTTCAAGTATAATTAAGAAAGAATTAATTTGGCGTGTTAAATTTCAGGACGGTCTATGAAATGAAACGTTTATTAGAACTATATTAACACAACTAAGTTGATGTAATTTATACTTGGGTTCTAGTTCAAAAAGAAATATATTTATTATTATTCATTATCGGTAACCGGATAACTCGCCTCCATATAAACAGGTCCTAAGTTTTCTTATTAATTTAAATCGTATAACTAATTGGAAGGTTTTTTAACCTGGATTCTAGCTATATCAGCCTGATTTGCTCAAATAACGGTTTTGCAAAACTACCGTAATAGGCTAATAGCCAATATATATTCTGAAGCGCGTACCTATCGTTTCCGAAGTTGTTTTGTCTATGGTCCAAAATGAAAGTGTTCCCATCTATACGTACATAAATTTGTTCCCACCTTTAAGTGCATAAATTTGTTCCCATCTTTAAGCGCAGAAATTTGTTCCCATCTTTATGCGGATAAATTTGTTCCCGTTTTAAGGGATACTACTAAATACAGCGATACAGAGAACCGGAACCTGGAATCGGAGCCGGAACCGTGCATAATTTATGCAAATTATCACATTTTTAAGCCCCATATGAGACATCAGCCATAACATTTACGAGGGGTGTGTATATTTGATGAAATATATCTGAAATATATATCTTAATAACGCAAAACGAAAGGACGGCATTTTATTAAGACTATCATAACGAAGTAAAACGTCTTTTACCTGGCTGCATATCGTTGCGGGTTAGTTCATTTTGTTTAATTCAATATGCATATTGTCTAAAGACATATTGTTAAGCAAGTGTACATATTATGACAGACAACGCTTGATCGCGCAAAGCCAAATCACCTTGAATACGCACAGATGTGGTATTTCCAGATAAAAACTATTCAGGATTTCATCAACACGACCAACTGCTAGCCGTATAGCATGAAGCGAAAAATCACCATTGGATGCAAGCAAAACGGCATTAATCTCGCGGTCCATCGTTGACCGCCGCGTAGAATCAAATATATAACGTTCAGCCATGCACTCATCTGAAAGAGATAAAAACTGCCCTGTCGAAAGGCTTCCCTGTTAACGTTCCCACCATTAAGTGCCATATTATTTTTATTTGTGAAAATATAAACATACATGCGATCGGCTAAGTGGTAGGATGGAGCAGTATTTTTAAGAAACTGTCACGTTCAGTACCCAGTTCCCAAATAACTGCTGGATTGACCCCGGGAAGAGATACGATACAGTCCGTCTGCAAGTCCCAGTGTTTCTTGGTGCCGGTGGACCAAACCTACAAAGATGGCAGGACTGCAGTCACCTGGAAATAGTGGTGGAACGAAATCCCCGTACATTTGGCACTAGTTACACACTATGCGACTATTATACTCGTTGCTTCTTACCCTACGTGTTTTCAAAGGTGCATGCGTCTGCATGACTATAGTGAACATACATTTGAATGACTCCCAGATATAATTAGGATCATGAGATTGCCAATCATGCGTATTCGACCGTTTTAGGATTTTCTTTTGGAACAGCAATTTTAAAGCATCCATGAACAAGGCAGTGATCTCTAACCCCAACATGTAACACACCCACGTTTAACAATTTCTCAGGTCTATTGGTGGCTAGGATATGCCATCATCCAACTCATGAGAATAGAAATCGCAGTTGCCAGGGCTATACTTTTTTTCAGATTCGCTCAACTCGCTTATTGGGTGTGACACAAACAGGAATTGATTCATTAGACTTGGCAACAAAACACAAAAATAATTTAGGTCGTTTGAAGCGTTAAAAATCATTACAAAATATTATGAAAATACACAAATAAGCGCGGAGAAATTCAAGAAAACTTCCCTGTAATGATGCGTATGTATTTTTGTGTTATTGTATTTCAAATGCAAGGCATATACATTCTATCTCGGCTTGACGAGTCACTCTGGCAAAGTATTTAAATACAGTACAAAAATATTCATCTCGCCTAACTGAGATCTTGGCTCTCTCTGCCGGGATTTCGGCAAAGCGAGTTACCCAGTTGTGCCATGTAAACAGTCACCACGGAAAACAATTAAATTTCTATAATGGCTGGGATCTCGTTGCACGTGGCCGAGACACTCGGCTACCGGGTAACTCGCCTCCATATAAACCGGCCCTAGGTCTTTATTAATTTAAATCGTATAACTAAGTGCAAGGTCTTTTTGACCTGGATTGTAGCTATATCAGGCTGATTTGCTCAAATAATGGTTTTGGAAAACTACCGTAATAGCCAGTATTCTGTGGCCTGTGCACAGACCTTACACGTAATGTCCGTAATGTAAGCCTGTGCACAGGCTAATATTCTGAAGCGCATACTTATTGTTGCCAAGGTTGTTTTGTGTATATAAATTTGTTTCGTCCAAAATAAGTGTGTTCCCATTTTTAAGTGCTTAAATGTATTCCCATCTTTAAGTGCATAAATTGGTTCCCATCTTTAAATGCATAAATGTGTACAAAAAACCTATCGTGGATTATAGTGTGTTCCAAAATGCTGTGTTACAATAAATTGAGTTTTACGTGTTGTTTGTTTACTACACGTTGTGTCCACAATTGCTTTGAAATCTCATGGTAACCGGAAGTACGTACTACGGTTTGGTAGAATTGAAAATTAAACGAGCCTTACCTGGAAGGTGAAGTTTGCTGATAATTCTACCAATCCGTAGTCGTGCTGAGGGTTAACATGCCCTTCCCTATCTTAGGGCCTGTTCATATGATCCCGCTTACCGAGACGTCTCGCCTACCTATGATCTCGCCTCCTAGTACTTTTACTATAAAAATTTACATCGCGTTCATATGAGAAAGCGGGCTGGTTGCTTATGAGATCTCGCCTCTGTGAGCCGAGATCATAGGTAGGCGGGATGAAAAATATTCCATATGAACACGCCAGCCCGCCTACCAGGATGAAATCGAGAAACCAAATTTCCGATTTTGCCGTTTAATTTGCCGATTTTTACGTAGTTCAATGTTAGTTTTACAATCAAGCATGAAATATGTTGCTAAACCAATGCTTTTTATTGCAAAAAATAAAAAGCAACAACAAAATCGTGAAAATATTTGTGTTGCGTGCATGAAATGTACATGTTTTGCAGCGCTAATTATGGAACAACATTGTAATTTCATCTCGGCAAGCGAGATGAAAAACTCCATATGAACACACGAAAATATTCGTCCCGCTAGGAGAGACATCTCGGCAAGCGGGATCATATGAACAGGCCCTTACCCGCCCAAACGTATTTAAATTGTGTACACAACCGCGTTTTAAACTCTGACTCATGGCGACACACAACGTGCATCTCATGTTAACCCTCAGCACGACTACGGATTGGTAGAATTATCATCAAACTTCACCTTCCAGGTAAGGCTCGTTTAATTTTCAATTAAATTATAATTTTACTATATACTTATACTATAGTCAAATCTTCAGACATGCATGTTTCGCCGTTCAACGGCTCGTCAGTGCAGCTTGTAACGCAGTCTAGATGCGAGTGACTTCGTATTTATACACCATACTCTTGCCCTCACCAAGCGCATGTGGTACAATACTCAGACACATGCGCATCCAGACATGCGTGAAGTGTCATGGGGCCAGAGTGCTCAAACGACCACAAGGGAAGTGAGCTTTTGCATTATATATAAATTTAAGTTAAAAATGTATCTAAAGTTTAACATCTAAGAAAATTATTTGATGCACGCCGGAATACATTTTTTTAAATCTATCTGTTTTTGTCTTTGGAAGTTGAAACTCGGGAGTTTTCCTGAGATCATAGTTCCCAGAGTGACGGTCTGGCAGAAGGGATGATAATTTATGATGTGGATCGTTGATGAGTTGATTGAATAGTTTTGAGCAGGCATTGTATCGACATTCGCTGAGGGGAATAAGGTTGCACTTTTGCAAACGGTCGAAATACGGCATGCCTGGGAAAATTATTGAGGCGACTCTTCTTTGGACTTGCTCAATGGCGTCACTAAGATAGTCAGGCAAGGCAAAATGGAAGACTTCACAACTGTACTCAAGTGCTGGCCTTACACATGTACAATAAAAATTAATTATTTCTTTGGCGGGCACTTTTGCACGTTTAAGTTGTCGTTTGTTAACTTTCTTGCTCATTTTCGCGGCAACATGTTTGGTCCATTTCAAATCGTTACTGATTTTCAGTCCCAAAACTTTGGCATGTTCAACTAGTTTAAGAACTCCAGAACTTAGGACAATACTGGAAAAAGGGCTTCTAACTCTCGTAAACTTAAACAGCAGTTCTTTACATTTTGGAATTTGAAGTTGGATTTTATTCTGCACAGTCCAGTCTTCTAATTGATTTACACCGGTTCGGATAGTACTGTGACAGTCTTTTGATATTACTTCAGTAGCGGTAGTGTCGTCAATGTATTTCCACATTTGGAAATCAGTTAGATTCAAATCGTTTATCATGAGTATAAAGAGCCAAGGACCTAATTTTGTACTTTGAGGAACACCGGAAGCAACTTTTCCCCATTCGGAGAAACAAGTCCTGGCGAGTTTAACTCGTTGTTCCCTAGATGTTAAAAAGTCGATAATCCAATTGATAATAGGTAGTGGAATGGAGAGCTTCCGGATTTTGTTAACCAAAATGTTATGACCAATCAAGTCGAAGGCTTTGCGGTAATCAAGCAAGAGGACACGAACGGATGTGCCTGTTCCGTCAGTTGCTTGGGCGCATCTGTGAATAATGCTGATGAGGGCTAGGGTTGCTGATGATTTAGGAATTCCGCCAAATTGATCCTGATTGACTACCTCCAAAACTGCGTGAGAGACGTATTTTTCGATTACCATGTCTTCAGCTAACTTTGATATTGCTGGAGTTAGTGAAATAGGTCGAAGATTCTTGTTTATATCACGGATTGGTTTATTTTTCGGAATGGGTATGATGTTAGCTTGTTTCCAAATGCTTGGCAGTTTTTGTTTTAAGTAAGAAGAGTTGAGAATGATGGAGATAGAATTTGATAAAATTTCTGCAAATTCTTTCAGGATCCAATTAGGAATGCCATCTGGGCCTGGTGCTTTAGAACGGTTAAGTAAATTGAGCTTATGATTTATTAACTCAGGTGTGGTTAATGCATTGATTGGAAGGTCTTCAGTCAGTGAAGCAGTTCCCGTGATCGTGTCGCTAAGGGCGCAGAAGTCTTTCATAGGCTCGAGGAAGGTGTTGTTGATTAGATTAGCTAAATCTAGAGGTGTTTCACCTTACGCCACGACTCTTTAGGTTTCAACTGTTTCAAGGCAGATGCACTAGGCAGATGCACTAGGCAGATGCACTAGGCAGATGCACTAGGCAGATGCACTAGGCAGATGCACTAGGCAGATGCACTAGGCAGATGCACTAGGCAGATGCACTAGGCAGATGCACTAGGCAGATGCACTAGGCAGATGCACTAGGCAGATGCACTGGCAGATGCGCTGGCAGATGCACTGGCAGATGCACCAGGCAGATGCACTGGGCGGATGCACTGGCAGATGCACTGGGCAGATGCACTAGGCAGATGCGCTGGCAGATGCACTGGCAGATGCACTGGCAGATGCACTGGGCAGATGCACTGGGCGGATGCACCAGGCAGATGCACTAGGCAGATGCACCAGGCAGATGCACTGGGCAGATGCACTAGGCAGATGCACCAGGCAGATGCACTGGGCAGATGCACTGGGCAGATGCACTGGCAGATGCACCAGGCAGATGCACTGGGCAGATGCACTAGGCAGATGCACTAGGCAGATGCACTGGGCAGATGCACCAGGCAGATGCACTGGGCAGATGCACCAGGCAGATGCACTGGGCAGATGCACCAGGGCAGATGCACCAGGCAGATGCACTAGGCAGATGCACTAGGCAGATGCACTGGGCAGATGCGCTGGGCAGATGCACCAGGCAGATGCACCAGGCAGATGCGCTGGGCAGATGCACTAGGCAGATGCACTAGGCAGATGCACTAGGCAGATGCACTAGGCAGATGCACTAGGCAGATGCACTAGGCAGATGCACTAGGCAGATGCACTAGGCAGATGCACTAGGCAGATGCACTAGGCAGATGCACTAGGCAGATGCACTAGGCAGATGCACTAGGCAGATGCACTAGGCAGATGCACTAGTTGCTTTAGTTGAAACTGGCGAGACAAATTCTTGATATTTAAGTGCTTAAAATCTCCAGCAATGATATAATACCACATCCGGGGAAGAGACCCTCAATGTCAGTTAAAGATTCTTATTTGCAGGACACGATCAAACGCAAGCGAGAGTTGGCGGTATATATAAACGTTTACAACAAACGTAAATGGTTACAAGAATGAATCCTGTTATTGTTGATACTGGAGTTACTAGCCAGGACCAATTCGCCTTACTCAGCAAAAACCTACAGCTCTCGTGGTCCGGAGATTTCTCTTCCTTGAAGCTCTTCGTCGCCGAAATTACCGACATTAATGGGTCATGGAGTTCACCCGGAGGGGAGAAAAAAGCTTTTAGCGATGGGAACACTAAGATAACGTGGTGGAAAAACAAGAAATATCTGAAAATCGAAGGTATCGAAACACAATCTATTCAGAACAGATTATTTTCCGTTTTAAGCCAGGGAAATAATAACCAGCCTGGCGTGTTAACTCGTGCAAAACGTGATGCTAATTCCACAAGTTCATGTAGATGCAGTGAAATCTCGGTTGATGTTGAAGGTCTGAAGCTAGACATGACAATATTAGAATCGAAACATAGCAGGAGACGCAATCAAGTTTACAAAGTATTCTTAAACTACATGATGAAATCTCGAAACTACGAAAAGATCAGGATAACCTGAAAAACCAAGTCGAAGAACTATCTTATGCAAATTCCAAGATACGCTGTGAAAATTTCAATCATACAATTAGTCATATTAACGACAACACTAGTTATTGTGTACCGCGTGTCTCAAGTTCGGAATCGGAAATGGACTTAATCCTCGAACATTCCGAAGTTATAATACCCAATGAAATTTATGATAGAAGTATTATGACTACGCATCAAGCGTGTAATGATGCTGTTAAAATCACAACGCCCCAGGAGACCGAAAACAACGAAACTTCTAAATACCAACAACGAAAACACAAAGGCAACCCTCGCATTATTAATAACAATAGCGCAACTACGCACGTAGTTTCTATTATGGAAAACAATGAAGGAAATACAACGGAAATCCATCTACCAAGTGACGAATTAGTAAACTCCGTCACTAAACGCCTGAGTCATACTCAGTCAAAGAGAATGCAGCATAATAGTCAAAGAAGCTGTTTAAGTCCGAGAGAGCCTGAAAAACACAATGGCACGAGTGTTAAGACGCAGCAACATATCCCCATACAGCATAACCCATACAATTGCCAGCCCATTCCAACTCGTATAACTAGGAGAGAACAGTCCACTAATAGCCGTAGAAAACCAAACAGGAAATTAAAACGTCCAAGCAATGCCCGTAAAAGCAATACGACCAATGAAGAGGATTTTCGTTTGAAACCCAGCTGGAAAGACAAAATGAACTGGTTCAACTTTTATTACTAGATGATTCTCCACCTTCAATCAACCCACCCCCTATTAGGAAGCATAACCCCTCAAACTGTATCTCTATTACCACGGTTGGTACCCCTATATATATGGCGTATATTATCCACCAGGACAGCCGGTTGAAAAGGAAAGGGAAATGAAAGAATACCTTACTGTGGGACTTGACTCTGTACTGGAAGATTTCCCATCAGCTGGAGTGTTTGTAATCGGTGATTTTAACAAAATGAAATTAAACTCACTCTGCAGTCGGTTTAGCTTGAAAAAAGTGGTACGATCACCAACAAGAGGTACGAATGTGCTAGATCAAATTATTACGAACATGTCGGAATTATACAATGAGGTGGCACACTTGCCCCCTGTTGGTCGTTCCGATCATCAATGTTTACTGTACTACCCCAATGCGAACGAGAACATCAAGCCCTGTTCACGCAAAGTACGTCTAATGAAACCAAATAAACTTATCTCTCTTGGTGTTAAGTTAGACCAAGAGGATTGGAACCCCGTGTTTAATGCACAAGATATTGATGAAAAAGTTGATAAATTTACCACCACAACAATACAGTTATTAGATGAAATATTACCTGAAACCACAATACGTACTCATGTTTCGGACAAGCCATGGATGACGTCCTTTATAAAAAGAAAGATTAAAGCAAGACAGAGAGCCTTCAGTAGCGGGGACGTAATTAAATACAAAGAACTATGTGATAAAATAACAACGCTTATTAAAAAGGCGAAAAAGGAATATTACCATTCAAAGGTTGGAAGCCAACGGAACTATAATCCAGCCAGATGGTATAAGGACATATTTCAATTGGCCGGTTTTGAAACAATAAACACGATTAACGCAATTACTACGGAACAAGCAACCAGTACTGCAGAACTATTGCAAGATATTTTTACAAAACCATGGCAGGACCTCCTGCTGCTTCTATCCCAAGTCTTGCCGAAGTAGCACCATTGTTGAAGGAAAATCCTCCTCCCGTCCTCTATTGGTCAAGTCATGTCTACTCTGAGAGATTTATAAGCATAATTAGCTACCGGATCAGATAATATCCCAGCTTGGTTTCTTAAACGATTTCACGAAGAACTTGCCCCCGTTGTGCACGATATCATTTGTAGCAGCATATCACAATGCAAATATCCAACTATATATAAACATGCATTGGTTACTCCAGTTCCTAAAGTGCGTCCCCCAACCAACATCGAAACTGACTTTCGTCAAATCTCAATACTCCTCAAATGGCGAAAATCCTGGAAAAGCTACAACTTAAACTGAACAATATTGACCTGAAGATAAATGATAGCCAACATGCATTCACTGGTGAACGATCGACGGTATCTGCATTAACCTGCATCTCACAGAACTGGTTCAATGTCACAGATAATTTACGTGATAACAAGAATGGAGTACATGCCTTGTTCATAGACTTCCGCAAGGCTTTCGACCTTGTGGATCACGGCATTTTGTTAATGAAATTAGCGAAAATGAATGTGACAAAAGGTTTCTGGCTCTGGACGCGAAGTTTTTGGAAGGCAGGAGTCAACAGGTCAATCTTGTGGGAACACTATCATCGACAAAATCGTGTCCTGCTGGAGTCCCTCAGGGCTCTGTTATCTCCCTCGCTCTTTAATGTATATGTGAACGACTTTGAAAATTCTGTTCCAGATCATCTATCTATAAACACCTGTAAATACGCAGACGATTGTACACAAGATGAGGTTGTTGCACAAGAGACAACAAGTCATATGCAAGACGTTCTTGACGCATCGCAAAAATGGGCCACTGAGAACAAGATGAAGATAAACTCCCAAAACCAAAGATATGTGGATTTGTTTTAGTAATGCGATCCCAGAACCAGCTCCGCTTGTTATGGATAGCGTGAATATAGAAAGAGTTAGCTCATATAAGTTACTTGGAGTGTGGCATCAGGACAATCTAAAATGGAACCGTCACGTAGAAGAAATGGTAAAGAAAGCAAATAAACGTATATTCAGTCTGAGAGAATGCCGCACAGCCAAATTACCACAAGAAGTTGGCCTCACATGCTATCAGACGAAGATAAGATCTGTGCTAGAATATGGAGCAGCAATTTGGGGCGGTCTGCCAGAATATCTTGCGGACGAAATTGAGAGTACGCAAAACAGATGTCTAAAAATACTTGGAATCCCTAGGGATAATTTAAAATCATTACGAGAAAGAAGAAACGATGTTGCTATGGAGGAACTGAAACGAATTCAAATTGATGCTACCCACCCCTGTCATAAGTTTATCCCTTTGCCAACATCTCATACTCATGATCTGAGAAGAAACACTAGTATTCCATACCCAATATCACACACCAAAAGACACGAACAATCTTTTATCCCAAGGGCAATTGCTCTTTTAAATAAGTATGATCCAATTAGACGATAGATTATTTGATAACATGATTATTAGAACCATGCAATTAGACGATAGATTATTCTATATACTAATAAACAATTAATAATTTAACCATTTTTATAGTTTTGTACATATCATATATTATTGTATAGAAATTATTCTTACAGCTGTAAATCCATTGTATTTTTTAACTAAAGATGGATATTAAAAGATTATTATTATAAATATTCCAACATTTCGTTATTATTTGCACTTGGGGGATGGTAAACTGTTGCAGCTACTATACATGGGATTCCTCTTGGGAGCCTGGAAGGTCTTAATTGCATCCAGAAAACTTCCAGGTTAGGACTTTCAAATTGTTGAAGTTGTTTGACCTTAATACACTCCTTAGAGAAAAAGCAAATACCTCCATGTTGGGCTGAGCTGCGGTCTCGTCTTTTGATATTATAACCCGGCAATTCGACACGATTGTTTCCGATAGATTCTTTGAGCCACGTTTCTGTGATGAAAACGAGGTCTGTATTATGTTTGGAAGCAAACAAACGGACTTCGTCGATTTTAACAACAATGGCTGGCAGATGTGGTTTACCACGCAACAAATCATTTTGTAAGTTTTATAATATTCTATTTCAGTTTATTTTAGTATATTTTATTTTATTTTTGCATCATGTTTCCACATTATTCTGTTCCATAAAATCATGTACTTTTCAACCACACATCTATGTTTTATTTATCTTCTCACTCTTTTAACAATACCAAAACATCAACTCCCAACCCTAAAGTCCCTCCTGATGAAGATCACGCGATCGAAACGCGTCGAGGGCCAAAGCGTTAAAACACAATACCACACGACTATTTTCCTTTTCTAATCTACCCACCATCAGCTAACATATCTCACAAGCATGGTCGACTCAAGACTCTGTGAGATGTATGATATAGCTCAGTGCCATCACAGCATCTTACATTCTCTCTCTCTCTCTATTATACATATATTTTCCTTTAATATTTTTATATATAATTTTTTTCCCCAATCAGTTATCGAATATTTCATTCCTATATGTTTTCTGTTTTTAATACATATGTATAAGTAATTTACATTATAGTTCATGAAACGACTATCACGCTGCCTAGTCTATAAATTGTACTTATACTTCACGGCACGGTCTATTTCTCAGGCCATCTGTATCATAGGTACATAAATAATACACCACTAATTTCAATATAGGTTGAACTAGACCTATATTACTAGTGAATCCGATCTAGTTTATGTATTTCACAGCATCAAGGAGGTCTTCCGATATAGACGGGTAGAATTCTGTGACATCACAAGAAAGGAATGAGTACTTAGCTTTGTTCTCGATGTTCTTGAACCACTCGATTACTGACTGTAGTCTAGGAACTGTATATGAGTTTGTATGCATTTCATTTAGGACAGATAATCTCAACTGTTTTAGGGTAAAATGACCATGACGGACAACATGGCATATGTGCCAAAACCGAATCCGGGGCGAAATGGTCGAAAATGACCACACCTACAATCCCGGACAAAAACTGTTGTGACACTGCCCGAATATTAAATGAAAGCTTTATCCCCCTTCCCCCCTTCCTCAATGTTGGTAAAAATCGGCAAATCATCAGGTGAACAGCGACAATATCATGAGTTTGCAACATTGAATAGGGGTAGCAGGGGAAAACCCTATGTGTCACAAGATTGTAGAAACGGCACTGCCGACATAGCTATATCTCCTAAACCATGAAAGCTACAGACTTTCTGAAGTGCTTATAGTGTTTAGAATGGTTGCTTTTAGGGGTGGTCATTGGAGAGTGAAATGTGTCTAGGTACAATATTTTACAACAAAATGACTATGCCCCATCCCAGGACAACTGCTAATTATACATCACATAACTTCATACACCTTAGAAAGGCTATATTTTCTTATTTTCTAAATATTTTTGTCATAGGATATAAAAATATACTTATTTCAATATAGTACTAATATATTTAATATTGTTTTGTTGAGATATAATACAGTTCATTTCACTTACCCCCCACCACAACACGATTTCAGCCATGTTTTGCCATTTTATTTGCTTTTTATCACCGAGCCTCGCAAATATTATCCACACGTTGTATACTTGAACATAATGATAGTTGACTAAAGAATAATCAATCTTAATCAATCTCGAACACTCTTTAGGAGTGATTTGGCCCTCGCTTCAAATAAGGACTCCGTTTTTTATACACTCTGACATTTTCCGTCGATAAGAGTGGATTACGAACTTCTTAAAAAGTTATCAATAATATATTTGATAGAAAAAAGATGAAAAATACAATAAGAGAATGCTAATCAATCTAATAGAAAGTCTGCTTCAACTTCGCCGATATACAGGTGAATACCATAAAGCGTTTGAACAAATATACCATTCAGTATTTATTAGTGCTGCATCATTAAACAGTTCATTTCTACATATGGCACCATCTGTTTATCTACTCTTAAATTTACGCCAAGTACGTATATTCATCTTTGCTCCCTCCTTTTCGTTCTAAATATTGTTTTTCTATTAGGGACTCGATGGCTTTCTAAAATATGAAAAATATGGAAATGTATTTGGGACCTTCTCCTGTGATTAATAACAGGTTAAAACCCATTTAAGTAGTGACAAAATAGGCAATTTGCTAGTAATAGAATTATTCTGGCGTGCTCCAGTGCCAAGTACCCAATGTGAATGTATTTTGGCTTTATAATTCAGAATCCTGATCAACGGCACCAATTCAATTATTGGCTATATAATTTTATTATTATTCATTGTCCCAAAATACCATGTATTAATACAGCGTATATTTCATGTTACACTGACCCCATATAATCACTAGTGCACGAATTTTGGAATGCTCACCTTAATCATTGATACACTTGGCGCGAACCTAGTCTTTGATTGGCTAATTACCTGAATGAAAGAAAAAGAACATGATATCTGAACGTATTTCGGTGGTGAGGTTATACGAATTATATAACAAGAAATTCTTGATAATAAGACATCGTAATCATTAGCAACAGGAGTACTCCCTTGGAATTGATAGCGACCACAGGTGCATGCTTTTAAAACTGTCTCATTTTGTGGTCGTTGTTGCTTCAAAGTGAAGCATTTTATATGATGAGCGTATAAAATTTTATATTATTTAAAATAGTAATTGGTATATTAGAACACACACATATTTAATTTTAGAAAGGACTCTAATATTTTTAAAGGAGGGGAACCTTGCAAGGGTCTTAACGTCCCGTTCGTGCCTTGTCCTTTTGAGATACTCGCATAAAGTAGTAATTTATATTTATGTAACATGTAACTGTAATAATATTATGTCAAGTGAATTGTTATTTATGTGATTGTGTTGTATTAATGAGTACTCAATAAATAGAAAATAAAATAAAATACTGCTACCAAATAATATACCTTACTTGTACATTTAAGTTCGCGCAGTATTAGAATTCGCGCAGACCATAAGTGCACGAAATTAATACTGAGTGAAAAATAATCCGCGCGAAAAGGTTTGCTGCTGTAACAGTGAAAGTTAGACTAGAAATTTACAAATTATTCTATATATGACATTATGTAAAATATGTATTACGCATTAGATTCATTGTTACAGCCACACAAAGAAACGGTCCAGCTTAGCTTTTTCTCTTGGGATTTTATGAAGCACTTTCGTGAAAATTTTAAGAATCCAAATGTACTTTTAACACGGAAAACCATCATATAAGTGTGATTTTCTAGTTTTGTACCGTTTCAAAGTGCGCGAAAATATCGCATTCAGGGTGCGCGAGATTAAATCAATTTTAAGAATCCAAATTGGTACCACGCGGATTTAACTACAAGTAAGGTAATTAATTTACAGCACATCAGCCCAAAGACGTGTCTCTTTTCCAAATTCCATAATTATAGACAATGCTTTTATGTTATCCCTTTGTACATGTTGAATTCACACGAAAAATACGCACCTCTTGCATCAGTATATTATGTTTAAGAATTTTGCGTGCTTTCATTACACGAACAACTGTTGCCTAAATAATATTAAAAGCAAAGGTATAAATTAAGAAGACATGATATACATATATAGGATTGTCTACAGTAAAAATTGTATGCATTTCATTCAAAATAGATAAACTCGGCTGTTTTAGGGTAAAATAACCATGACGAAGACCATGGCATATGTGCCAAAACCAGAATCCGGAGGAATCGTCCGAGAATTGCTTCCAAAATAGCTCTATCTCGTAAACCTTGGAAGTTACAGATTTTCTAAAGCTCTTATTGTGTTAAGAATGGTTACTTTAGGGGAGGCCATAGGAGAGTGTAAAATGTCTATAGGAATGATATTTTATGAGAAAATGGCTCTACACAATCACAGGTCAAACAAATGCTGGGGATTTAATTGTTTGGGAGGTTAATTACACTTCATATCGAAATGTCGAGCCTTGACATCCAGAATATAAATTTTTAATATATCCAGAATATACAAGTTTGGCTGCTTTTTTACATAGTCAGTTAGCATGTTTGCGTTTTTGAAGTTTTAGTTCTTTATTCCCATATGTTAATCTGTGCTCATTCGCGTGGCAATTATATAATTTCATTCCTATATATAAGAGGGCATATACACAGATCGCGAATCTCGACTGTAAGTCGAGTGCGCATCAGAATGACGCGTTCTGAGTGGGCATTTTATTCACTTCAATTCATAACATCAGGCCAGGGAATTCACTATAAGGAATTTCAATATGTAAATGAAATGCAAATGAGTTCTTTGGCCATAGCCTGATGTTATAAATTGAGATGAGTAAAATCCCGAGATTCGCGATCTGTGTATTATCATAGACCTTAACAATCCTTGTGTACACGTATATTCTATATGCCTAAAACTGTAAAATTATGCATTTCTTTTCGTTTTGGGAAGTTAATTGTGTTGTTTACCAGTCAAGGAACGTGTATATATTTTAGACAAGGGTTGGTTGAAAATGTCTCTGACACAGGGAACTACGCCAATAAGTACAAAATGTACTGTGCGACCTATTACACAGGAGGGTTTGTACGATCAAACTACCTAAAATATATAACAAGACCTTTTATATTGTTTATCGCCACCTACACTAGAACCATACATTCAATATTTTTGCGACCTATTATGACGTCATTGCATACTAATAAGTGCGGATTCCACTCTTATCCACCCCTTCTCCACCTCACACACCCACACCGCCAGCAACCTAACACCGCCTCTCTGCATACATAATGAGTCCTCTACCTCACCGAATATTTAATGAGTCCCCCTCCTCACACGCCCCCCCCCCCCCCAACCACCCTCGGAAACGGGGGTTGAAAACTACCTGCTATACTATTGAAGATTGTACGAAGAATTCCCCAAAAAAGGCGTGAAAACATTAAATCGTTCCCTAACCTGAATATACAACTTTCTGTCTTCGTCAATAGAAGAACGAAATTGATGAACCTCCTACAAAAATAAGCCATACAAAAATATCTATTGATAAAAATACACCAATACAATACCTCTCGACCCAATAATATCACCGTTCGGATCAGTAGAATTTTGTTATAAATTTTTAAATGAAGGAATGCCACAAGACCAGAAAGGTCATGAACCTGGAATTTCAAAAGTCTGCCTTTCAGGGGCCGGTTGTACGAAGCCCGTTTAGCTTAAACGGTGGATAACTCGAAAATATAGATCAAGTCTATACATTCATCGAACAACCAAGCTAAAATATTTCAACTTGAATAGAACAATTATATTTGCAACTACATATTAAGGGCATAAGATTTAAGTTCGGTCATTCACCAAATGTGCGAAAGTGTTTTTTAATTTTGGCTTATCCACCATTTAAGCTAAACGGCTTTCGTACAACCGGCCCCAGTAGTCTAACAAACTATACACCAAAACACTTCCCGTTGTACAACGATTCTAGCGAGATATAATCTGTTTTACAACTCTCAGTATTTCGAAATATATCAGCGAAAACGGCATTTCGATGATATCCACGACGTAATATGCTCGCGTGACTGGAAGACCGGAATAGCCGAATTTAAACTTTTTGTACAGATGACAAAAATATGTTCATTAAAGTAAACTAAATACACATATATGTTAAACAATGGAAATTGAGGAAAAAACGATGTTTTAAAGCAAAAAAATTACACAATAAAACTAACCTGGTTCTAGCGTATTATACATGTCCCAATCCTTTAACACTTCTTTTTGTGTAAACTTTATGTTAACTTAGTGAATATTTTTCGAACTTTACATGGAAAAGGGAGTTTTTTTCGACAGTTTACACTCCTGGGGCCGGTTGTTCAAAAGACGGTTAACACTAACCCCGGGTTAAATTTTAATCTGCTGTTCTGGTTTGTATACTTCTACATGTTTGTTTATTTCAAAACTTTATAAACAAAAACTTCTATCGCCCAGTAAAAGTTTGATAGAAAAAAGTATTCATATTAATATAACCGATGTCGGGAAACTTGTATGAAAGTTACCACTAACCCAGGGTTAAGTTAACTGGGGCCGGTTGTTCAAAGCTCGATTAGCGCTAACCCTGGGTTAAATTTTAACCCGCTGTTTGGGGTTATGTATTTCTACATGGCCGTTTGTTTCAAAACTTTAGAAAATAAAACTTCTATTGATCCAGAAAAGATTTCTGGAAAAACATATTCAACTTTATGAACAAGCTGTTGGGAAGTTTGATTTGAAGATTTTCGTTAACCCAGGGTTAGGCTAACCGGCTTTTGAACAACCGTCCCCTGCTGATCTGCCACATTATAGATATGAATGGGATGACCACTCATGACACATAGCCAAGCGCGATCACGACGTTTTCGCATTGTTTTTCACTCCCTAGGTAAAAAGAGCCAAGTGGCACTAGCGCTCTCGCCATGGGCCCATGATGCATGCTCTCTGCACGTGGCTAAGGGATTACCCCACAATGCTTGGGCTTTACGATGTGGCGTCGCCGGTTTCGGGGGAGGGAATTACACTTCTTTACTAAGCGCTATTATGTTGTTATTATTTTCATGGAAAGATGTATACAGGATGAAATCATCAGTGCAGTCATTACAACCAGCTGGGGGAATGTGGTGGTCTATATTCTGTTACAACTGTCATCAAAAGATTATTTTCCAACTTCAACATTTCTTAACTTTGAATTGCATTTTGTGGACCAAAATTTACTGATCCACTCGTGAAAATCGAAAAATCATATTTCCATATATTTCTCCCCATAAATGTAATTTTACAGCTGTATGTGGAAGGCGAAGAACAATCAATTTGCATCTTGACTCCAATTAGCCCAGTCGATCAGAAGAATATAGTAAAAGGTGTGTCAATAGAACATGAATCGGGCCGGCAATGTCTTTGTTACAAATTCTACTGACTTGAATGGTAAAATCAGCGGGCGAGAGGTATTGCATTATTTTTTATAAGGATGTGTTAAATGTACTGTTAAGGAATATCTAACCTGAGCCGTTTCACGCATAACAGGAACCGTAATCTTCAATTTTGTTCTTTTGTTAGAAAATTCAGTGTTGAGTGATAACGTCGATTTTGTTAATTCGCTTGCCTGAAAAAAAATAAAACAATGCGTAAGAAGTTTTTATGTACTGCATGGTAGAAACCGATTTGAAAACTCATTTCCAAAACTCCTTTACCTGCAGTTACATGTAAATATTGTGTGTGGTCGAGTGTAACAGGTGAAGAATGCATCATCGCTAATTTAAGAGTGCATTTGATAATGTAACTAATTTTGCTGATGGTAAGGAACACTGGAATGGGCAAGCATACTTAGCCTACCATTTGCAAGCAACCGTGAACTGCGCCGAACGTTTTTCCAACGCATGTTTACGTTTCAAACGCACACGTTTGGCGTTACTTTTATACAAGTTTGTAAGTTCCCGCCAGATTGTATTATAAAGGCTAAAGCGAGGTTTCAGATCAAATAAAGCATGTTTTGACTATCGAAATTTTGTGGGTATAAAGCTTGCACTCACAGATACAGCTTTCAATATTCCGTGTAAAACACGTCATATCTGATCTTTATTATTATAGTCATCCACCGTATATGACCTATATTCTGCAATCTGATTGGCTGAGCTACTCGCTGTATATCAGCTCATATACAGTGAGTAGCGAACACAATATTATGGCGGCAAAAGACAGCGAAATATTCGGTTTGAAAGCGACAAAAACAGACTGTAAAGACTCTAAAAATCATTGACAGGGTAGGAAATTTAATATATAGAAATTAGTTTAAATAAAAGTTTTCTACAGAATTAATAGCGAAAGAGCAGCGAAAAAATATGTTCATAAGAATATAATTTTTTCGAAAAGCCGCACGAAAAAACCAAATAAATTTGCAGTCAGTAAGCACTTACTTTGCTGCACAAAAATTGTATAAATGAAGCAATACTGTACTAAATACTATACTTATATGAAGCAATACTGTACTAAAACCGATTATTTCACTTTAAGTTATGAAAAAAACACATTACAAAAACACTTAAAATTTTCAATCCGAGTCGCAACAAGGTTGTAGGTGAACGAGCTGTAAAAATATTACAACAGAGAAGAGTATATTATTGCTGCAGTTAATGTCTATAAGACTATATTATAAAACAATTATACCACTCGCTCTCGTCGTATATGGCTGATAGCCGACTCGGTGCTACCACTATGGTGCTACGCACCTCGTCGGCTATCATCTCATATACGACTCGAGCTCATGGTATAATTGTTAAATATCCTCCCTTTTACATTTAAAAAAACCCCAATATGGGCGGGACTTGCAAACACGTAACGCCAAACGTGTGGGTTTGAAACGTTAACATACGTGGAAGTCTGCAGTTCACCGTTTCTTTTGCAAATGGTAGTATGCTTCTCGCTTCTAGTGTTTCTTACCACCATGAAAAACGAGTTACCGATTATCATATGGAAGCTTAAATTTCTGGAGATGAATTCTTCTCTTGCTACGTTCAACCACTACACAATATTTACATGTAAATGGTAAAGGCAGTTCATGATTTCTTACAAATGCATGGTAGTATCATTAGGATAAAAATTAATATGATTATCTTAGTAGTGCATAAATGGTCAATGATTGTAGCTCACCTCAGACGAAAGCAAAAGTTTTACATCAACCAGTGATTTCAATGTTTTATCCAATTCCTTAGGACTGATATCGGTTTGGGTAGAAATTTCCCTAGAAATAGGTTAACAATGACTTAAAATAGTTTAAAATGTAAAAATTTAAAGTTTGTTCATTCACGGCAACAAGGTTTAATATCATTCATGTTTTCGCTCGCTATATTCTGGTTTAAGTAAATGAATGCAAAGCCGAATTGCATTCACGATCCAACGTCTTCATCAGGAGTAATCTGAAAGTCGAATCTTAGCTCCTTTATACTCGAGGGGTGACGTCATCGGCCAATCGTCACTCCTTGTTCGAAAGAGAATAGAGCAAGCTTTCAAATAAGACTAAATTCAGTTCATAAGGACGCGCATTTGGGAAACTATTAAGCATAAAAGGTGCACTGCGTCATTTTACAATACAATTCGTCTGAGGAATAAGAATGCATGGATTGTGCGGGTACTTGTAGAATTGCAAGTTCGTACCAAAATAGCACAATTATAACAAAAAATCGGAAACACGGCTTTAATAAAGGGATATGGCAATATAAATTTAGTTTGTCTCATTTGAAAGAACTTTTAAAATTATATATAAATCTCCCTTACCTATTTTTCGTATCTTTCTTAGTTCTTGAGATATTTGACGAGCTGTCCGCCATCTGGATTTTTATGGATATGCATGTTACGTCACAAGCAGGGTCACGCAAGTATTTTACCCAGAAAGCAAATGGTCATTATGAGCAAAAATTGCCTGACAACATTTTGAACATCTCCCAATTGCTAATCGGTTACCTAGGAGTAGTTTTATATGGCTAACCCTGCTTGTAACGTCACTAAAACCACCGTTAATCAGATCAAAAATTGATCCAAGTTTTTTATCTCAAGAATGATAAAAAACTTTTTTATCTCAAGAAATATATCTCAAGAACTAAGCAAGATACGAAAATCGGTAAGGGAGATTTATATAAAATTTTAAAATTTTTATAAAAACTAAATTTTTATTGCATAGCCCTTTAAGGTTCAAGTATGTTAGCGGTATAGGTAGAATAATAACAAAATTGTTTCTTTTACCTGTAATTGATGGATTCTGAATGATTGAACAGAATTAAAACAGCCATTTGGTAACTTGATGCCGTTACGATGTATGCTCTTTTTAAAAAGTTCAAACGGATTTCTCCTATAAAACAAACAGGCATTTCCGAGAATTGCAGTTGTAGGGTTGACATTATGCTACTTTATATTAATGCAGTTAATAGAAGTTATACGCGTGGTTCATAGAATGGACAGGGATACCAGCTGCGTAGCGCGAGAGCTACATGTAAATTCAAATACATTAGGAGTTAAAACCTACACAAAATACAAATATTTACAAAACATTATTAATAGCAGTGGCGGACACAGGTGTGGAAAAAGTAGCGGACTGTTCCAGAAATTTTTTGAGTTCCCAGAAAAATCCTAGAATACCAACCTGTACAACAGTCAACAATCTACTATTTGATATTAGAGTGTAAACTCTAGAAGCAGATGACCATAAGATATATTTTAGATACACAGATCTAGATATTTGCTGATTTGCAGTGCAGTTGTGACATCAACAGAGGTTGGAGGGAAAGGGTGGACACGTTTGGCCCCAGAAAGAAATACTTTTTTTCCAGGCCTGGGCGGACAACGCCCTACCACCCAATAACTCCTGAAATTCTTCCTTTGAATAACAGCTAATTAACTGTGTAACAAAGCTGTGACGATGGTTTTAGTTTTCAACCGCGCTGGCCTTGATAAAGGTTATCATTTATGCATATTTGCATGAAACGTTACCGTAAAAACAGTTTAAAGCCCCGCGTACAGACAAGCATGCCAAGTTTTCCTTCACAAGTTCCTTGATGCGTTTACTTGTTCGTGTGTACGGCAAACAAGTTTTTCGATCAATTTACCAAAAGCTGGTATGACTATCTTTTAAACAAGACTCCTTGTCATTTTTTGTCATACACACGGGAAAACAGAACTTGTCAAGGAAAACTTGCTCGTCAGTATACGGGCCCTAAGAACTGCGGTTATGAATAACAAAATACAGGTGATCTGTTGCATGGCAACGTAAACTAGCACCCCCATAAAATATTTGCGATGTTTCTGCCACCGCAGATAGATTTCTTAAGCGTATACGACTGAAAGCCACAGCGCAACGCCCAGTATGGAAAGTAAGCGATTGCCATGTCACATGTGCCGTGCACAACAGATTATTTTGGTGCACAACAGATTATTTTGGTGCACAACAGATTATTTTGGTGCACAACAGATTATTTTGGTGCACAACAGATTATTTTGGTGCACAACAGATTATTTTGGTGCACAACAGATTATTTTGGTGCACAACAGATTATTTTGGCGCACAGCCTGGTGCACAATCTTTCAATTGAGTTATCTTTGGTGCACATATTATAGTGGTCAGTGGACAATGGAAAATTATGTTGTTAAATTTTACCTACAATTAATTGCTTTTGGTCTTTATCAAAAGAACCCTTTAAAACTGCGAGAAGATGATGTTTCTGGCATTTCAAGAAATTTCAGTTTTCTATTAGTGCATACCACTGCATAAGTTTGGTGCACAAGAACAGTCGTGTGTTTCACTGTCCGGTGCGCAGGAAAGTTACATTCCATACTGGCGCAACGTGGCATACAGCACGCCCAAATGTAAATGTACCAACTCTGCAAGCGATAAACGCTGAGACATGCACGGAATAGTGTATTGTCCTAAGTCGGAACTTTTTAAATGTATGAAGAATAATAAAGTATACAAATGACTATCTTACCATTAGAAAGGTGATGAAGCCATGTTAACTTTCGTCCATTGAATCGTTTATTGTAGAACTCTTCAAACTGTTAAAAATCGAGGAAGATGTTAACTAACGATGTGGAAGTAAATAACATATATATACGTGATAATATGTACAAGGCATTGTGGTTTTGATAAATCTCGCATTATTTTCAAGACATTGTGGTTTAGATAAATCACGCATGGTTTGAAGTCAATGTGTACCAAAGGTGTAAACCTGTCTTAGGTGCAATTGTCCTGTGTGATTTAGTACACTTTTCCCACAAAAACTACTTGTCTGGTTGAAGAATCCATTTCCGATTCCGAGAACTAAATGCCCAGTAACTTTGTTGCGGTAGTAGCCAGTAACTTTTTGCCCAAATTAATTCGTTAATATACGTTAATATGCTATGCTGGTGTATAAATGTGTTACGGTTTGGCACCTAAGTATCTTAGTCGCTTAATACAAGTTAGAAAGACATCACGATATAACCTAAGATCGAACGAAGGAATACTATTGCTGGACAATAGCAGTGTTGTAAATACTCGTTACTAAAGTAACGCGTTACTAATTACTAATTACTTTTTGAGTAATTTTTCGGTAATTTGTTACTTTCTGTACGAATGTAATTTGTAACGTAATTAATTACTTTTTGAAGGTAACGAGTAACATTTTTCAAAAGTAATTTTGCGTTACTTCTGTGTACTTCTTCTTATTTCCAACCTTACAAATAACGCATTTAGACGATTTCGTCCATGTGTAATACAGTTTGTTTCAGTGTTGAAAATCGTTTTATTCCCTTGAATTTCGCTTCAATTGTTTTTACTCGAAGAGGCCTGCGGCGTTACTGATCAGCGATCATAGAACATTGTAAATACTTCATGACATTGTATTATTGTGTAGCAGTGCGAAAGCAACATAAAAAAATAAAAATATTATCTTATAAATAAAAAGTAATCTGAAAGTAATTAGTAATTAATTACTTTTTAACAAGTAATTAGTAATTTGTAATTGGTTACTTTTGAAAGAAAGTAATTAGTAATTTGTAATAATTACTTTTTCGGTGAAGTAATTGTAATTTTTACTCACTACTTTTTTTTGGTAATTTTTACAACACTGGACAATAGCGCTAAGAGTAAGACCAAGAAAATGCTGGGTGATAGAGCATTTTCGAATGCAGCCCCTAATGTCTGGAACAGTCTCCCTACATACATTAGAAATGAGGGGAATTTTAAACTTTTAAGAAAAGACTCATTACTTTAGTGAAGCTTTTAATATGTGAGTAAATGTATTAGTATATGTATCTATAATTACATATTTTTTAGGTTATAGTATTAGATTTAATAATCGACGATGTATATGATATGTAAATTTTTAGATATTAACTTTTAGGTTAACTGAACATATTGTAATGCGCACTTGATCATATTTTTAAATGTTAATTTGCGCAATATTATTCACCGATATTCACCGAGCCTGAGGTGAATAATTGTTTAAGTAAAATTATTAGTATAAATTAATAGGTGATTATTTGGTAAAAAAAATATGCACATTTCAAAAATATTTTAATTGAATATTTACGATAAAAGCGGCTTAAAAACGCTCTGGGTGATTATCGCGTATTAATCCGAGGTAGCGCAACCAATCAGCATTGAGAATTTTCAATAATCACCTATGTAATTTTACTAAATATTATTATTATTATTACTGCTAACACAGTAATTTGGGAAATTTCCAGTCAAGTAAGTGATTCACAAAAATACCGTCTTTGGGCATAATTTCTCTCCATCTGGTTTATAACATGTATTTTACGTCGTGGATACAGGTCCGACACCGAATCTCAATGTGTTACCGCTATTCGTCCGTCACAATATTACACATGCGCACATACCTGACTTGGATAGGTCCCGCGAGGGCAACGCGACCGTAGTGCAACGCCCTTAACCCTAACCGACCGGCACCCAACATTCGGTCTGGGATTATATATCCCGCATGCGAGCGCTCATAAGGCGGACGCCTTAACCACTCGTCCACCGAGGGCTTGAAAAGTAACAACATTTACGTGGTATCATTTTAGTATCTGAAAAACAGTTGCATCGGATGAATAAGGTTTAGATATTGGGATCCGGTGTCGGACCTGTATCCACTTCTAAAAAAATGTTTCTGTCATGTTAGAGTATATAATGTTGTTATTCATAAACCTGACTAGACGTACCAAAGTAATTGCATCAGCAAATTCTTGAGGTATTCTTAGTGGTGAAATAGCATTCTGAGCTAGTGGCCAGGCTCCTGACTGTAAGAGAAATATCAATGCTTTAACACTTTAATGAATTACTTCGAAAACAGTATTACATTACATCAACATATATAATTATGTACATGTTAAAGAACAAAATTTACTGCCATATAAAAGTGTATAATTGATTGAAAAAAATACAAGGGAAACAGCAATGACAACAGCAACAATAATAACAACAGCAGCGAAATAATTAACACAAACAATAAACAATTATTGGAAGAGGCTGAGCATAATATCAAGAATTATTCAGACCGAGGTCAATGTTATCTGCCGAAGAGAAGCTGATAACATTGACCGAGACAAAAACCAGACAAGTCAAGACTTGCGGCCGGTGGGAAAGATGCAAAAACACATAACTTAACATTTAACAAAACAATAAATACTTGTTTCAGATGGTTTTGTATTGTTTTGTGGCCTTTTTGGTGCAGTCACTATCTGTTCTTGACAATAATTTGGACATTTTTTCTTCGTTTGAAAAGGAAAATTTACAAGAAGCCATTTTGTTTTGGCTTTCAAACTTTTTCGGGCTTTATACAAGCTGCCGACCGCGCTGGGGGCTTCGGCTCGACAGCGTGGGATAATAGTTTTTGGGATCGAAGTCCATTCCACGCTGATGACGTCACCAGCGGAAGTAACGTGAGAACGACCGGATATTGAGAATTATTATATACACAAGCTCTGGATATGAGGTATTCTGCAATCTGATTGGTTCTCTACTAGCAGGATATTAGCTCATATCCTGCTAGTAGAGAAAAGTAGAAAAATGGCTGGCAGATTTGGACAATTAAATGAAGAGGAAATTCAAGTTTTACTTGGAAAAAGTACGCCAAAATGTTCTGTTCATATCCAGAGCTTGTGTATATAATAAAACAGTTTCAACTCATTCTCGTCGTATATGACTGATAGCCGACTCGGCGCTATCGCGCCTCGTCGGCTATCAGCTCATATACGACTCGAGTTCGTAGAATAACTGTTAATTATCGGGGGCTTTTTTACCAATCAAAAACGAGAATAGAGTTTGAATGTATAATAATACTACTTAACCCCTGTAACGCACAGTGTCCGATATAACATAAAGACAAAGGATTTATGCAAGAACAAAGCAAAAATCAAACGCAGATTAATAAAAAAGGAAAACGCTATTAATTAGTTTAAGCGTGAGTGACTTAATTGAAAACATAGCAATTGCCTAGTAGTAAAAGTACTAGGTTGATAGGAGAAATTATTCAATGGGATGTGCATGGATGAAATGAATATTTGTAGACATTGGTATGTCTAAACAACGAACCACGGAAACAAATACTTCAAAAGAGGTCAATCAACAGTTTAGTTTAATTTTCGAAACAATTCTTTTATTTCAGGATCCAGATAAAGATTGTGACCATTCACTCAAAAATTATGATCCAAAGTTTCTTTTAAAACATTGTTCATAGCAGCAGTATTTATTGACAAGACAAACCATACATTAAATTGAAACACTAGCTAGTCAGTGACTTAAGCTCTGAGGAAGAGAGTTGACGAGAGTTAACCAGCGAGAGCTTGCATGAGAGTTTCATCAACTGTCATGCCCAAAGGTCAAACGAGCACAAGAGTTACATGAGAGTTGACTGGATATTACCACACGTACCGGTCAAACGAGCAAAAACTCTCATCAACTCTTATCAAAATTTGAACCAGCTCAAAGTTGATGAGAGTAGATAAGAGTGAATGAGAGTCGATGAGAGTTGACGGTGAAACGCGAGTGAGAGTTGCAACTCTCATTGACTTTCATCAACGTGAACATGAAGATCTCTATCACAAAAGATAATACGACACCTGCAGTATAAGAAATGATGCGCTGATTTCCATTTTGCGGTCGGTGTTCGTCAATCCTTCATTAAAATCTCTATTTAGATCTCCACTTAAACTCATGTCTGTAAACATTCGATGAAGATTGTTCGTATATTCATAACCACATGTGTGCTGAAAAAATAAGGAACGCATAGAGTCATTCAAATACTTAAAGGACATTGGCAACGAAAATTTTTATTGGCTTATTTAATCTTACTGGACCACCTAACTATGAGAATGTTACTATTTTTTGCTGTAACATTTTTGTTTGCGAGTAAAGTGCAAGTAAAATGTGATAAATTTGCTCATCGGCCGCCATCTTGGATCAAATTCTCAAAAAAATTATCTTTGGGGTCAATGACCTTTGTGACGTCATTAGATGGGTTCGCTTCAAAACAACATAGGGATTTATATTGCGTGAAGGTTTTGGTAACTAAAAATATGTCGTTTTTGCGCGTTATAATGAACAAAAATTCTCACAACCAGGCAGGAGAACTAAGGAAATGCTACACTATCGGGTAAAGCCATATTAAGCATGTAAGAAGGAAAGGAATGGCGAATTTTGCAACTTGCGTGGTTTAATTGTGTCACGCGTTTGTGAATGATTGGGGTATTATTGAAGCTATACTATAGTATTTTGTGTCGTCATACACTCTGGAAAAGGTTTCAGGAGCCATCTGTTGTTGTAGGATACATTCTTTAACCGAAGACACGAGAAGAGATGTTTGAAATGTTATATTATATAATTATAAACTCGAGACACTGAGAAAGGTTGAACGAATTTGTCAACCAGCGATTTTGAGCACCTTGACCTATAAATATCTGGAGCTAAACTAAAGCCTTGAATGTTACTGAAAAATAAATCTGGTGCAGAATTATTGGATGCAAGTAATATTATTTTGAAAACAATCTATATGCAAGTTTTAAAGAATAGTTATTCACGCGATTCATATGATTATGAAGTTTTGAGCTTCTATTGTTTTGACGGGAAATATGAAGCTGTCAATATAGTACATTATTTAGTATATCTGGCTAGTTTATAGAAAAAAGCCAGACTATAGCTGTTCTCTGGCTTAAATTCAGTTTCATATGTGTGGATTATACATGATGAAGCTGGTAAAAATATTGCCGAAAATGTAGCGATTCCCATTACAGTAATTCAGTAAATATAGTTATTAATTGCGTCAACACACAATATCAATTATAGAAGTGAGAACTTAGATCTTTTGTTATACTCTTTTTTACGAAAGGTCAAGACGCGCATATGGGTAGGGATTAGGGAATAACTGATCATTAAAATAGAAATTAATAATTTAATGCGTTGCCGCACTGAAGACTTGCTATTAACTGACATACCGGTATTCTCCTCGCTTTTCAAAATGACTGTAGTTGTATTAATCTTGTTTGTTTTATACTTTTATTTCAATAATCATGGTAACTTAAATTTGCACTGTCAATACAAGCGATGAAGCGATATACTCTCTACAACAATCAATAATATACCTTGAATGCGAATACAGCATGCTATTTGTAGTTTGTTTTATGTAATAGCGCTTCTTTATACTACACTGTCCAACTGCATTGAAAGTATAAAAGGAGTAGCTCAAATCTCAATGATGAACTATCCAAATTTTTAGGCCTTATTCTTGTGTATTTTGAATGTATATCATAATTGCGCCAGCTACTTAGGTTTAATATAGTTAGTATTAGTATAGACTACATTTATTTATTAAGCTTTGCCGTCTAACAATACATAAACAGCTATTAACACAAGACTACATTGTGACAATTTTATTTACTGTTGTATTTTCAATAAGACTACATTGTGACAATTTTCGATTTGATTGTTTTACAATTTGAGCAATTTTTATGCATTTACCAGCGAGACATTCAGGAGATATAGACAATAATAACATAACATTGCATAAGGATTTCCTATGTGATATTCGAATTTATGCGTCTATTTCACGCGGAATTGGAACAAATAGTATCAAAAGTAGTGGTACAAACATGTTACACACTTGTTAAAACCTTTCTGCCGTCTATTTTGCCGCAAAGTTTACCGCGTGTGGTAAACACTATAGAGTTTATATTAGAGAAATTGTGTCAACCCATCTAATGACGTCATTTAATGTATTCATGCATAAATTAGCATACGCCGTTTTTTTCAAAATGGCGGACGACTGTTGAACTTTGTCACAAATTTTCTCAACAACTAAATGCGATGGACAAGGGAAACTATGAAATTAAGTATTCCGTAGGCATGCTCTATAAATATAAGGAATAAAAATTTTCGTTGCCAATGTCCTTTAACGAAGAAATCGTATAAAGCTATGGCAAAGTCTTGGTAACATCTGAATGCTGACATCATACTGCACTTATCTTACCCAGAAAAATACATTGCAGTACATAAATATTAATTGAACCCACACACGTAAAAAATTCACATCTTGTCAACGAGATGTGTTCGCAACAGACTTGTAGCAAGCTTGTCAACAAGTTGTAACAATGATGGTATCTTATCAAGTTGCTACAAGGTTGTCACTCACAACTTGTTAACAAGTTGTTGAATTGCAGGACGATAACAAGTTGTTGGAACAACTTGTGACAAGTCTGTTGAGTCAACAGTGTAGTAAGTTGTCAACAAGCCGTTGACAACTTGTCAACAATCTGGGAACAAGCAGTGCGAACACATCCAGATAACAAGTTGTAAAAGCATCGGTACATGTCTGCTGCAAATTTGTTACAACTTGTGCGTTTTACGTGTGTATTGTATTTTAAACACATGTGTTTTTTTTCGTCTGGTATGAAAAGTAATCCGGTATGGAAAGTAATCCGGTATAGTGAAATTCAGGCCTAAATCAACCGAAAACATCCTCAACCGAAAAGGTCCTTTCATAGAATGCAACTTGCCTGGCTTTGGTCGTAATGCACCTGGCACGCAAGAAAAGAGCGTGACCCTGCATGAGCGCACTACCAAAACCCGGACCTAAGCCAATTTTAAAAGACTGAAAATTCTTCCTGTGATCGTTCAAGTGCAGTTGCAGGGACAACGAAACAAAGAGTGAAATCTAATAACAGCAAACAGGGAAAACCTCTTGTTTGTCCCAGCGCATGCGAACTACACATAAAGTGAACGGAAGAAAGTTTGTTTTTAAGTTTCAGTATTTTGGAATGGTTACCTTTAGTCGGTTGATCATATTTTCTTCAGCATCCATTGAAACTGACAGATTATGAATCAGACGTTTAGCTAACATTTTCCCATAAAACTAAACAATTCAGCACAGACACACAAATATTAACAAGTTAACAAGCAAATATATAAATACACAACAAATTAAAGTATAACAATAATAATAATGATAATAGCATGAAAAAGTAAGGAAACACATACCATTTGAAATATATCTTTATTGTCAAGATACTTAAATACAGTGATCTAAATAAGAAAATGGGTTTTTATTAAAGTGGGGGGAAAGTCTAAAAAATTACGGGAGAGGGTGGTAATCTCTCTGATGGTAAATTTGTACCCACGCGATAATTGCATATGGGAAACCAGTGCGGACATCCAGCGGAAGAGTGACAGGACGACACTGTAGTCTAGTGTCTTGACTGTCTTCATCAAAGGTAATTTAAAATCGCAGCATAGTTCCTTATATGCCCGAGGGATTTGTATAAACACTGGCTTGGTTATAATTAAATTTTACAAAACACTTTACCAGTAACAACTGCTCTTGAAATAGACATTAGAACTAGACAGGAAGAGACTCTGGCTGATTTCATGCTATGTACTTATACAAAAATCATTTCAGCATTTCACCAACTTTTTACTGTATTTTAGATTTATCCGGCCATATATAGAATTTCCAAATCCACTGCGCAAGCATCGCATTTTGGAAAACACCTGTGCATACCAGTGAACTCTAAGTAGACTGGAACGCTAACTCCTATGATTAAGACCTATATGATTGGGTGAAGCCAAATTGATGCATAATTTGAAGCAAAAGGCGGGGACCGCGCGACTAAAACGCACTTTCAAAAGGACTAAGGCGAATTTTAAGGAGTGGGAAATTCAGTCAAAAGTTTCTTTTTTAGCGAAAATGAGAAAGAAAAATAGCTGTTTCACCCGAATTTTTCAATTTCAAAGATTCAAACCTGGTTTTCTGGATAGTTCTAAGTAGTCTACATCCACCAACTGCAAAAACTTCAGGGGTGTCAGCTTTATATTCGAAATATTGGACAAGTTTGAACGTGCCGATGAAAATTTCGCTCTTCTACGGTCTTGAAACTTGTTTTTTACTAAGGTTCAAGTATTGTTGTTTGTTTTAAGCCTTTAATCTCTTGCTCCAATGAGGATGTTTTGTGTGAGAAAATCGACGCTTTTTAGGCGGTGTATTTTCGGCTTCGGACCTTCAATGGCGGCCTTCAATTTGGCTTCAAAGATGGCGGCCGAGTTATCGTTCCAGTCTACTTAGAGTTCACTGGTGCATACCATTGAACTATAAGTAAACTGGAACGATAACTCCGGGGGGGAAATTGAAGCCAGCTTGATTCAGTTTTTCTGAGTTTTGAGTTGAAATACTTAACGCCAAAGATTGGGCCGTATATCAAATTGAAGCTATTAAAAAGTTCTATTTAATATAAAAATTTGAAGACTTTAGGCAAAAAAGAAATACTTAAAACTTTGAGTAGAAATTTGCCGTATTTTACGAAATTGCTGTTGTTTTCGTATTTTTTAAGTATTTCTTTTTTGCCTAAAGTCTTGAAATTTTTATGCTAAATAGAACTTTTTAATAGCTTCAATTTGATATACGGCCCAATCTTTGGGGTTAAGTAGTTGAACTCAAAACTCAGAAAAACTAGCTTGGCTTTATCCTATTATAGGGACTGTTGTATTGAGTTAGCGTTCCAGTTTTATTAGAGTTCACTGGTGCTTACACACGTTTCTACTGTCGTCATAAAGACACTCACAATATCAGCCATTTTTTCCTCTTGTTCGCTTTCGCTCAGGTTTCTCTGACTCTTCTTTAAAATCGAATCTGCAAAGCGTGCCAACTGTAAGAAATCCAAACTGTCAATACAAATCCTCTCATGTGAATGGGACATACAAAAATTAACGAACCACGAGACTTACGAGTTCTGCTGACTGACAGCTCTTCTTTTCTGATTGCTCAGTATTGACGATTACATAACATGCCTGTATGTCAAAAGAATGGAACATCAGAGCACTCAGAGGAATGCTACAGTGGTTAGTAGCAGTGTTGTAACGAGTCGAGTCATTGACTCGGACTCGAGTCGCAATTTTCTGCGACTCGACTCGACTCGAGTCGAATACGAAAAATGACTCGACTCGACTCGAGTCAACAGCCCCAAATGACTCGACTCGGACTCGACTTGTTGATTTCTGCCGTAAATGACTCGAGTCAACTCAGCTACAACTTGTTCAGGATAAATCCATCAAAAATATTGTAGTTGAATAGGTGGGGAAGAGTCCTGAAAGGGCTTGAAGAAATAAAAAGTAATTCTCGATGCAGATAGGTATGTTTCCACTTGTAGGGAAACTGTTTAAGGCATTTTCGTTCACCTTTCTGTTCACCATATATACAAATCGTGTAGCCATTGACTCGACTCGAGTGAAGCCACTGACTCGACTCGACTCGACTCGATCAGATAGTGAAATGACTCGACTCGACTCGTGACTCGACTCGTGACTCGACTCGTGACTCGACTCGTGACTCGACTCGTGACTCGACTCGTGACTCGACTCGTGACTCGACTCGTGACTCGACTCGTGACTCGACTCGTGACTCGACTCGTGACTCGACTCGTGACTCGACTCGTGACTCGACTCGACTTGTGACTCGACCTCAAGTTGACTCGTTACAACACTGGTTAGTAGTGTAGGGTAAGGGTACATATAGATTACCACATGGTTGGTGAGTGCGTACGATTATTATTTACGATCCTTCACATCTCGTAAATAATAAAAATGGTACAAACGAACAAACTACGAAGTAATTTGTTTATAAGCCAGTTCGGAGTTTCGGGATAATGTTGCAGTTGAATCATAACAGGTAGCTAAGACTGGACGAATTAACATATGCATATCAAAGTATTCAACCGTTCAATCATTCATTTGTGCTTCACATATAGCCTCAATAGAACTGTCATTATATCATTTTCGTACTAGCATATTTTGTCTTCTGTGTAAAGAAAAATAAAGAAAGGTGCACCTATATAAGGGAATAAATTTTCTAATTAAAGCGAGTCAACCGTGCGGTTGTTTTCGGATATTCACATGATCGATTGAACAGTCGAGTACTTCGATATGCATATTTTAATTCTTCCAGTCTCAGCTACTGTACATATTATAATTCAACTGTAATTTTATCCCGACGCAGAATACGTCATTTGCATGCGCAGTCGAAATTCCGAACTGGTTTATTATATAAGTATAGAGATAATTATGTGACACTGACAGACTAACAGCGAGCAACTCGCAAGCGAGGTATATCTAGCCTCAAAAACAGATTTCTGACCGCTTATTTATCTATTCTCTTGCTTAAATTCCAATCAAAGAGGTTTATCTTAAGTATTTTTTAGCCTTGAGTCTTTTCAAAACGTTGAAAACAACATGCTGTATATTCTGCAACTTGCAGTATTCTACAGCAATGCGTTGACCTACCTGGTCTAAAGCTTTGAAAAATGCTTTGTCCCCATTGAATGTGTTATTGATTAGGTTGAAATACTTCCTGTGTATTCGAAGTAAAGCATCGACGTAATTATTTGGAGTCTGAAAAATAATGAAACCAAAGGTATTATAATCATGTTGATTTTAGAGCAAACAGACGACAACAAGAATGCAGATGGTGACAGCTGCAAATCTATAATAAACAAACAAAACGACAAGCAATAACTGTGGCATAATTGACATTATTTTATTTCCAGCCTTTGTAGACATACGTCCCCCCCCCAACCCCCCCCCCCCCCTTCGCCCAAGAAAACCATTCTACGTTAATATTAGTGTGGTGGTTATGATGGCCAAACTGGTTATAAATCGTCATGCCTATATATGCATGGATGCTTATTCTCGAACCTTTTCTTTTGGTCTAAAGATAACTTACTTTTTCTGCATCTATACATCGAACCGTTTCCAGTCCTGTGCAAAAGAAACAAATCATAAGTTTGAACAGCACAGATCTCAAGACCTAGAAAGCATACCACCCATGCAACAGAACTATTGAACTATTTTTGTAAAAGAAAAGCAATGCTGAAGAGTAAAATACAGCTAGGGTGTTACACCTTTGTATAACAAAGACCTGTGTTAATAAGATAAAATTAGATGCTACATGAAACCAGCACTTGTGGTGTCGTGGTCACCACGCTTGCCTTTCAAGCTGGGAGACCCGGGTTCAATCCTTGGTCGGACCTCTACTCATGGTCTTAAAATAATTGAGGAGAAAGTGCTACCTTTACATTGACATCAGTAAATGGTTGGACTTTCGCGTCTTCTCGGATAAGGACGTTAAAATCGTAGGTACCTCGGATCCCCTATCAATTGGGCAATAGCCTGTTGGGAAATCCGCTCACCAATGAGTGAGAAACTCAATAAACTCAAACTAAACTCAAAGATACTACAATTTCATTCATAATGAAGACTATTTATCCCATTTTATAAATATTCTTTTTCTCTTGTCATTACACGGACATCTAAATACCTTTTTCTTTAATGTTATCCTCTAACAATTGAACCATTGAGCGTAATCCCGTTACGCTGGATTTCATTAAAGAATACATTCTTCCAAGATCTGAATATAAGAATATAACCATTTAGTGTCGAGAATTCACCCTATCATCTGCTCTGGACGCGGATGCCAGATTATTGCATGCCATAGCTCTTCTGCACTAAAGTGCAGGCGAGCTAAAATCATATGCACAAGGGTAATAGATGGTTAGTGCAGTTGGCAGCTCAAACTTAAATCGACTTGAGGAAATTGGAACTAATTTCTATGTTTTAAATTTTACAACTAGTTTACGACTTCGCTGAGCAGACAGCTAGCTGGTGTCTTGGTCCCGACGAGATTTCCTGAAGGTTTTTTCTGGCCTCCCAGCGCCAGCTATGAAGACTGGCAAATAACGAACGTGCTTGCATATAATTTAATTGCATCAGTCGAGATTACATATGTTATAAACTGTTTGCTGTTAGCGTGTTTCGTCATGAGATTAACATCAAAAATTGTTGTCTAAAATCAAGATCTCTGGACAAGAACAATGAACAATGAACACTGCTACTCCATCGGTACGATTCGTGAATCAGCATGGGGTATTGGTAAGGATATGGTCAGGCTTAAAAGATTCGTCCAATGGATCGATTCGTCCATAGGACACGAATGGAGAGATTTGTGAATCAGCTTTAGTCCAGTGGTAGGACTAATATAGACTTAAAAGATTCGTCCAATGGATTGATTCGTCCGATCCGTCGCCCTATGCCTGTATATGTCTGTATACGTTACGAATCTGTCCATCCGAAAGGGTGGAGTAGATTCGACAGTATTGGGCATGTATGTGTATGGCTATTACTGCTAAACTTACTTATAAAAGATTGTAAAGATGTAAAGAATTGTACTAATAAAGAGCTGTCGTCTATGTCACTGGGCCACAGCAAGTGTTCTCCTATGTCTGCGTCAAGGAGACATGAATATTCTTTACGAAAGATTGGACAGATTGAAACTAAAGCCTCCGTCAAACGAGGATGAGAGTTGATGAGAGTTGATGAGAGTTGATGAGAGTTGATGAGAGTTGATGAGAGTTGGTGAGAGTCGATGAGAGTTGATGAGAGTTGATGAGAGTTGATGAGAGTTGATGAGAGTTGATGAGAGTCGATGAGAGTGGATGAGAGTGGATGAGAGTCGATGAGAGTCGATGAGAGTCGATGAGAGTTGATGAGAGTTGATGAGAGTTGATGAGAGTTGATGAGAGTTGATGAGAGTTGATGAGAGTCGATGAGAGTCGATGAGAGTTGATGAGAGTTGATGAGACCACCAATTCCCATCGACTCTCGTGCACTCTCGTCAACTTTGAGCTGGTTCTAAACTTGGTGAGAGTTGATGAGAGTTTTGCTCGTTTGACCGTTCATGAGAGTTGCGTAAGAATTTTAAACTAGTGTTTTGCACTTTCTATAAGAATTAGCTTAATGATTGTGTCTACTACAAGAAAAGCCAACTCAGAGATCCCAAGGATAGTGCAAAGTTTCCAGACTGCATTGCATGAGCTATGATTTTTTTTACTTTCCATAAATAGCAATGATATTTGTTTACTTTAGTTGATACGAATTCATTCACAGAATAGATTCTTTTTCTACTGTAGTCTGTACAGGGACGTAGCGAAGCATCTGGAGTTGGGGGGTGTCAAAAAATTTTACCTGAAAATTGAACTTCATGTTAAAATTTACCTGAACTATAACGATTATAACAGACCTTTTTCTGATTGATTATCATTGTAATAGTAAGTTGTTTAAAAGGGGGGGCGGGGTCTGCGGGTCCTCCCCCAGAATATTTTTATATTTTTGAGGCTCCAGGACTGCATTTCTGGCGTTTTCTGAAGCGATTTTGCAAACAAATTGCGTCAAAATTTATTGCATTTCGCACTAAATTTTAGTTATGTGGAGATTTTTAAAGAGATCAGGTTCTTTCAAGTCAAATAACATTCAATTGTAGTTATCACTTTACAAAATATAACGACTTTATCACCCAAATTTTACCTAAAAATGTCAAAATTGAAATTTGTGGCGATCGCGAACATCGCGCCTCGGATAGTTAGATAATTAAAAAATATAACATCGTTCATAACAGCAGTCCAAGTGGTACAGTATCAATATTATCTCTTCCCTTTCATCCTATTAACATTCCTTTGGTACATGTAAATCCGAATATCACAAGTATTGCTCAGGCAGGAAAAATGGAAACGGAAACCGTGCCTTCTAATCCAAAATGGAATGGGTGGTCTGCTGTCGCTAAAAATTTCTTCATTTTAAATCAAGGATGGATCCGGTTTGGATATGAGAGGGATATGGGGGGTGCTAAGAGGGCGCTGGTCATGAAGCAGGGCGTGGGTCCCCCGCAGGGTCAAGGGACCATCTTGTCAGAAACGTTCTGAAAAACAGGATTGTCTAGATGGTCGAAAAGACCCATCAATGGGCCTATATTTTATTTTTGTTTCATAAATGCCCAAAATTTGGATTTGAGATGGGAATTGGCATAAGAGGGCGCGCACCCCCCAGCACCCTCCCAGTAAATCCATCCCTGTTTTAGATGTTAACCGAAATATTTACGCATGTTAGACCTCGGAACACCATTGGAACAAATCCAATGATCTTCTTAATCTACACAGTAATGCCTCAAAATTTAACTAAGTAAGGTATACTTTTTTCATTAATATCAAAAGTTCTCACCTTCAAGATTTTCATCGTTTATCATTTGTTTGCATTCAGCTTGCAGTAAGGTCACGTGACTTTCAACCAGTTGCCCCTCACATTCTTTGTTGACTTTGTTTGTTGAAGAATTATGAAAGAGCCTGGATGCTCTGATCTTTTCTTCTCGAATTAAATGATCTGCCTGTAATATATAATTAATTAGAGAATACACAAGAATACGAATAGATACATTTAAATGAATATATACTATAGAAATCCCTGTTGCTCCTGCATTAAAGTTGCCGAAAAAATTCTGAGGCAGGATGCCACTTGTGTGGAAGATATCCATCCATACATACATTATTCAGCTCGCTCCCCGTTGGGGCTTTTCAGTGACCGATTACATCAAGTATCTCGCTTACCTATATTATGTACGTAGCCTACATTATCTATTTTTACAACAATTGTGATACCACTTTCCTAATCTGTATATCCTAACCCACCCAGTCAACTTTCCCTACGGGAGGAAACCGGAGTGCCCGGAGAAAACCCACGACTTTCGGCAGAGCGTTGACTTACTCTTTTCACAGGAGTGTGATGAGTATAGTCCTCAGCGAGAATCGAACTCAAGACTCAGAGGTGAAAGGTGCTTGCCCTGACGACTGCGCCACCGAAGCCCCTTAATAGATATCATTGATCTTCTGTCTTTTTGTCTCGACCAAACATATTTTGTGTCTGAAGGCCAGTAATTATTGCTAATTTAGTAATGGAAAATGTTGAACATAAAGCGTTTGCCTCTACACCGATATCCCTTTCGTTTTGGAAGCGATTTATTGACTATGTCATATCTCATAAATTCCATTGAGCCGTCCATAACTGTATTTTTTAGATTTGAATGTTCATAGAACTATCGAAGGGAAATTGGAAACTGATGTTTATTGCAAACCCACGTACACAGACAAATACTTATCCTATAACTCACATCACCCCTTAGGCCAAAACGTTTGCCTTAAACCGACCCTAGGAACCAAAATAACTCCGAGGGTGAATAGGGTGATACCTTAATCAAGCGTTATGCAGTAGTTATGCGTGGCGTTTCTGAGCCAATCACGAGAATCTTAAGTAATTGTAATATTAAGGTCGCCTTAAAACCATATTTGACTTTAGACCGTATTTTCGCAAAACCAAAAGATCGTGTTCATATCATTCAGAAAACACATGTCTCAGCGCCAGTTGGGCACACGTTTAAAAGAACATCAAAAGGCTGTTTCAATTTTAAACACGGGGAAATCAGCTGTGGCAGAACACGTGTGTGCTTGGGATGATTGTAAAGTCCTTACCACTAATCATCGCTATGGCCAAAGACGTTGCCTAGAAGCGTGCTAAATAATCATAAATCATCATGACGGTAGCTATTTGCT
This sequence comes from Trachythela sp. YZ-2020, assembly GCA_016169945.1. Lineage (NCBI taxonomy): Eukaryota > Metazoa > Cnidaria > Anthozoa > Malacalcyonacea > Clavulariidae > Trachythela > Trachythela sp. YZ-2020. The sequence continues at coordinate 193,559 of JADLSH010000245.1, read as the reverse complement.
ACAAGATTATCTCCACCTTGTTGGCCGATGACGTTATTCCTTTAATATATAAGGAGCTAAGATGCAACTTTAGATCACCCAGGGTTTCCACTTTCATGGAAATTTCCATATTTTATGGAATTTTTGAGGTAAAATCAGGAATATGGAATTTTTCATGGAATTGGAAAAGACATGGAAATTCTATGGAAATTTCAGTTTTCAGCAAATAATACCAATTATATTGAATACTAAGTGTTAAAAGTCCAAAAGAATATGCTAAATATCACGTTTAATCCTATTTTCAAGGACAAATCACCTATAATATGGACCTAAATCTCGAATACCTAAGTTTCAAATTCGCCCCGGCTCAAGATGTTCAGATGTTGAAACATGTGTGGGATAATGTCAGAGGATAATATGGGTTAAGGTGGGGTAAATTGTGATACTTACGGATAGCAATAGGAATTTATGGAATTTTTGGTAAATTTATGGAAATGTTTGCTGTCATATATGGAAATTACAATTACAATTACTAGACCGGGTCGTCGATGCAATTTTTGCATTCATACCAGAATAGCGAGCAAGAACATGGATGATATTGAAGCTGGATGCCGTGAACGAACAAACTTTGAATAATTGGAGTTCATTCTGTTTTAAGGTGATCTGATCAAATTGACATGAAAACAACAAGACATGAAAAATGCAAAGAAACTTTCCGTATATCATTTAAAGATTTAATTCCAATATTTAATTCTTGTTGCCAAACCCCCTCTATAAACATATTTAAGATCAGAGGTTCAATCTGGAGGTTTACGCTAACCACTTACGTTCTTACCTTAACCAAATAGGCTGAACATGTGAGTTCAGACACAAGACGCGAGGACACTGTCCGGTAAAACTCTCTTGTTTCTTCCAGAAGATTTCGTTCGAATTCAGATTCGTAAAGCTACAAGAAAAGAATAACGTAAGCTAGATCACAAAGTGAAGAAACCGCTGCATAACTTCATTATTAGCATAAATCATCCCCATATCACATTCTCTACTCAAATGAAAATCCCATTCATTCTAGTGCGAATGATTCAGTCCCTGTGTACCATTTCGGTTTCGAACGCGAAGAATACGATTTCTCACGGTTCTAATACAGTATATGCATGAAGACCAAGCAATCTGGCTGCATTCACCATTGTGAAAGACATGAAAAATGGTCAACAAAATATATTACTTAAGATTATATATCATACATTGATACACAGTAACTGAGTGAAAATGTAGAATGAGCGAGGTTCAAAATCTACTAACATTACTTTTATTAATAATAGCTTGATACTCTTGGGCCATTGATGTGTTAATAAAGGCCCCAGGGCAGCAATCTTTTGTACTGGTATTGAAAACGTTTAAATGCCATTACAGAATCAAGATTTTAGTATAACCACCTCCCCCGATGATATATGGAATCACGTGCATTTGTTTGACACTAGAGCAGTCAAGGCTAACTATCACTCGACGTTATTTGCAAAGCATACACAATTAGTTGTAATTGGGTAATGTTTCTAAAATAGATTATTCAAAATTTTCAAATTTCAAAATTTACGCAAATTATATTTTATATATTTTATATATTTCAACAAGAATGTATTTATATATTTATATTTATTAAGCTTTGCCAAATATAAACGTATAGTTACATCTTATATTACATAATAATTTACACAAACAATACACACCAAACTCAAATGGCAGGGTATACGCTACAGCTTTCGCCAATTACAACGGCCCTTTGGTATTTACATTTACAACACAAACATACAATATTCAATTAAAAACAACATGACTTGGACGAAGACAAGGTACGAGACTTATTACACGACAGACATATTGACTTCCATGTTCGTGGATTCTCGGAATCATGAACTATAATACTTGTAAAGTCCGTTTTTAAATGCATTGAAAGTGGCGTCTTTGTTCGTCAAGTTTTTTGGTAACATATTCCACTCTCGTTGATCTTGTCAGAAAGGACTTCTGGAATGTCACAGTCTTGCATTTTGTTGTTGTAAGCAGCAGGCAGTCAGGATCGGCTGATCTTGTAATCCTCTCACGGTTCTGTTGTGCTGGCAGTAACTCTGCGTTGATGTCTATCAACCCATGAATACATTTGAACAGGAAAATCAAATCTAGAAATTCATGCCAATAGCACAGAGGAATGATATCTAACGCCACGAGTCTCGAATGTAATATAAGCACAGCACTATCCACCAATAGCTACGCTAATCGAGGCGTATAGTATATTATTTGGGATGGCATGCATGATTTGAATGATTGTGTGTCGAGCATTTGGCTCGAAACCATATTTTTTCATACAAAATCTCGTTTTTGTCATGAGACGTATATTATGCATTCATTTTTCAAAAAGCACTGAGATTGGTCTTTATAGTATCCCGGGTTAGTTTCATCATTATTCTATAAATATATTGTTAAGAACCCTTTTCAAAACAACATTTATTTCAACTAAATAATTATATAATTTGCAAAAGTTTAAATGTGGAAAACAACGAGCAAAGATGACTGCATTTTGAGATGGCTGCATTAAAATTGGCACGATTTTCCATACAGATTGAACTAAATAGTGACCCAAAAAACGATCAAACAGTGGACATCTACATCAGAAATATCACTAAGGAAGATTTTTAAAAGCAAACATTTGCTCTTTGCTTCGATAGAATGTTGAATGATTATCACGATGAAGGCAGTGCATGTCTGCCGTTAATATTAAATGTTATATACCGCGGCATCTTGCATGGAGCTTGGTCCATGCATACAAACTACTATTAATAAAGACCTTAAGATTGAGGTTTAAAATTTTTACTTCAAACCTCAAACTGCAGTTTGAGGTTAGACGTCAGAGGTAATACATTTTGAGGAGATTAAGATTGAAGTACAAACTCCGAGATGTTTTTAGTATAAGCTGCCATCTTGTTTTGAAAGCTGTGTTTTATAGTTTTTTCCAAGCTTAGTTTTTCGTTTTTATTGTTTCAAAATAAGTGCAATATGAAGCTAAGATGATGTTTTAAACATTTATTCCAGCGATACTAAAATATAGTTTGATATTTTCGAAAAAGATTCTGAGGGATTACTCATACGCGAAAACAATTTCCACACGTTGAAAACCTGTAGTGAAAATTTACCGCAAATTCGACCGCGGGAATCTAGTCACGTGATCGCTAGCGGTTTGCGGTTCGACGTAATCGTAAACATACGTAAATCGTAAGGTCTCCAATATCTTACTTGTAGTTTTCCTCGGCTATAGTATTCTTGAACAACAACTGTAAATACATAGAGATGAAAGTTAAGCAATGAGACAATGAAAGTTAATTTTTATTGCTATATCCCTTTGAAGGAAAATGTAAAGTTAATTCTATATTTAATAGAATTACTGGGTAAATCTATGATATGGTTAGGACCTTCCTGACAGGAAAGTCAATACAACTGTATAGGATTTCTACTACACTAACTATAATTAACCTTACCAAATGATTCAATGGCTCCATTAATTATGTTGTGTTGGGTGTTTTCGCCTTCCCGATCCCTATAGACAGAAATAATGGTATTTTTGTATTCATAAATTTATTCTGCCTCGATAATAGGGCTTCGTGTAGTATAAATATATGAATATTAATGCACAGCAATTGCTACAGATATCATGACAAAACTCTTTAATTTTATAAAGTTTTATTGTGAACGTTTCGTTGCTTATAACGCAACGTCATCAGAGATATAAAATGATTATAAAAACAATGGGTTTTTATATACAACTTGATGGTGTTTGTGGATGGAATATTCGAACAATACACGAACTTGCGGTTAATGCTCAGCAACTGGACTCTGCAGCTCAGTTGGTTAGAGCGCTGCACCGAAATCGCAGGACCGCAGGTTCAATTCCTGCCAGAGGACCTAAGGTTGCATTTTTCGCAACTGCTCCTGGCTAGGTCTAAAAATGTATATAAATTTTCGTTCGAATGTTCCATCCACAAACACCAGCACCTGTTATTCCCATCGAACGAGATGCTGAGAAAAATCTAAATATATATATACAACTATATATTACAGTAAGTGTTAAATTACAAAGGGACAATTTAGATTTGAATAAAAGATTATAACGAGTAAGATTTCAGTAAATTGCGGGCCAGTGTAGTATAATTGTCTGCACTAATATTTACAAACCTTTCTATTTCAATCAAGAGCTCTGCAACCAACTTTTCTTTTATACGTTCTATAATAACTTCTCTCCAAATTTCTAATGCCAGCTGAAAGTAAATATTTATATTAGAACAGGACACAACAGCGGCACGAGGGACACTCAGAGACGTAGCTAGAGGGGGGGCCTGGGGGCCCCCCTGGCGAAATTCTCGGGGCCCCTTGGTAAAATTCTGACTAGCAAAATATTATTTTCTCACGCTATACGTCATGCAAATATTATATTTTACTTTTACTACATGATGTTTTGAGAATTTGGGCGTATTTCAGCATTGATTCAATGACAATGGCTTCGATTTGAGGCTTATATGTATTGATCAGTTATAGATAGATCAGTGGCTACAATATTACGAATTCTTCCGTTGATTTCCGAAGAGTGACCGAAGTGCAACACGTGCAAAATGTGGGTCGCCGTCGGGCATGCTGGTTATATTTTACGTTTTTGAGTTGGCCCCCCAAAAATGTTTTCGGCCCCCCTTGACTGGAAAACCTGGCTACGTCTCTGGGGACACTGTTATACACCTTTTGCAGAATTTCTGATGCGCACTATTATACCGATTGTCTCAATCTCTTTCTTTCATTTCTTTTGAATTTTAATCAGTCTTATGCCAAATATTAAATTTCAAAGTATAAAATCGAGACTTTGCGCGAAATGATAACGGTACGCTGTACAAATAGTGTCAATAAAATTAATTAAATTTTATTGTACGAGCTCGACTTTCCATTGATTATTTCTCCCTAGCTCCAACGCGCGTGTTTCTATAACTGTATAGAAACACGGAAAATGTTTTTCTATTTCTTAAATAGCTATCAATTCTGGTGTTTGTTTGCAAGATCTCTCTATTTCTCAAACGAATCAACAGTCTATCACTAACCTCAGAACCACACATTAGCTATGATTATAAGATATACTGTACCTCACCAACTTCAAGCATATTCTCAACCTCTGACACTGCCACAACATACGGTGAAATGTCTCCACCATCTTGTTTTTCTTTCTTAATATGTTGATTTAAATGGCTAAGAAAGATGAGCAAAACAAATTTGAGCCCCTTTTCTCTTAGTTACGCGATTCAACTTGGACCTCCTTTACGAAATTTGTTACACACCTTAAGCACACCTTAGCCCTCCTATGTCCATCGTACATCACCTTAAACCTCCTTAGAATACGCTAGATCACCTTAGACAACCTTAGACCTCCTCAAACCACCGATTTTAAGGAATTTACAGTGGTGGGCCAAAACTAAGATTAGTGCCCTCAGCTCTGAGTATTGATTACGATTGCGTAATATCGAATGCTTCCTAAACTCATTGAATGGTTGAAATGCGATTTTGTATTTGTGTTTTATTGTTTCACAGAAACACATTCGTACAGAGAGAGTATGGGCACCAAATAAATACTCAATAGCCTGATACTATTACTATTTGTGATAGTCTCTCGACTCTCTCAGTATTTATAGCAGTGTGTACTCTATTGCCTGGTGATCTAGTCTTTAATGCAGTCTAATATGGGCTATAGTGTACAATAGTATAGAATAGGTCAGCTGTAATATACAATAGGTTTAATTCATCTAAGAGAACAAAAAATTGATGTGTTTCACTATGCACTAATGTAAAGAATTATGCTACGAAAGCCCAAGCAGTGGTGGGCCAATTGTCTGTCAGTGGTGGGCCAATTGTAGGGCCTGGTAGGCCATTTGACCCACCAGTTTATATGTTAAAATATGCCTTCCCACCTTAGAGCTTTTTGGACCACCTTAGCCCTTCTTCGACCAACATATACCTCCTTCGAATATGGTGAACCACCTTAGACCACCTTACACCTCCTCAGACCACGTCACACAAACTTAGCCAACCCTAGATTTCCTTGGACCGCCTTAGACCACATTATCCCATCTTAGACTACCTTAGACAAGATTCCCGTACAGTGATGTAGATAAGAAATGGGGTAGCAAGACCATAACATAACCTGGCCCGTTGCCTGGCTATTAAATACATCACTGCGCCCACCTAAGACCACCATAGACCTATGGTCACCTTAGACCACCTTACAACACATTTAACCACCTTACATCGCCTTAGACCTACTTTGACCACTTTATAGACCTCCTTATAGACCTCCTCCAAATACGTAAGACCTCTTTCGACCACTTTAGGCTACCTTAGACCTCCTTCAACCACCTACCTTAGAATATCTTGACTCACAACAGACCTCTTTGGAGCACCATAGCACTCCTTAGACTAGCTTAAAGTTCGGGTGTAAAAAACCGAGCGGAATTACTGTAGCACCATATATGCGCCGTTGCCTAGGGGATAAGGACTGACAAAAACCTCTCCTTTGATAAATGGAATGACAAAGAGAAATTTCACAACAATGTGTAATACAATCAAGCAAAACAATCAGTTAGCTATTTGTGTTCCACACCCTCGCCTCTATATATTGTATTAATTAGCAAGAACAATGAAATCGCATTAGGTGTTAATTACCGAAATAATAGATTCAAGAAGCGGCATCCATTGTTGTACTGTGACCAATGATTGTAATACAACTGAAGATAGTATGAAGCTGAAGATATTTCCTAAAAGGAAAATGTGTATTATACAAAATTATTAATTAATCCACAATCTTGACGACCTAGCTTACAGAGGTGGTATACTAATTGTTCGTCCATTAATTTCCCTAAGAACTGCCAAATAAGGTGCAGTAATTAACAATAATTGAATGAGGTTGAGCATGATACGGAGAATTATCAAAGGACGAAGTTTGTGTTGTCGGATATCTGGTAACACAAACAGAGGCCTTGATCATAATATTCACATCATACAAAAACCGAGCCATATAATGTCACAACTCTATATTTGGTCAGCCATCAGTGTGACCAGATTTTATCAGCGGTATTTACCAAATGACATGCTGAAATTTTATCGAATTGGATTATTTTTTACGAAACACATGTGAAGCACGTGTTTTACCCTTTTTGGTAATAAAATGTGCATCAAACCATCAAAGAATAATTTAAGCACACTTTCAAACTCTTCACTGGCGTCCAAAAATATCTTGTTAATAGTATTGTGAAGAATGCAATGATAAGTACCAGATTAAAAAGCTGATATGAAATTTTCTACACGTTCTACAGCAAAACTTTTAGACATTCTGGAAGCAAAACCGATTTCGATCTGGAAGCAAAACCAATTTCGACACAAACAAGGCAATTCAAAATGTTCATGTTCTCTAAGAGCGTACGCGTGGACATATACGAATTGAGCACTGAATCCGTTGATGGACAGTACCAAATGCCAGTGAAGTTTATCAAAGTGAATACGTAAGCTTCTCGCTGTTGAAAATCCACATTACGAAGACCTCCTACGAGACAATGCCCATTTGTCTGGAATAAAAATCGCACACAAAGACATCAAAAGCCAACTTCCTGTACATGTTATCTTTGGAAGCGGTGAATATGCAATCATCAAAACTGAGACGAAACCTCAGGTGGGAAAGGATGCATGGCGACCCGACTGCAGAATAGACTAGGATGGGATGGTTCATAATCAGCCGTACATGTTCAACTTCGCCGTGACAAACAGGGCTGACACGAGACAGGACTACCTTGCCGGCCTTGGCGAGCAAATTCTCTAACTCCCAATTCTCCAACACTTAACCACCACTTCTAAACCGACTATGGGATGTAGAAGTCCGACACAGGGTTCGTGCAAGTTCCCAATAAGAGGATTTAAGGACTTTTCAAGGACTATTCAAGCACTAAAATGAATTTTCAAGGACTTTCAATTGTTTAGCAAACAAAACACAATCCAAATATAAGAAAAAATATGGTGAACTCTGATAAAATTATGGCGGTTGAACGGTAAACATAGTAAAAAAATTGAAGACAAGCGACTTTCCTACAGTATTTACTAGATAAAATTATGAAAATGTCCTCATTAGATCATTATGTTTTATTTTTTTATTTGTGTACAGCTATTGATATTTTTTGATTTCCTGGAATATGATTGGCTGCGTGAGCGGGCAGCTTTTTACGGTATTTGACCGTGGTCCAAAGAGTTATTTTTTGAGAAACATTTGAAAACATAAACAATTCCCTCAAAATATGCTTGGAATTAATTAAACCTAGTCAGTTACTCCCTGGACGATGTCAAAATTCAAATCTATCTTAAATTTTATGTTAAAAACGGAAAAAATAGTATAAATATAAAAATGCAATGTCAAGCTACGGTACGGCTTTCGGCTTGGCCGACATGCATGCAGCATGCATCATATCTTTTGACAATTTGCTGTGATTTGGTTTTAAAAAAAAACATAAAACAAGTCCATAAAACAAGTCCATAAAACAATGCAAATTTCTATCCTTGTGCAAATTCCGAGGCAAATTCAGTTATCGGCGAATCAGTATCACTACCTAGACTTGTAATTCGAATCAGTATCACTACTATAAGACTTGGGTTTGGACCACGCTTAAAATGGACCCCCGGTCCATATCCGCGCTAGCGGATTTGGACCCCTCGGCCTCAGAAGCGTCCCTCGACCATCGGTCTGGGGCCGCTCCTGAGACTTCGGGAAAATATGTTTCCAGTACGGACCTCCCAGCCGGTGAATATTTTGAACTAACATTACATGTATGTGTGAATTTCAAGCAATTTTAAGAAATTTTGTATTCTCAAGCACTTTTCAAGTGCCCTTGAAATTGATTTTGCAATTTAAGCACTTTTCAAGAACTTTACGGACCCGCACGAACCCTGCCGACAACGTGATTATCCAATCGCAGTAATCGGAGACATTCGTCAAGCATTCTTACAAATACGCGGGTGGGTGGAGCGAAGAAGATGAAGTCGAGATCTGCTGTTTTACGCGAGTCCTGTCTGGAATAGACTTATATATACGGCTCCACCATTTTTCTTCAACGGAGTCCCAAAAGCTCATCTTGACACTGCCAGTTCATATATTTCGGTAGACTTGCTACAAGTCGACTCGCATTAAAAATTGTCCTAAAGTATAATGACTGGGTTACTACGGACTGGGTTACTACGGACTGGGTTAATACGAACTAGTTTTTAAGTTTATATATACTTAGGTAACGAGAACCATAATGGTGGTGTATCAAATGTGAGCGTAACAACAGTCCCTGAGTAAGCTGCGAGTAACTCAACGGTAAAAACAAACGTTGCTCCAAACTTCCTTCAAAATATGGATAATCATTTTCTTGCGAAAAATCCACTCGATAAGATCTTCAATTGGAACACTGTCAAAGTAAGCTACTCGTGAATGGAGAATGTTTAAAATAATACATCGCGACACAACCATCATCTACTATCAGAAACCCCTGCTGTATCCGAATCCAGTGAATGCAACTGCAGAAAAACAAGGGAATGTCCATCAGTAGTTTACCACGCGGAAATAACAACATGTGACGTGATGACGGAACGACAAAAGAGTACACCGGAATGACGGCAAACACATTCAAAGCAAGATATCGCAACCATAAAATTTATTTTTATTAAATTAAGAACGCAATCGACCCGTCCGATACGGATCATTCCAAATACGTGTGGGAATTAAAAGGAAACGAAATGGACGAGCAGCGGCGTAAACGCGTGGCGGGAAGCGCTGTACTCTGTGTTTGGAGGAGAAGTTGCAGATAATGAAGTCAGATAAGACAAGAAATTTCACGAAATGTCGCAACCAATTAGAAATACCCAATATATGTAAAGTCAATTGGACACCACGGAATTTTCTTGCGTTTTAATAGTTTTTCCACCAAAAAAGTTATATACTCTTGGAGAAATTATAGTCTTCTAAGCCTGTTCAATACAATTCTGAAAACTTGGTTTAAACTCACGTTTTGGTTGGCCATGATCGCTTTTTGATCGGCCACTAATTATTTAAAAACGATCAGCGATAATGTCCGAGCAAGACAACAATTGGGCGATGGCCAACGCCAACCTCCCCCCACACAACGTTGATTTACAGACATGACAATTTGGAAACTTTCAACATTGAAATGCTGGGTGACTGAATAACGGTCATTCCACTCTGGCCTGAAAATTTGCCATATTTTTTAGGTCAGTGGGAGGTCCACCCATAACACCCATGAAACATAGTCACACGCCCGCGATCATGGATGGACTTTCCTTCTCCGCTAGCTTTCCTTTGACCGGGTATAATAACCGAGCGGAGAAGCACACTTACTTCATAAATTTGATTCACATGGGATGTGAGTAGATTCTTAACTTCCATATACAATCTTTCCACAAGAGGTTCTGGATAAGCGACACACATTGAATACACATCTTTAAGGTACGGTTAAGGAATAAGATACGTATAACAAAAAAATCCATTTGTGCATGCACATTTTAAAATCCAACAGAATACAGGCCTTCCTGGGAATGGCGTGCGATCGCACACGCACACCTTGATACACGCAAGGGCTTCTCAAGAAGTGCGATTGATCGCACGCCTCGATAAGCTCGATTAGGCTACAACGCAAAATAACAAAACTATAATATTTTATCTTTTCATGAGCGCAAATCGCCAGAAATTAAACGTCTTCTAAGCTCTTCTTTTTTTAGTGTTTACTTTGTCATATTCTCTGGTAGCATGCAGGGAATGAAAAATTGATCACACTCCACTGCATGCCTAGACAGCTCAAGGAGTGTGTTGCACCCTACCATATTCTTCCTGGGAAGGCCTGAAATATAGCTCTCAAGACCCAAAATATGATGCAATTTTACAGGCATAAATTGAAGTTTTGCTTGAAGGCACATCAGAGACACAGCTATGAGGAATAAAATCCTGTATGCATCATTTGCTGGAATATATTTTCAAACTGTTCCCTTAGCATTGCATTACTAGGATGAGTGCTAGTACCAAGAGGGTTCCCATCCTTCAGTGAAGATGAAATTCCAGGACTTTTTGTAGTAAATTTAATATTTAGTCTATGACTGGAGAAATCTTATATTATCCACATAAGTTATGGGAGGATTAACCCATTACACCGCATTGCACCCTAATGCACCCACCTTGTCATTTTACTCTGTCTACCGCCAGATGATTTTACTTGTCAAAGGGAAACTGTTGGGCGTTAATGGGTTACGAAAAACTCAATTATGATCCCCCATGACCTTGACTGACATACATACCAATGTCAGGGCTGTCAAGGTGAGCAGGCAACAGAGGTCTCTGGCAACTTGCCATGGGGGCCCAAACATGTCAGAAACCCACAAATTTAGGGGCTGCAAATTTTATTGAGCTGGCCCCTCTTAAATTCAGTCCTCCTGATGTTGGGGTCCCCTCACTTCCCTTTCCCTACCTCCTTTTGTACCTGCCTGCCCCTCTTTTCGTCACCCTCCACCACAAGGCAAGCTTGGCCTTTTGAGTACTTGGCACATAATATTCTGGGCACAAAGTAACAAGCATACATTTGTTTTTCAAGGGTTCCTTTAGCTAGTAGTTTTGCTCAAATATTAGGGTGAAGAGATTGCTACCCACTCCAGGGAGGCACTTCGGCTCTGCCACCTCGGTCGAGTGGATTATTTCTCAATAGAAATAATAGTAAAATATTGTAGTCGCCTTAAAGCCGGACTGCAGACTAGGTCAACGTCGCACCCTAGATTTCTGGTACTGATCAAGGTAATCTGGCCCCAAATTTATTTGGCTACTTTTGTGCCCTTGACCTTGCTGATGCGCACTTGGGAACTGTTTTGTGCTCCCGCACTTACATTTTTAACTTTTCTGCACCCAGGGTGCATTCGGTGTAAATGCTACGCCGAAGATACGCCAAAGCAGTCGCAACGCTACGCCAACATCCCACCCTGGCCCATTCTTCCGACTCTCACCCACGCCAGGGCGTATGACTGTATGAGTCAGTTCTGCAAAAATTCCACACGTTTTAGGCCCATTTTGAGAAGTTTAAAGTCATTCGCCATTTAGTAACATTATTTTGGGCTGTAAACCTGTTACCGTGTTACGCCGTTTGAATCTTTTGACGTATTTATTATTTTATTGGTATTTACGCGCTGCCAAGTTAAAAACAGTGTACGCCACTACGCCAGGAAAGATGATTGTGCGCCAGTACGCCAAGGCTTACTGTAACTCTACGCCGAAGATCTTCCGATTAGACTACACCGAATGCACCCTGGTTCTGCACCCGAGATCACTTCAAAAAATGCCCTACTCTGCAGTCTGGCCTTATAAAGGCAAGAAAACAGATGCAATATTTTGAGACTGCATGCATAATATGATAGCCAAAAATTCAATCTTGCCTATGCATTTTGCAAACTTTCCAATTTGAGGGATGGCCCACGGCAAGGCGCAATGCTAGAATTTGACTGATGCAACATTAGAGCATGATATCATAAATGTACAATTAAAACCAGAAAGGATATGTAAATCTTTCATTCCAATCTTTTGTTGTAACTTTTTTCAAACAGATAACTGCATCAACTGTATTGGATATTTTCTGCCATGTTTCATCAAAATTCACCTTCCTCTGTATCAATGCCATACCCCTGGCTTATCATTTAGACATTTACCCAATATATATTGACCTTTCACGTTTGGAATGTACAAATGTACACTTTTTGCCACTTCATTGCTACACCTACTTGGGCTGTTGAATAATTATTATCATTGAAAAGCACATTCATTCAGCAAAGTTTACAGGAAACATAGAAACTTATTTAATCAAACCATGACCACAGAATATACTACTTTATATATCCTAATGCCATAGAATGACAGATTGCTAATACTTTGAAAATAGAAAATAAGAAATATAAAAATATTACAGGCAAGCTTTGTAACCACTCAATTATTGTATTCTGTTTCCACTTGGTTCTTGGTTGTCTAATTTTTCGCATAAATAGATTCATAAATAGAGATTCTTAGTCGCTCTCCGCTGCTGCTAATGGTTTTAAAAGCTATTGAGATATTTACTTGTATTAATCTAACCTTTTCTTTGCTTATATATTCATTAAAGTAGGGTAAATTTTGGGTAAAAATACGAAAGTTTCGTCCAAAGGTTTGGGAAAAAACAGCATTACGTAATAATTTTATAGACATGATGGTTGGTAAAAGGGGATAATGAGGGATAATTGGCGCAATCTCTAGTATTGCGCAATTGCGCCAGGAGGTATTTTAAAAGGTCTGGGTCATCTTGGGTCATCTGGGTTATACCTTTGGAATAAAATATATATTCTTAACTTTTAGCTGATAAACGTACAAGTTAGCATAATGTCACAGGGATCAGAGGTAATATATTTCATAATGACATAGTTAAATGAATAAATTATGTAATAAGAATAAAAGGAATGAGATGTTTTTGCCTGTTTGGCTGTTTCGTCATTTCGTGTGTCATATTGACATATTGTGGCATACGCCATGTGGCTGATATACTGTATAGTGGGTGGATGTTTTTCTGTAAAGAAAATAGAACATCAATAAACTGTACAGCCTGACACTGTACAGTTTTCTATTATGGGGGTCTGGGATGCCCCCCAAATTTTTTTTGTCACATTCTCACTCCCAGGCCCTCGATTTGAGGCTCTGGTTGGCTCTGGTAACAAGATTGCGCAAGATGTCGCAACATTTGCGGAAATGCGTGAGATTCTCACAAGCGTGCGTGAGAGTGTGAGATGCGTCCTAAATGCACGAGTCTCACGCGAGATGCGACATGGCAAGTTTCCACATGGAAAGTCTGGAAATGTGGAGATTTATTGTGTGAAGTCCTGTATTTAAAAATGCTTTTGTATAGAGTGTGGAACCACACCAGGGATGTTAGAAAAGCTGCAATATGCATACATAACGAGCTTAGCCATTAATTATGGTGTCAGCAGTTCTTGCTTAATGAAGAACCGCAGTCAATCTAATTTCATGTTCTTTCTCGGCATCTCGTTTCAATATAGGATTAATAGTAGAATGTGTTTGTAGATGGAATACTTGATCGAAAATTTATATAATTAGCCAGGAGCAGTTGCGAAAAAATGCAACTTAGGCCCTCTGACAGGAATTGAACCTGCAGCCCTGCGATAAAAAAAATTATTTAAATTTTCATTAAGAAAATTTCCACATCGAATTTGCACCCCGATTAATGGACAAATTGTGGACCATAGCTTGGATTCATTCCTGCACCCTTGTTGAAACAGGTTTTTCAAATTTAAGACCCCTCATATCCATCTCACATTGCTCACACACAGTGTTTTGAGGGCATTGGAGGGTGCCACGAACCGCAATACCGCGAAAAAATGGTAAAAAATACGCTATACCGTGTCGAAATTAGACGGAATACCGAAGCTGTGCTAGAAGTGATGTCCCGATACCGCACCGTGAGGGTAAAATTACCGAAATACCGCATGAAAATTGCCTCAAAACAGCAATACCAGAAATCCCAATGTCCCCCTCTGTTTTCAATAAAAGGCAGTTACCGGCGGTTTACCACCGCCTATTAGGCGTTTCACAGTCACCTATTTCTTTGTTTATTTGCAAAATATATATTTGTCTTTCATACATGTGGAAATTTTGAGCACAGACTCCTATTCTTAAAATTCAGCCTGCTATTACAATAATCATTGAAAACACTGCGTGCACTAATTATTATTATTATTAAAGGTTTATTAAAAACACATTTTGGCACCCGAAGGTGAATTGCGATATGTTTACAAAAACATAATAAGGATAAATATCGATAAAATAAATATAGATATATCATATATGTACAGTTGTTAAAATACTACAAATTATTTATTATTAAAATTAGCAGTCATTGCTGGAATAAAACTAGTTTTATAACGTTCAGTTCTACATTTAGTTAAAGTAAAGTTAGAATTGTTTCGTAAGTCCAGTTCATGTGATTCTTCACGGAGTGGGGGTAAGAGGTGGTTGAGGTGAGCATCGGGTTTTAAGATCTTTTTGAAAGTTTTAGCACATAACTCTTGACGTCTGTCGTCAAGACGCTTGCATTGAGCGGTTTTGACAGCATCTTCGTAATCTGTCGTCGGATAAATAATACGAAAAGCTCTTTTTTGGACTTTTTCAATTTTATCACCCAAACACACTAATGCTGTGATTGTTAAGTTTATATATGTACAAGTCAATTAATCATTTGATTTTTGAGAAAAAAACTGGCATTTAACAAACACAGTCACAAATTGAATCAGATGGGACTCAGAGATTGCATACCTCCACCAGAGTAACTTTATATTTTGCAGTACAATTGTATGCAGATGTTTGTTTGATATTGCATGCCCTAGAACAAGCAAAACTGTCACAATTCAGTTGCAGGTCAAGTGCTCATAGCATATATAGTATCTGAATATTCCTTTGTAAAGTTGTCCACTTTCATGAACAAAATTTACATTATTTCAAGTATGTTTTTTTCTGGATCATTGTAGAGTTCTTATTAATCCTAAATGGCTTATAGCAAAGAATATAAATGCAGCTCAATGTTTGTTGCAGGGCTTTTATCAGGGCTTTTTAGGGCCGTTAAACAGCCTCAAAAAACTCAAACTTGGCCGATTGAGTTTGGATACTCAATCATCTCATCAAAAGTTTCAGTGCAGTAAAATTTTGTGAAAAAAACAAACATACAGCCTGAAATTCGTTTCACAACACATGAAAATCATGCAAAAACGATGAACAAGAATGTAGACACACAAGTCGATCATATTATTTTGCTTGTTTACGTTCATATAAATCGTTTATAATTGTTTATATCTTTAACATAGGGATTATAAAATAATAGACGGGACATTGAAGGATAAATTAATTGAGGGGATAGATTTATCCCGTAATGCTCCGGAGGGCGGTGGAGGATATGGCTGCCAACTCAATCTTCTCTGCAAAAACGGACCCAGCAAAAAATCCTGAAAAAAAACTCTGTTGTTGGTACTTTCTTTGTTGGCAAACTGCCGTTTACTGCAAGTGTGTGTAATAAACAGAGACAAAAAACTGTTTACTATGTAATAAGTAAGGCTTGCACATTTTTTAAAGAAAAAAACTTATTAATATATAGTACATAATACTGTCAGTATTTTTCATATTTGGGTATCAATCGTGTTATGATTGGGATTTAACGTTTCATTACATGCATGTTTCAAGTATGAATTAAGCATGAAGGATGACACAGAGACCGTGGCACATGGCCCCCCACTTTTCGCTGCATAAAGGTGAAATCGCTCATTAAGATTGAACTATGTAATTGAAATACGAAATACGGAATCACCCCCCCCCCCCCCCATTTTGAAACACCCTCCGCGGTGCGCGGCCATGCATGAACACATTGAACTTAATGTATAGAAACGATTTATTTAATCCTAAATCTCGCTAGGGTTATTCATAACAGAACGCATGTTACCTGGGGTCGGTTGTACGAAGCCCGTACGGTGGATAAATCGAAAATATAGATCAAGTCTATACATTCATCGAACAACCAAGCTAAAATATTTCAACTTGAATAGAACAATTATATTTGCAACTACATATTAAGGGCATAAGATTTAAGTTCAGTCATTCACCAAATGTGTGAAAGTGTTTTTTAATTTTGGCTTATCCACCATTTAAGCTAAATGGCCTTCGTACAACCGGCCCCAGAACTGTAGTCTCTGTAAACCATCGCGCTTTACAAATATCACTAATATACGTACCATAATCTTCGTAACATTTCCCTCAGCACTACGTTGAGAAGTCGTTTTAATGTAGCCTTTATTTTAGGTATGTTATGTACTAAGTTTACCTCAGGCTACCATTCCAGTACACATTCGCAATGTTTACCATAAAGTATCTAGTACGTAATTCAGCCTATTTGGCAAGACTATATGTTAATTTATTTATGTCCAAAAGAAATAAATTCAGAATTTTTCATGCTCAGAAAATTTTGATATCTATTCGGAAATAAAATCGTCCCAGAGAAAACGATAAAAATCACGGCATTCCTATGTATAGCAGTATGTACTACTCGCAATAATCGGCATCTCCGATAATAATTCTGCGTTTAGCCGTTCCGCAACAAAATCCTTGTCAACGACAACGTGAAGATTAGCCTAAATTTCTGACGGCCACTCGTACGTAAACATATGTCGGATTCCAAAAATTGCATGTAATTCAGTAGTCAACTTGGAATTACTACGCCCAGAAACAAGATATCTTTTGTCGGCAAATGTGGTCCTCACACCCCTGCTTAAGGCTACTGTACGTCCACACTAATCCGTTTTCGAATCCCTCCGTTTTTCATCTTTCGAAAACGCATAAAAATTTCTTCGTCCACACTAACGTTTTTGGATCGTTTTTGACCGTCCACATACGTTTAGTAAACATATATTTTTATTATTTTCGGGCTTTACTTATTCATTTTGTCGTTCATTATGGGAAAAAATCTTATAGGAAGACCAGGAAAATGTCTACAGAGAAGGTGGCAAATCGTTACGTATTATTTGTCGAGATTTGACTTAAAATCATCGCTGATAATATGGCTTGTATTGACTTTGCAATGTCAGAGATAGATTAACAATAATCCAGGACAGTGTAGATCATTATGTTGCCTTAGTAAAGATATTGCTCGCAAATTATATCCAGTTCAATATATCCAGTTTGAGACGAGCAATTCAGCAAAAATCAGAGCAAACAACACGAACACAAGCCAGCGTTTTTGAAAACCTTCGTTTTCGGTCGTCCACATTAATCCAAAACGCCTCCGTTTCAAAAGTCTCCACTTTCAAAGCCGTTTTCGAAAAGCTTCGTTTTCATGGATGAAGGTATATTGGTTTTCCATCGTATTAGCGTGGACGATCGGTAAAAACGCATACAAAACGATGCGTTTTCCCACGAAAACGGATTAGTGTGGACGGCGCCTAAACCTCTCCGCGACGGCCCTTTACTTTTTCATGCCATTAACGATCAAACTTTTAGCTGTCAAATGACACCTTTTTTGTATGATTGCGAGCAAAAATGGCCAAATACTATACGATTAAAAATTGCCTGTCAAAAACGCATTTTTCCACCATTGGGATTTGAGAACAAAGCTATTGTCAGTGTGTGAAAAAGGTAAATCTATAGACTAAATATTATGCGCGCGATAGCATGCCAAAGTTCAGATTACCTCTTTTTTATAAAACCTGTATAATAGATAAGAAAGAAATATCCTGATGAGGGCAACTAGGTTATCAGTGTTTTGTAATATTAAGAATCCACATATTAATCTTATCAGCATAGGCGGATTTTCTGGGGGGGTGCGCACCCCACCTAGAGAAATTTGCACCCCCCAAAAAATTTAAGTGCTCATTGGGATAAATGACAGTAGTGTGATTGAAATAAAGATTTTGAACTAAGTAAGACTAAAAACAAGGATTTTGAACTAAATAAGACCAAAAATCTCAAAATTTTCTGGGGGCTTCGCCCCCTTACCCCCATTGGCAACTATGCCCCCAGACCCCTGCTGCAGCTTGCTCGGCGGCGCTACGCACCCTGTCGCTCACCTCTCCCCCTAAATTTTTGGCACCCCCCCTAAATTTTCGGCGCCCCCCCAGAGCAAAATCTGAAAATCCGCCTATGATGATATGAAAATCTTATATTCTGTTTCAGGCATTTCAGCAAGCTGCAAGTGAAGCGAAAACGTTAGCTCAGAAGCCTACAGACCAAGAACTACTAGATATGTATGCTAATTATAAACAAGTGACAGTAGGAGATTGTAACACTGGTATGTAAATGTTACTATCGATTAGTGGGTGCAGGGATGGGGTATTACACACGGACTGAATACGAAGCTCAGTATTTCCTGTCAGGTCTAACGGTATCTTTTCTTGTGTTGGTCGCGCTAAACGTAACAATATTTAGCTTTTTATATTTTGAACACATGCAGAATTTGCACGCAAGAGTAATTTCCTGGGGTTCACCTCGTACTACCACCCCAAAAATGAATATTTCCTGAAAACCCCTTTCGGATGAGTCCTGATCACTGAAATATACTAAATGGACTGAGCGCTCAATCTATTTTGAGCGGAGCTCGGTGTCCGTCAAGATGCTGACGTCATATAGGTCCTTGCTTTGATTATACAGGGTGTATAAAAAAACGGATTCCATCTTTTATACTTAATAATTTTCGGAATACTGGACCATATAACGCGATTTAGGATTTTAAAGCCTGTTCTTTCCTCTTTCGAACAAGCCGTCATTGGTGTCCTCAGTGCAAGTAATAACTGAACAAGAAAATTGTGTAGAACCTATCAGTTTTAGATGCCGCATAATTATGCAATTTCACTAATGTTATTCCATAGTCGCGTGTCAAATTCTTGAATTGTGTTGTTTGAACTTCAATATTGTCCTTGCCACACTAGAAAAAGGATTAAGAATAATTTAATAACTTTTTACAAGATGTTCGATAGTTTTATTTATTGATACTCCTAAATCCAATCTACAAATTACAGTAAAACAATTTTACGTCCATCATCGTCGATCGCACGTCGTCGATCGCACGGCAATGTAAACAGAAATTGGCAAGTTGGTTCATGCTTAAACCATGGCTTAAACCACCTTTAAACCACCTTTAAAGCATGCAAAGTTTGTAAATGAACTCAAAGTAGTGCATGGAAAGCCGTAGTTGTTTAGTTTTGTTGATTCGTTGCAATAATGTTCAATTTTATCGCTTTGTTGATAAAAATATATTAGTATCAATTATTATTGCATCTCAAATTTTAGATTCTCCAATCACAGTCACTTAAACTATTATTATTCGCAAACCAATCGTTCAAATTTGAAACGAAACCCACCGTTAGAAAGCTGAATGGCTACGCTTTAAAATGAATATAAACATGAACATTTTACTCTAGTAGTCTTTTCAAACTTTACATGCACCCTGTAGATTCATGTCTCGCTGTTTATTAATTGCTAACCCTACCCTAATCCTAACCGCTGAACCAAACGCATTAACAGCCAGGCATGAATCTTTATTCGGCGCTAGAACCTGTATAACGTCAGCATCAGTGCACACACTTTTTGATCTCGAGACTCGAGGACTCAGTCTAGTTATAGTATAGGTCAGTGGCCCTGGTTGAATAGAATACATATTTGATCACAGACAATGTGTCAACTGTACATCACGTGCCCTTATACTGTAAACTCTGATTTATCAATGTATGCATGGTGGGGTGTTTCAATAAGACAGAAACAATCCCAAAAATAACATACAATGTCATAGTATACTGCTGTGAATCTAAAGTGAATATAAATGACTTGAATATTTTTCCTTCTAGAGAGACCTGGATTCTTCGATTTTGCTGGCAAAGCGAAGTGGGATGCATGGAACGCGCTAAAAGGTTTGCATTTCATTTGAAAACTTTAAAATCCCCGAACTTTACAATACTCGCTGTGACAGTACGCTTTACGAGAAGCACAAACACTAATTTTTATTCCCGTATATAAGATATATCGCTCGCTACTCTATTTAAATAAATGAATGCAATCCCCGAACGAATTACATTCACCAAGTGAGCACGCCAGAAATAACTTCGATTTACTGACCGATTTACTCAATAATATATTTTTACGTCGCAAATTTTGAATACATAATCAATTTTTACGATGGCGTTCCGAACCCCCATGCACCAAACAAATTCCGAAATTTAAAATAATGCGCGCGAGCACATGTTAGGGGTCTATTTATATTAGGCATAACTTTCCCCGTTATTTGTTCGACGCGTGACGACGTAAAAATAAATTATTCAGTAAATCGATCAGTAAATCGAAGTTATTTCTGGCGTGCTCCCTTGCATTCACGACCCAATAATATTTCGACATTCCAGTGTATGCATGCATGGTATCTTTCTCAGTATTAATCTTAAATCTCAGGGATGATGTCATCGGCTAACAAGATATGGGATAGCTACCGTCATCACTATTAAAAGAACAGGATTATGCATATTTATATGCCACTCTTCTAGGCAACGTCTCTTTTTGTTGTTTTCAAGGCAAAATGTACAAGATGTATTTCTCGTTTTATTTCAATATAACGTGTTTACAAACTAGCTGTTTCCAAAGTAATAAAACAACATAAAACAATATGACGGTTTAAGCGGATTGCCGCTGGAGGAGTACTTATGCTTTGAGTATGTACTCTGTAGAATCTTGTCTAGTTTTGTTTGTATTCATCACATTTATTAAAACTTTGGTGTTAACTATATAATACATAGTAGTTTTTCCTTCTACTGGTAATGCGTAGTTCTTTTAACAGAGACAAACGCAGAAAGTGCAGAGAAGACGTATATAGCAAAAGTTGAAGAACTTAAAGGGAAATATGGAACGAAGTAAATGGTGGATTGCTTTAAAAGTCGTGGTATCACGAGTGACTAACATTGTGTATTGAACTTTAGTAACATACTGATTTTATAAAATTGATGATTAAAACTCGCTGTTAATTAAAATATGACCTTCATTGTCTTGTCTGTCCCGTCAATCTACTTCGAAAATATAACCGATTGCGTTACGTCGCGCAACTTAATTCCACAACCGTGATTCCACCGAACTGTCCCTAAAATGGATTTCTCCTGCTGTGTGGTATTTAATAGAAATTGTGTTAAAATTACGTAGTTATTACATATTAAATAATAATATATATATCATAGAAATTTCTCTCGAAAATTACTGGCTGATTCCAGTGCAGTTAACCTAAACAGCAGTGCAACAGAAACTTTACAATACAGATTACACTCAGGATTACTTACTTATTTAAGAAAACTATATTTACAACGATATAATATAAAACTAGGTACACAAAGCGTACATGTATCTGCTCATGCGTGTTTGCATAATTGTATAATTAAATAGCGTAATTGAATGATGTCAATGCATGAGGTCAATGTCACTCAATGTGTGTATGAACGTTTATATTGCTTTTAAAAACAGTGCATAAAGGGGATGAGGGCCTATAGCCCATGGGAGCAATGTTTAAAACAATTGTGAAACCTTCAGATTCTAGTCTTTTATACTTGAGAATAAAGGTTATTTTAGCAGCACTATTTACACACCACATATAAATATTAAATACCATCAACTCATTTAGTCCCCCTAGTCACAACAGTTTGGGGGAGAAATGTGCTTATATCTTTATACCAATCAAATATCAAAAGTAAACTTAACATAAGGTGATGTTGACTATTGAAATGAGAAACAATGACCATGAACTATTGTCGATTTGACCCAAATAGTGTTGAGAATAAATATGGCTTTATTTTAACACTTTTATAAGTGAACTTTGTCGAAATAGAAGCTCGAATAATGCAGGATATTCGTACAATATTTAAAAAGGCACACAACATATAAATATTACATACCATCAACTCATTTCGTCCCCCTAGTCAAAGCAGTTTGGGAAAGAAATGTCAAACTGTGCTTATATCTTTATACCAATTTAAAATCTCAAAAGTTTAAGGTGATGCATAGGCAGCCCAATGTACAGTAATGCTTGGTAAAACATAAATAAATTGGTAAAAATTTATCTCGCCTCAGTCTTCTTATGTTTTGGTCGCGCGCTACATCCCATGGCGACGAATGGCGACGTATTCAGCCATGCGATGTAGCGCGCGACCAAAACATAAGAAGACTGAGGCGAGATAAATTTTTACCAATTTATTTATGTTTTACCAAGCATTACATTGGGCTGCCTGTGGGTGATGTTGACTATCGAAATGACAATTCGATTTGACGATTTTGACACAAATAGTGTTGAGAATAAATATTGCATTATTTTAACACTTTGATCAGTTTGATGAGTGAACTTTGTCGAAATAGAAGCTCGAATAATGCAGGATATTCGTACAATATTTAAGAAGGCTTACCTTGTTTCCTGATTCAAATGATATTGATATATAGCAGGTCAAGTCAAGTCAATACTTTGTGTAAATTGGCGAATCATTTCCACAGCGTAAAATGCTATCAAACCACTTCCAATACTTCCTAGAAATACTCCCTCGACTCTGGTCGTGTTCAAAATAGTACAGAATATTAAAAATATCGTTGGTTTGATGGATAATTTTCCCCGTAATATTTAAAGTTTCACTCATGTTTACAAATCTCGCTCTTCAGTAGTCCGCCATCTTGAAATAATCAATATCAATCCAGTTGTACATAGAGATCAAAGAGTAGCATTTTAAATACGTCATTTTAATCTAGGCTGTCGCTGATTGGCTACAAGCACGGTTCGGTACGATTCGGTACGGTACGGTACGGTACGGTACGGTACGGTACGGTACGGTACGGATGATGCAATTTTCTGGATGATGCAATTTTCCGGATGATGCAACTTTCTGGATGATGCAATTACAGAAAATAATATTCTAAATGCAGCTAAGAAGTTGAAAAATAAAAAATCAGCTTACTCAGATAAGATAAAAAATGAAATGATAAAGGCCAGTGTAGAAATACTCCTTAGAGGATATCATAAATTATTTAACCTTATCCTTGAATTTGGACGTTTTCCTGACCAATGGTGTGAAGGACTGATTACACCTATTTTTAAAGCTGGCGACAAATCTGACACCAACAACTACAGAGGAATTTGTGTAACTAGCTGTTTAAGCAAATTCTTCTGTGTAATCCTTAACGAACGACTCTATAATTTCAGTCAAGAAAACAATCTTATTCACCCATCTCAAATAGGTTTCCAACCTGGCCACAGAACTGCTGATCACATTTTTACACTGAAAACACTGTTTGACAAACATATTACCAAAAACAAAAATGACAAAGTTTATGCTGGCTTTGTAGACTTTAAAAAAGCCTTTGATTCTGTCTGGCATGAAGGCTTATTCTTAAAATTACTTGAAAACAAAATTGATGGGCGTTTCTACAATTTAATTAAAAGTCTTTATTCTAACTCAAAATGTGCAGTCAAAATATCTGACACAAGAACAGAATTTTTCTCTTACTCCAAAGGTGTACGTCAAGGATGTATACTAAGTCCAATTCTTTTTAACTTATACATAAATGAATTAGCTAAATTATTCGAAAACACTAATTCAGACCCTTTCGTACTTCCAAACGGCGCAAGACTGAGTTGTCTTCTTTACGCTGATGATTTAATTATATTATCAAGATCAAAATTTGGACTCCAAAAATGCCTAGATGAACTCAATAACTGGTGTAAAAAATGGCTGATGGAAGTTAACTTAAAGAAAACCCAAATTATGATCTTTCAAAAAGGAAATAATAAAATACAGAAACCAAAATTCATGATAGGTAATAAAACGTAACGATTGTACAAGAATATTGTTACTTAGGAATCAAATTGAATTCAAATGGTAAATTTACTCCAGCTATAAAACAGCTAAGTGAAAAAGCACTACATGCACTATACAGCATACGAAAACATCTCAACTTACACCACCTAAAACCGAAACTAGCTATAAAAATATTCGATAGTATAATATCACCAATTCTTCTCTACAACTCAGAAGTATGGGGTGCATACCTCAAAAATGATTTTAATAATTGGGATAAACTTCCAATTGAAAAACACACTTGAGGTTTTATAAATTATACTTGGGAGTTGGGAGAAAATGCACTAACATCGCCTCCAGAGGTGAACTTGGAAAATTTCCACTAATAATAAATATATTTAAACGATTATTTAAATATATTATACATTTAAACACATTGCCTGAAACAGCAATTGCCAAACAAGCCTTTTTAATATCTAAAGATTTGTATTCTAAAAAGAATACTTCATTTTATGGAAATGTCACAGATATTTTAAAATCATACAATTGTAACACGCAAATACTAGATCTGGAATCAATATCCAATCATTCGGTAAATCTAATCTCAAGCAACATAAAACAAAGTTACATAACATTCTGGAAACACAAACTAGAGAATTCATCGAAACTATGTTTCTACTCTGCTTTCAAAAGGGAATATCAGTTAGAAAAATATCTTACCACAATAAAAAATTCAAATCAAAGGAGAACTTTCACACGATTCCGGATAAGTAATCATAACCTATTGAATGAATATGGTAGATACCAAAACATTCCTCAAGCAGAACGACTATGTACGATCTGTCAGTCAGGCGAAATAGAAAATGAGTCGCATTTTCTCACATCATGTGAAGCCTACGACAGCATTAGAGAACATTTTTTAAACAATTTACCAAATGTTCTCAATAGCACAGATCAAAGAGAACAAAATTTATCCGTAGAAATAATGAAATCAAATGAAACTGAAACGATTTTATTATTATCGAAATTTATTTCTTCCTGTTTTGTGGAAAGAGATAAACGCCTTGAAACCAGGAATGCTGAAAATCTAATTATTTAAATTCTATATTAGCATATATCTTTGTATTTACTTTTATACTTTATACCACATACTTCCACGTAAATAGCACGTATTTTATAGCACATAGTTATCTATATCGTACTTAGTTTAGCACCTATTTCATAGCTTTAGCAATATCTGTAACTAGAGGTCATGCCAATAAAGCAATTATTTACTGTTACTGGTACGGTACGGTACGGTACGGTACGGTACGGTACGGTACGGTACGGTACGGTACGGTACGGTACGGTACGGTACGGTACGGTACGGTACGGTACGCAGGCGATGGCAATATATCTGCATTCGCAGATACAAAAAACTGAAAGAGGAGTTAGTGTTTTGTAGTAAGAATATTTCACGAATGCTGGTTAAGAACAGATTTAAAAGTTTTAGTGCTGATTTCTAGTTCTTTGGCCTCTACATGCAAGTTGTTCCAAGCCGACGAAGCCGCATAACTTCCTTCATAAAATTTGTATTTGGCTAGGCTAGTGTGAAATCTCGGTTGTTGCTACGGAGGTTATACTGCGAGTTTGTTTTAATATCAAACATATTCATCATACTCGTTGGAAACGTATCAATTCTTATTTTATGTATGAACATCAATTTCCTATTCTTAAGGCGTTCTTTTAGAGGCTGCCAATTTAGGAGTTTTTTAAACAACACTAGAGCTTATTTCATTGGGTCTGCTAGTGATTACGCGCGTGCTGCTCTGTTTTGCAGTTTTTGTAATTTGTCTATTAAGTAATCACTGCAATTATCCCAAACAAGGCTGCAGTAATCGAAATGTGGCAGTATGATGGCGCTATAAACTTTTATCAATGTTGATTTTGGAACAAATTTTTTCATTTCTCTCAACATACCAACTCACTTTCCCCAAGTGAGTTCTTTATCAATAAAACACTAATGTTTTAGAATGACTTACTCGTTTAATCTTAGCTTCACCCACATGGATTTCTGGATCGTTTATCATTTTTGATAGTTTTTGTCTAGACCCAATTACCATACATTCGGTCTTCTCTTTATTTAGAGTTAGTTATTCGCCAACAACCACTGATGGACGTTTTCTAAATCATGCATGGTTCATGTGCTCTTGTATGTCGATCACAGCCTTCAGCTGTTTATAAAAGAAGCTCACTTTACAAGTGATTAACAATCAAATATGTGCCAGTAGGTTTAGAGTTAGTTATTCGCCAACAACCACTGATGGACGTTTTCTAAATCATGCATGGTTCATGTGCTCTTGTATGTCGATAACAGTCTTCAGCTGTTTATGAAAGAAGCTCATTTTACAGGTGATTAACAGTCAAATATGTGCCAGTAGATTTAGAGTTAGTTATTCACCAACAACCACTGATGGACGTTTTCTAAATCATGCATGGTTCATGTGCTCTTGTATGTCGATCACAGCCTTCAGCTGTTTATGAAAGAAGCTCATTTTACAGGTGATTAACAGTCAAATATGTGCCAGTAGATTTAGAGTTAGTTATTCACCAACAACCACTGATGGACGTTTTCTAAATCATGCATGGTTCATGTGCTCTTGTATGTCGATCACAGCCTTCAGCTGTTTATGAAAGAAGCTCACTTTACAGATGATTAACAATCAAATATGTGCCAGTAGGTATTATGCTACATATCATTTTAAGCTTGTAAGAAGCTGAAAAGGAAAATCATAACAAAATTAAATGAATTTTGGGGGAAGCATGCAGTGAAATTCTGTCTAGACTTATCAATTCAAGGCTGGTGCAAATAGCTTTTGTAGATTGTCCGATTTGTGGAGAAAAAATTGCCAATACGTTTTGAGAAAGTTTGACTCGCGTTCCTACACGCGACAGCAACAATTTTAATAAAATATATATATTTTTATACAGCTTAGACAGTCGATAGAAAACGTCCATATAAGATTCATGCATTGTTAATGGTCTATCATTAAGAAGTGCATTTCTTTCACAAGTGTACAACAATCTATTTGTAATCAAGAGCGATATTCATCATTACAAAACAAGAAATGCTTCCAATCTTCACAAAATGGATCAAAGAACAAGTTATGTAAATCATTCTCTTACTAGTAAAGGGGTTGATATTTGGAATAAGCTTGAAATTCATTTAAAATCTATCAATTCATTCATTGTCTTTAAAAACAAATTAAAGAAATATCTAATTGTAACAGATAGCTGTATATACCAATGGTGCAATTACTCTCCTATATAAAAACTTAAGTATATAGATACTTAAAAAATTGCGGGAACCACTGAGTTTTTTGATAAAATACAATACAATAGTAACTCCGAAAACAGTAAACATTTTGAAAATGGTTTATTCTACGTTTCGACTAGGTTTTAGTCATCTTCAGGATAAACCATTTTCAAAATGTTTACTGTTTTCGGAGTTACTATTGTATTATATAGATACTTATTTAAGTACTTTTTTGGGATATAGGTATTAGTTATTTTGTCACATTATAGTAGTAATATAGGTACCGTTCGGGCGCATTTTTTGAGAGTGTGCGAGAGTGTGTGAGAGTGTGCAACATCATTAACATAAATATTCATTCATTATGTATTGACGTCATAATGAATGCAAGGCGAGTTTGGTCAAAACAGTCATTATGTTGAGTTCAGCATATTTTGTGCGCAACAAAATATGGGTTTGTTGTCGCGAGATTTCTAAACTCCTTCAATCTCGTATCTAGTGAAGTATTTCTTTCTGAGTCGACCAATACTAATAAGTTTACAAAGTTTCCAAGCGTTTATTTAGTAAAGCCTATACAAGCGAGATTTACAAACATTGTCGTTTTGGCGTTAGAAACATAAATATTTTCATGCATTTGTTGCTAATGTAAACTAAAGACACAATAAACTCATTAAGGGATTAAGTCAAAAGGCTTGTTTGGGCGAAACAATCATTAAGCTGAAACATCACAATAGCTAAGCGTCCGTATAAAGTTCCCAAGCGTCGTGTTCCAAACACAGTCCGTTTCGACAACGAGTAAATATATTCTCGTATCTAATATCACCTTATATAAAGGAAACGGCTTAGACAACTAATATAGCGGCGCTTAACCTAGTAAAATATTACTGCCTTAATATGCGAAGTAATAACAAGCAGAAATATAGCTTTCTAAAACGAGAAGATCTTAAAGTTTAATCGGCACAGCGAAGGTCTTATAGAGAATACAACTATATCTTTGCCAAGCGAATGTAACAAAGTTTCAAGCGTTTTAGATGTAGCAGAGGATGAAAAGCAGTGATTTTTAAGCGAGATTTACGAGCATATACAAACATTGCATGCAAACACAATTCTATACGTAGGCTTGTAAGTCATTTGTAAATTGTTAACGACTATTTGAATAAATTGAGAATATATCATTATAGGACGGGACGATATTGTACAATGTACATACAGCACACACATAATTCATTTTTAAAACACATTTATTGATTAAAATTTCTTTTACAGCGTTAGTAAGGTCTACTCCTAAGAGCATATCGTTTAGGAGTCTTTTATATCTTTAAAGAGTTCTCATATTCTTGTCTGTCTTCAGGTGATAATCTTGCACTATCTTCAGCTTTCATATGAATACATTTTGATCTCTCGTGATGTATAGTCTTTGCTCTTGCGTCATCATTGCTAAATCATTAGGTCTCCAATCTGAAAAGTCTACCCAATTAAATATATTTTTTAACAAAGTAAATAAGGTCTGCTCTGGGTCTGCTTCTAAGAGCGTATTATTCTTAAACTTCATCACTCGCTTGGGAGAATATATTGTCCGAGTCAACCTCGTAGATTTTTCACCTTTTAACCATAACTTTACATTTCTTTAACCCATACCGAGCAAGCATATCTCGGATATACTTGTTAACTAACCCAATTTTTATGACTATAACTATGACTATCAGCCAAGCTCGAAGATTGAATCCTAAGAGTGAATCATTGAATCCTTATCTTTATCTTCCTTATCTTTATCTTCCATATCTTTATCTTCCTTATCTTTATCTTCCTTATCTTTATCTTCCTTATCTTCATCTTCCTAGTCTATCACTATAGTCATGACTATGCTTAAGATTGAATCATTGAATCCTAAGATTGAATCATTGAACGTCAAATAAATTGATTCGTAACGTATCTCACTATTTATCTAATAGCACAAAATCGAGCTTAGCTCCGGGATAGGCCCGAGCCGAGCTCTAAGAAGTAAAGATAGGCCCGAGCCGAGCTCTAAGATGTAAGGATAGGCCCGAGCCGAGCTCTAAGATGTAAGGATAGGCCCGAGCCGAGCTTAGTATATATCTCCGAGCCTAGTATATATATATAACTCCAAGCCGAGCGAGCTTAGCTCCATTTCGAGCGAGCTTAGATGGACTATAGTCATAGACTATAGTCATAGTCATAGTCATGGACTATAGTCCTAGACTATAGTCCATGACTATGACTATAGTCCATGACTATGACTATAGTCTATGACTAAAGTCCATGACTATGACTATAGTCATAGACTATAGTCATAGACTATAGTCATAGACTATAGTCATAGACTATAGTCATAGTCATGGACTATAGTCATAGACTATAGTCATAGTCATGGACTTTAGTCATAGACTATAGTCATAGTCATGGACTATAGTCATAGTCATGGACTATAGTCATAGTCATGTACTATAGTCATAGATTATAGTCATAGTCATAGTCATAGACTATAGTCATAGACTATAGTCATAGACTATAGTCATAGACTATAGTCATAGTTCAGGTCCCAGAGCAGGCCTCAATAGGCAGTAGGGGGTTGAATACAAACGGCAACGACAGCAACTTTCAAATATTTAAATGACAATCTAGACGATGTTAAAACATTGGGCATGCAGTGCTTGTTATTCAGTTGTATTTGTTACCTTCGAGTTGCGAACAACCTTTTCAAAGATAGGAGTATTACTATTTTCTTGTTGCAAGTTTGAAAACAAACCTTTTAATTTTAAATAAAACAAGATTCCTGCTGAGGCGTTCACGCTGACCCCGGGTTGCAAAATTCACTGTCCTGTAGTTTGGGGTGTAACAGAAAAGAGTAGTGGAATGTAGGAGCAGGGGCGGCGCTAGAGGGGGGTGTGGGGGTGGAACACCCCCCCACTCGTCAGTGACTCGACATATTGTTTTTCCAGTCGGCAAAATGTGAATTGGATAGGAAGAAACGAGAAGTAAATATTTGAATTTTAACCATAGCTACCGAACATCACGGACGAAACATCTGTGTGCTTTTGGCATGTAGAAGAATGTCAGAATGTGCAGTAAATCCCGTTATTGACCAGATCATAGGCAAATGTTTTAATGAAGAATGAATAAGATAATGAAAATTTATCGTAAAAGACGTGACATATTTACGACTGAAATTAGGACTAAAAAGGCTGCGAACACGATACGATCAGGAATTGGACGGATGGAATTTAATAAAAACGATACCGTGGCAATAGTTCTTTTAATTTCAACGTCACGTGATCTTAATCAATCAATTAAATGGCGAGAATCTACTAAAATGTTACATAATAAATACTAAATAGTACTGATTGATATTTGATAGAACGTTTCAACTACGAGGATATAAATAATTCATTGAACTGCACATACACACTTGTTGTGTTTAAGAGATGGAACAATCACAAAGCGAGCCGAATAAGTCTCGCAAACGCAAGAGAGTTAAATTAGAATGCCTAATATGTCAGAGTCGACAAAACTACATAATGACTCGGCAAAATTTCATTTAGTATGAACTAGTATGAAATAGAGTAGTATGAACTGTTCTCCCACTCCCTATACCGTAGTATGTTGAGGTTCAACAGTACAAGCCACTGAGGTTGAAGTCTATATATATACATGAACTTGTGGTTAACGCTTGGCAACTGGACTCTGTAGCTCAGTGGTCAGAACGCTGCACCGGAATCGCAGGGCCGCAGATTCAATTCCTGTCGGAGGACTTAGAGTTGCATTTTTCGCAGCCGTTCCCGTTCAGGTCTAAAATATTGTACATAATATTTCACTCGAAATATCCATCCACCTAAACCCTCTACATCAATTTCAATCGAGTGAGATGCAGATAAAAACATCTTGTAATTTACCTTATCACAACCCGCAGTACCCGCATCTATATATATATATACACATGAACTTGTGGTTAACGCTTGGCAACTGGACTCTGCAGCTCAGTGCGAGGACTTAGAGTTGCATTTTTCGCAGCCGTTCCCGTTCAGGTCTAAAATATTGTATATAATATTTCACTCGAAATATCCATCCACCTAAATCCTCTACATCAATTTCAATCCAGTGAGATGCAAAAAAAAAACATCTTGTAATTTACCTTATCACAACCCGCAGTACCCGTATCTATATATATATATACATGAACTTGTGGTTAACGCTTGGCAACTGGACTCTGTAGCTCAGTGGTCAGAGCGCTGCACCGGAATCGCAGGACCGCAGATTCAATTCCTGTCGGAGGACTTAGAGTTGCATTTTTCGCAGCCGTTCCCGTTCAGGTCTAAAATATTGTATATAATATTTCATTCGAAATATCCATCCACCTAACCTTCTACATAGTGTATACAATGTTGAATGTAGTTTAAAATTAAGCGAACTTTATTGAAATTTAAGAACAGGAATGTTGTAGCGCTCGGTATATATTAGCCTGCGTGGCAGGCGTAATACTACACGATTGAGTACCGGCATCTACTGTCAATCTCTAGCTTCGATTTGGCTATTGTAAACACTTGAAAGTTAAGCTTTTCCCAAAGCCCGTTGGCAGAACAGCAAGCACGTCTAGACCAAAAGCGGCTCGGTAACGGATTTTTTCTGTTCCGGCTTAAGAATAATTTCAACCTAAACGCTCAGATAATTCAGACATGCTCCACTGTCTGACGAAATACAATCCCACCATGCGGTAAGGTGCAGTTGTTTCTAACACTTTTCAAGCGTATTGCCGATTTGTTGACAGATCTCACTGAGTGTTGACGCGACAGCGCATATTAGCCAATGGGAATTTAACCGAAGGTTTTGGACACAAAAGTCTCGTTTATGAATAGGATTTGGGCAGGCGTTCATTTCGCCTCTCCCTTCGCTTTTTCTCCTCCCCCCCTAACTTCTCACCTAGCGCGCGCTCTCAAAAAAAAAAGCGCGCGCTCTAAACAAAACTCCCTCCTCAACAATAGAACGCCTGCCACGCAGGCTAGGTATATATTGACTTAAGTTTGCCCGAATGCTTGTGGGACTTAGATAATGACATCATACCCATGCGCATTAACCGAGCACTCTCACAGTTATTTTACATGCTCAAAACACATGCTCGGTGGACCGATTGCATAGATGTCATACTTCCAAGGGTGTATAGGGGGTGGTCCGAAATGGTGCGATGAGCAAACGCTGGACAATATTCAGTTTCATGTCGGCGAAGGTTAAAACCTCGGCTGAAAGATTTCTCACAATATTTACACCTCATTCCCTCTGCAATGTATGACAGCAATGTATTTAATAGTGTTAGCACACTATAAGCATTTGCTCTGACGCCTCTGAGAACCAAACGTTTTGTGAGCACTTGCTCTGAGCACTCGCACTTTTATGAGCATGTGCTCTGAGCACTCGCACTTTTATGAGCATGTGCTCTGAGCACTCGCACTTTTATGAGCATGTGCTTATGAGCACTATGAGCATGTGCTCATCTGCTCATACGTCCCGCTACGTAAAGGTTTAACCACAGCGAGACTGTACACGTAGTGGATACGACCTTATGAGTAGATGAGCATGAACGTAAGTCATTCGTTTAATGCTATCTTTTTTCGATCATCGACTTAAAAAGTGTGCCGCAAAAGGTCTATGAATCCCGAAGCTCCCTTTCAGCGCTTCTTGGCTTCGCCGAGAAGGGGCGTGAACACGCTGGAAGGAACTTTATTTATTAGAGTTCAAGGGTCAGCTATCACATATTCTTGATAATTATTACACTGTAAACGGGTCAAGTTTTTACAAGAAAACCGAAGAGCTTAGTTCTTCCTACGTCTTGCAATATTTTAAGATGATCCTATAGCTCCTCGTTATTATACTTCGATTTGATCCAAACGCTTGAACAGACTCGATATAAGTATTCAGCGAGACGCATTCCTGACGACAAGTAATATGAGGGATATTATATTTCCAACAAGAAACATTGCGGCATTGCGCCTTCAAGACTTGACGATCGTAAAGCGCATCGCTCTGAAACATCTATACTCTACAATAGTTTGAGCGAATCATACGTGGGTATTTATTTGTATTTTTGGGAAACTAAAGAGAAACTAGAAATCAGTGTTGAATATAATTCAGACATAAACGCGCAATAACGAGCTCTATTTATTAGAGTTCAAAGGTCAGCTGTCACATATTCTTGATAATTATTACACTGTAAACGGGTCAAGTTTTTGCAAGAAAACCGAAGAGCTTAGTTCTCCCTACGTCTTGCAATATTTTAAGATGATCCTATAGCTCCTTGTTTAATATTATACTTCGATTTGACCCAAACGCTTGAACAGACTCGATATCAGTATTCAGAGAGAGCCAACACGTACGTACGAGTTTTGAGAGAATTTCCTGCCCATTTCCCAGTTTTAATACATGTTCAGCAGTACGAAAAAACCATGTACTTGGTTTGTCGAGATTTTGCTCAATTGACTGCAAGTTATTTGACAACAACCGCAGTATCAAATAGATAACTAGCACAAAGAGAGGTCCTCGCGCCGCCATGATGTTATAACATGTGTTATAACGACAGACGAGGCAACTTGCAGTAGCGTCCCGTTCCTGAATACAAAACAATTAGAATCCAAACTACTATAATACATGCATGCAGAACCCCCTCGCCCATTAGAACCAAAGCAATTATACTCCCCAAAAGTTTTTGTAACATGAAGTACTGAGTTGATCACTGTAACCATGGTAACACATTACCGGCCCCCAGTGTGACCAGATTTGGTAATTTTAATTACTTTTTTAGTAATTAAATATGTTTAGTAATTGTTTGGTAATTTTTTGGGAAATTTAGTAATCTGTTGGTAATTAGATAAAAGATGAATTTCTCAAATTTTACCAATTGTTTTGTATGAACACTGAGTTGCCTCTGCGTCTGGACAGGGCAAACGACGTTTTTGCAACAAGCATCACACATGCGAAACGTGAAATTTGGCAAACAGAAATTCTCAAATGTTTCTGCAACAATGCTTTCTATTTTGTCCAAAGCAGGGGCGGCGGAGCGGTTTGGGATTTGGGGGGGTGGGGCAAAGGTCCCAGCTCTGCAGCCTCTCCCGCTCCTGGCCCAAAGCCTGAAATCTTGGTTTAATAAATTATAGGAGCAATATGAATAATGATATTTATACTCATTATACTCGCTAAGCATTATGGTAGTTTACTGCAAAACCGATTTAATTATGAGCTGTTTTGGGAAGTGTGCAACTTTTAGTAAGTTTTTTCTGGATTTAGTAATTTTCCGCAGGCATTTTTAGTAATTGGTCCTGAAAAAATCTAGTCACACTGCCGGCCCCGTATCACAGAGTAGACACTATACAGAGGTCTCACTTCAGGTAAAATGCGTAACCGGCCGCTATTCTGTCTGATGATGACTTTAAAATAGAGTGGAAAATTCACAGTCTCTCAAAATCGTCTTGTTTTATTCCTATTTTGAATTTCCAAATGACATTATTCTCCGGAATTTGTTTTTTTCCTTTATTTTCTTAAATTATCGGCCGGCCGCATTTTCCTAGCCAGTGCGGTAACGAGAGGCATTCACCCCCCCGAACAAGATGGCGGCCGATATTTTCGGAAAATAACCGGCATAAGAAACCCTTGTTACTTTCTTTATAACGGTTTACCTTGACTGAAATTGTGATTAACAACATTAAATAGTTAACTCGAATTTTTGCGGTATTTTTACGTCTAAAAATGCCCTCCATTTTGAATGTTTTCGGGGGGGGTGAGAGCCTCTCCTTTGCGCACTGGCTAAGCATCGGTTACGCTCAAAACATTAGGATTTGATACACAGTGAAACCTCTTTATAGTGTCTACTCTGTGCCCGCCGTATATTTCTTTTATTTTTTGTACAAAATGGCAAAATAGTGATAAGGCCAGGTTTGTACTTTTAACTGTAAAATTATCAATTGCCCAACTATATAAAGTATGTTATTACATACTCTTTTAGCTTTGATTTACTCTAAAATTCAATCTTAGACGTCTCACAAAACGTTTCGAACAATTGTCATAATACTTCAACTGTTTTTTGAACAGTATTTTTATACTATGAAATTTTTGAGATTAAATATGTTATTTCTTATTCTATATAACGCATTTGAATTAATACTAAAACCATTTTTAAGATTAGTCAATGTTGTTATTGACCACAGGATGAACTAAGCATTTTCAAAACCACAAACTGTAGTGCATGCCAATTGATGGCAAAACTGCAAAAGCAAGTAAGCAAAATAAACACTTACCCGTTTAAAACGGTACGCTTTAAAACTCGGAAATCGTCTCCTTTCTCGGCCTTTCGACTGATTTATTTTCCTATTGACTTTAGTAAGTGAAAGTCCACTAAAAAATTTTCATTTATCTTGTTTTGGAGACTTAACATTTGTCTGACTTGAAAAAGGTTTTCATATCAATGCCAATTGCCAAAAATAAAATGCCAGGATGGCAGATTGGCAGTTATTTTTCTGACGTATACATATAAAAACGAAATCGTTGTCTTAGCCAATCATGATGTTGCTATAGTTACCAGTTTTCTCTCGGCTTGAACTTGCGCATGCGCATAACTTACAAAAAGGTCGAGTACATGACAAAAAAAAAAATAGCGGACGACTTTGCATTCCACAATGTTTTCACATACCCGGGCGTAAATATCCGAGTGGAATTAGTACCCTCGCACAGCGCTTCGCGCCGGCTCGGGGATGAGTCTATGTAAAAAGAAGACATTTTATACATTTTTAAAAAGCTGACCCTGAGATCTGCTGAGCCTGAGATCTCTTTCCAGCACGCATGTGCTTGCCGTAGTTTGACTATATATGGTTTGCCTCGCGCTTCAGTCCGGACAAAAATATCTTATATGGGGTATTGTACCCTGGCGAATTCATTCCGGCCACTTAAAAAACCATAGCAACAGTCTTTGTTTGTCTTTGGGCCTTTTCCGGTTGTTTTTGTCCAGTTTGGCCCGCACGCTACATTTCAAATTCGCCGTAACTTTGTCAATTTTTATTGTTTTTCTTTGAAAGTTGGTCACTAGGTACTGTTTTATATTAGCGAAATCACACGGTTTTTAAAACAGAAGTTATAATCGCCCAAAGGTACTGAATATATAATTAGTTTACGATATAATAAATATATCAGATTACAAGGTGTTAAAACTCACGGAGATCTGTAAAACAATGTGTTTAGCGATTTGTTTGGCATTAGCCAAGAACAGTTTTGTTTGCTCAATCGATTGGTGGTATTTTCGTCCGTTTTGGGTGAGCCGCGCTAAAGATACGAGCGCTCAAAGTCATCATCCTCTGGAGAACGATATTCGACGGTGTAAACTAAAAAACTGTATATAAACACACGGCGGCGGTTCAAAAATGTTAAGAAAAGCCATTAGCACTCAGAGATTAGCACTGTAGTAAGCTCAAATAAATTAACGTGAGTGTGAATATATTAAAATACTTAAGAAATGATGACGTCACGGGCGGTGCTAAGTGCACCGCCCGCACCGCCCGACGTAGAACCCCTCTTCCCCTACTACTCGTTTACGTTGATTTTACCCTTGATTGGTCGTGAAAATGATTCGCCAATTGATTACAAAGTATTGACTTGACCTGTGAAATGCCTAAATATCAATGACATTTGAATCAGGAAGCATGGTAAAATCTAGCAGGTAGCAAATTGTCCTAAAACCTAGCGTTTAAATATTGCTACTCATAAATATCCTATCGTTACTCATTTGAATGT
This sequence comes from Trachythela sp. YZ-2020, assembly GCA_016169945.1. Taxonomy (NCBI): domain Eukaryota; kingdom Metazoa; phylum Cnidaria; class Anthozoa; order Malacalcyonacea; family Clavulariidae; genus Trachythela; species Trachythela sp. YZ-2020. The sequence continues at coordinate 156,043 of JADLSH010000245.1, read as the reverse complement.
GTCTGGCAACGTTTGATGAATACGTGCGCGCGACTCCACTGACCTTGTTGTCGTGAGGAATCAGGAATGCGTCTCAGTGAATACTTATATCGAGTCTGTTCAAATTGCGTTTGAGTCAAATTGAAGTATAACAATAAGGAGCTAAATGATCATCTTAAAATATTGCAAGACTAGTACTTCTAAGCTCTTCGGTTAGTGTTGTAAAACTTGACCCGTTTACAGTGTAATAATTATCAAGAATATGTGATAGCTAACCCTTGAACTCTAATAAATAAAGTTCGTTATTACGCGTTTATGTCTGAATTATATTCAACACTGATTTCTAGACATTCTAGTTTCTCTTTAGTTTCCCACAAAAACAAATAAATATCCACGTACTGTTCGCTAAAACTATTGTAGAGTATAGATGTTTTAGAGCGATGCGCTTTACGATCTTCAAGTCTTGAAGGCGCAATGTTGTTGTTGGAGATATAATATCCCTCATATAGACTGAAGTATGTCGAATATTTTACACAGTGCGTGACGAATATCAGCAAGATTTGTACGTTTCGTATTGCTTCCTTAGCACTTAGGTTGATACATTATTGATCTGGTAAACAGGCAATAAGGCATAAAGATTATGACTAGCTGCAGTTTAATGCTTTATAAAATGCGTATTTTCTGCGACAAAAATTGTCAATATTTTAGTTGCTATAGTATGAATAGAAAGTGTGCCGTTTAATCTATTAGATGCATCATTGAAGAAGTACAACTGATGATGGAAATGATAAATTTGAGCAGAATTTAACAAGTGTTTATACTTTTCTATGATGTAATGAGCAAATGAGAGCTACATATTGTCACACTGTTGGGTAATTTTCCTGTTTGTTATATATTAATTCAATCTCGTTTGTAAAATGGCTTATGGTTAAAATCATTGTTATTTTCTGTAATCTTTTCTGTCTGTATTGTCTAAATTGCTTGATACATTAATGCTTGAAATATCCAAATTTATATACTTTTATACAAGAACTAAGCATTTTTAAGCTCAATGCTTTTCAAATGAGGGGAAATAGCGTGGCCATTATCTGCTTATTTAATCTCTCGATGATTGACGTGACGAATTCGTGATGAATGCCGTGATGAATATCGTGATGAACGTTGTGATAGTTTCAAAGTAGTATAGCTGACCCTTGAACTCTAATAAATAAAGTTCGTTATTACGCGTTTATGTCTGAATTATATTCAAACCTGATTTCTAGACATTCTAGTTTCTCTTTAGTTTCCCACAAAGACAAATAAAAACCCACGTACTGTTCGCTAAAACTATTGTAGAGTATAGATGTTTTAGAGCGATGCGCTTTACGATCTTCAAGTCTTGAAGGCGCAATGTTGTTGTTGGAAATATAATATCCCTCATATAGACTGAAGTATGTCGAATATTTTACACAGTGCGTGGCGAATATCAGCATGATTTGTACGTTTCGTATTGATTCCTTAGCACTTAGGTTGATACATTATTGATCTGGTTAACACAAGTACGTAACTCAAAATGCACAATTATTCTAAGGGGCTGATTACGAGGTGGGAAATTTTACCGATACCGCGGCTTTTATAGTAGATACAGGTAAAAACAATATTGCGATTATATATCGCAGCCGGGCCAACTCGCCTAACCGGGTCCGCGGTTGTCGCTTGTTGGTCAACTCACTTAGCCGAGTTGAAAATCACACTTTCTGTCCATGTAATCGCATTTTCAGCTGAGTTGTCCCGGCAAAGCAAGTTGGAAATCGCACGTGCACTGCTTGTTATATTGAAAATATAAACATATATAACCTTTAAGAGACTTAAACTAGCATTAAAATGTTTATTTCTGTTTCAATAGACCCTTAGAAATTTCAGACCGCAAAGCGACTGTATTTTACGAACGTACAAGCGAAAAAACTTGTTTACGCTAACTGAATATAATCACACCAACAAACATCAATCGATACGTGAGGAAGCCCTTTGATGCAGCATGTAAACAATACTCAATCAGCATATAGCAACGATTATTCAACAGTTGAAAAAATGAGGATTAATGAGTTTATTTCAGACCGGCTTACCGGGTTAGCCCGAACCATGTAATCGCACCTATAAAGAGCCAACTCGCCCATTTAATCGGCCCCTAAGATGCACACAAGAAAATTGCGTTTTATGCGGGTGAGTTGGGTGACCTGTGGAAGTGCAAGTTTGGGAATATTTGCCTAGATACATGCTATTGTTCATTGTTGCTTTATTGTGTTTGCCCTCTTTGGCACTTTGCTAAATGGCGCCCGTAATTGCGAAATTGCCTAGTATTGAATCACCATGAGCAAATATATGTACGCTTAGCGTACCTATTTTTTTATAAAATGGGAAATTCACGATTTAGTATCTTACTGATGTAAAACAACATCTGAAGGGTTTGAATTTTTTCACAAAGTTACGCAACTCCCGTTGCTAAGGCAACAATGACGTTTCAAGGTGCGGATATTTTGGCTTTAAAGTAATTTAACTCGAAAACGACATTTTATTTCTCCCAAATTTTATTTCATCAAATGATTTCTCTTAGTATACTCAATTATTTTGACAATTTCGAAAAATTCCGTCGACCCCAAATTTTTCAAATTAAGGAATTGTGATTATTCGTAATAATTCAAACCCTTCAGATGTTGTTTTACATCAGTAAGCTAGTTTTTGTTTTTTAACAAGTAATACTTGTCCAAAAATTCGGATCTAAATCGTGAATTTTCCATTTTATAGAAAACTGTATTGAGCCACCTTAAGCAGTGAATCATTCAAATCAGTCACACCAATTCACCCAATAAGAGTGGAGACATTTCTTTAATCAGCCATTCAGAAAGCTCATACATGATTGCGCAAACCGGTCAGACCCCCACGAATGATTGATTTGATGACCTTTATATCCGTCTTTAAAAGCACAATATGGAGAAAATGGCAAACGTGAGCTATACGGAAGATTATCATGCCTATTTTGACCCAAAAACCTTCCTACAATCATACTATAAACAATTCAAAGGGCGCGAAAACGATGATTGGTCTAACTTGCCGTTTGTTGAAGCATTTCACGAATTTTGGTCGAATTTTAAAGCACCAGCAGACACTGAAGTTCGATATCTCGAGTTTGGTGGTGGCCCTTGTATACACAACCTTGTTGTTGCCTGCCCTAATGTGGATCATATCGTGTTTGCCGAGTATACAGAAGCAAACAGACAAGCTGTGAAATCGTGGATTGCTGGCGACCCGGAGGCCCACGACTGGACGCCATTAATTCAAATCGTTGTTCTAGAGCTTGAACAAGGTAACGAAACCTCCGTAGAGAGTTCTGTTGTGTTAATAGACAAAGAAAAGCTCGACGGTGTGCTAAATCGTGCTGGTGAACTCAAGCAAAAAATCAAATCTATTGTACCCTGTGACGTGACCAAAACACCAATAGTTCAACTCGAACTTGATGATGTTGGCAAAGCGTTTGATGTTGTGTCCACCAGTTTGTGCCTGGAAGCATGCGTGTCGTCTGAGTTGCACTACAAGAATACCGTCGCAGAACTTGGCAAATTACTTAAACCAAACGGCTTCCTATACATGAACGGTGTGCTCGAGTCGACATTCTATTTTGTAGGCGAAGAGAAGTTTCATAATTTTCCCATAACTGAGAAAATGGTGAAAGAAGCAATGAATGAAGCAGGAATAGAAATTGAAAAATTTGTAACAACTCCACTAACTGAGTCAGAAGCGGGTTACGGTAAAGCTCTATTTTATACTTATGGCAGAAAAATTGTGTAAAAGTGACAGGTAGTATTTGGACAAGTAGTATTTGAATTTATAATTTTATTAATAAAAGTTATATTTGTCCAGTGTAGTAGAAAATATATAGGTTGAAGATTAGAAGATATATTTTCTACACCAATGTATTTCATATTCTACCTCAATAATTATATTTGCAGTATTTACCTAAATGATTATATCATGAATATATGTAATTAAGGTAGCAGTTTCTCTTGAATAAAAACAAGTTGGAAATATATATTTATAAATGGATGCATCTATATGGTCCCAGTCTGTTCTTGCCTCCTGTTGGCGTCACTTCATCATTGTACGTGGCCAAAACACCCTCGTAGCATATCTTAAGCAATAAATTAAAGTAAGCGCAAGCAAGAGCTATCAGCCATTTTGAAGTGGGTAGAATGTTTTTGCCAGTTATATGGCGGTAATCACGGCATCCTTTCTCTACTGCCCGCGTGACTTCACTGACTTGTTATCTTACATGGCGTTAATAATTTGCATGGCGAAACCCTATAGTGGTAATCACTAGCGCACGTATTATCGTAAGTCGTAACAACGATGATTTTTCCTTCCAATATTGTTCGGTGCAGTATTGTTCTCCACACACGCGATAAATCCGATTTTAAAACAGGAAATTAAAGGTGCATTAATGGAAAGGTTGTCATCAACAGCGCTTATCGCATAGTTCCAGTTAATCCTTCCTACAGATATATTTTAGGTATGCGATGCCGAGATAAGTATATTCACAAGAGAGACGGTAAACTATTCAAAGTATCTGCGCCGGGCTTTTTTCACTGTGATTGCCTTGTTACTGATCCATAATTGGAGCATTGAGGATTTATTGCACTATTTAGCCGATTTCAGTACGTCACTTCAGGGCAGCTGTGGCCAGTGGCTTTGTCGCTCAGCATGCTGGTATTCCGTAATCGCTGGTATTCCGTAATGAGGGTCTTACAACTCGCATTATAGATTATACGGTTAGGGATTAAACTAGAACATAAAGCGCTTCAATCACTAAATTTGTAGGGGGCAATTAAATTATTGTATGCCCGGTCATTACCTTTGGCCGAAAGTAGTATTCATACACATGTATACGCATGCGCAGTGGTAATAACATTTGAAATTTACTAAACTTTTCAGATTATGTGCAACTAAAATAACCCTTCCGCATGTGGTGCATCAATAACGCAAATCATACGCATATATACGTATGCGCACTGGTGTTTTTTATCATTTAATATTTCGCTGTACAACGTAGCTACGCATGACATGTACAACGTAGCTATGTGTACAGCATAGCTACGCATGGCATGTACAGCAAGCGTAGCTACGCATGACGTGCACAGCGTAGCTATAGGGAACCCCCAGGGAACCCCGAGAGAACTCCCAGAGAACCCCGAGAGAACAACTACAGGACCCCCACAGAACCCCTAAAAACCCCTACAGAACCGTTACAGAATTCCCCCACAATCCTTGCAAACCCTAAAAAGGCGTTGTACGGAATGTTTGTCGTCAGTAGAGAGAAAATAAAGAACAGCAGATAATTAGTTTTGTGTTTGATTTTATTTTACTCAAGTTAATTCACCAATATGCAGTGGATTTCGTTTTGCCCATGCGCACTTTATAATCAGCCAAGAAGTGTCCCAGCCAAGAAGTGTGGACTGAGCAATATGAGCAAATGCTCTATGAGTCGATTGAGCGCACGCTCATCTGCTCATAAGGCCCGATGGCCCGTTTGTATTACCGGAACTTCATGATCGAACATTACAAACTTAACAGGTATGCAAAAAGTTTTATTTAAAAAACATATCGCAACAGGATACATTGTTTCTATATATGGTTTTCCGACACATTGTGAGAACAGATAGAAGTTAATTATTGTCACTTTCAGTATTGTCTTCAGTGAAACTGTAGCCATTGAAAAGTTTTTTGATGAGAAGCTTTATTTTGTCAACAGCGGCTTCTATAGCTTCTTCGGGGTCAAAATCGTCGTTTTCTACAACCGCATTCTTTGTTTGCATTATCTTGTTATGCACTGGATCCTTGTTTAATTGTTTCATCCGCAAGAGACGCTCGATATAAATTATCTTTTCTAGTTCCTTTTCGAGATGAGGTAGAATAGTGGAGTAAGCTTTGTCATCAGCAGATTCTTCATCAAGAACACTGTCAATAAAATTATTTTTCATTTCCTCATAAATCACGTAATTTCTTTGTTTTGCCTCCTCTATCAGTGGTATCCAAGGATCCTTTTCTTCCTCCTCAAGTTCTGACTCCTTTTCTGCTGTCATGGAACTTTCAGACCTATGAGTTGATGTTGTCGAAGCATCGTCTTCGGAGTCTGACTATTCGTGTTTGTTTCTGACATATCTCTCTCTTGATCTCGTAGTGGACAGTACTCCATTTCGTCGCAAAATTTGCAGCTCATTCCTCTAGCACTGACTGTCCAGAAATAACTTTTTATTGAGCAGCACAGTACTTTTATGAGCACGTGCTTCCTTGCGCTCAAAGGGAACTCAGAGTCGTTACTTATATGCTCAATGAACGCTCGGTTACTGCTCAGAGCACCTGCTCTCATCTGCTCATCTCACAAAATAAGTGCTTCAAAATACTGTCAATGTACGCTCACAAAAGATACGTCACATAACAATTGTTAGAGTTTTACTCGCGTTACGTAACGTTTGAACAGCGTGACGTTACGCTAGCGTGACGTAACGTTAGCGTGACGTAACTCATGAATAATAAGGAGATGGCATGTACATAACAGAGTATAAAATGAGAAGGACATGAAATTAACGATACTTATCAGTTTACATTATGCCGCGTAGAGGTAAAGACTGTCCTCTATGTGGAAAGAAGAGTTTGGTAAAATTATCCAACCATTTAGCCGACGTTCATCGCCTTTCCCGCAAAGATAGGTAGCAATACCTTACTCAAACAAGATTAAATGCATTACGGAATGATAAGAAAATCTTTATAATTTCTCTGAGCATCACACGAATGACATGAAGTATGCTCCACACTGCATTTATAATTTTGTCCAGGTCATAAAGCAGAAGTGAAGATTAAGAACTCTTTTGTGAGCGTAGATAGAGAGTATTTTGAAGCACTTATTTTGTGAGATAAGCAGATGAGCAGGTGCTCTGAGTAGTAACCGAGCGCTCATTGAGCATATAAGTACTGACTCTGAGTTCCCTTTGAGCGCAAGGAAGCATGTGCTCATAAAAGTACCGTGCTGCTCAATAACAAGTTTTTCTGGACAGTCAGTTCTAGCGGAATGAGCTGCAAATTTTGCGGAAGGCAATTTAACCGTGGTTTCGATTTGCGTAGACACAAAAAGGAGTACTGTCCACTACGGGATCAAGAGAATCTTGGAATTACTACGCCCAGAGACAAAATATCTTTTGTCGGCAAATGTGGTTCTCACACCCCCTGCTTAAAACCTCTCCGCGACGGCCCTTTATACTTTTTTCATACCATTAACGATCAAACTTTTAGCTGTCAAATGACACCTTTTTTGTATAATTGCGAGCAAAAAGGGCCAAATATGATACGATTAAAAATTGCCTGTCAGAAACGCATTTTTCCACCATTGGGATTTGAGAGCAAAGCAATTGTCTGCCTATTGAAACTATTCTCATTTTGGATTCAAATTTAAGAATTTTAATGAGATGGCTAACTCATGGGCTATTTATCAAGTCTTGGTAAATTTAAAGAAGGTTTAAATCGCCGTTTAGCAACGAAATTTAGTGTTTGAAACATTTTACAGAACAGGAACTTGCAGACTGAACTGGCAATGCTGAACGTTTCACAACTAGGCAACCATCGTTTTGGCAACTGGTCAAAAATTCGAAGGACGTTTAATTTCCAAAGGTTGAAAAATGTGATTTCGTTCACTCCTTTTTCATCGGATCGTATTGGGCCGTTATTGATCGCAGTGATACAAAAATGTTGCCATTTGACAGCTAGAAGCCTGATATTTATTTTGGTGAAAAAGGTATGCCTAAACTATAGACTAAATATTATGCGCGCGATAGCATGCCAAATTTCAGTCGACTACCTCTTTTTTTATAAACCCTGTATAATAGATAAGAAAGAAATATCCTAATGAGGGTAACTAGGTTATCAGTGTTTTGTAATATTAAGAATCCATATATTAATCTTATGAAAATCTTATATTTTGTTTCAGACATTTCAGAAAGCTGCAAGTAAAGCGAAAACGTTAGCTCAAAAACCTACAGACCAAGAACTACTAGATATGTATGCTAATTATAAACAAGTGACAGTAGGAGATTGTAACACTGGTATGTAAATGTTACTATCGATTAGTGGGTGCAGGGATGAGATATTACACACGGACTTAATACGGAGCTCAATAATTCCTGTTTTCTGTCAGGTCTAACGGGATCTTTTCTTGTGTTGGTCGCGCTAAATGTAACAATATTTAGCTTTTTATATTTTGAACATATGCAGATTGATTTTCTGAGATTCACCCCATACTAGCATCCCAAAAATGAAGATTTCCTGAAAACCCCTTTCGGATGAGTACTGATCACTGACCTATACTAAATGGACTGAGCGCTCAATCTATTTTGACCGGAGCTCGGTGTCCGTCAAGATGCTGACGTCATATAAGTCCTTGCTCTGGTTATAAATTCATGTCTCGCTGTTTATTGATTGCTAATCCTTACCCTACCGTAACCCTAAGCGCTGACTCTAACGTATTAACAGCCGGATATGAATGTTTATTATACTCTCACATTCTTTCACATACAATTGACCAATCATATGTCATTCATAGGGTCACGTGCCTGTCCGACATTTTACGATATCGCCGCTTTTTTCCTTGTTTATCTCACCTTTTTACATGTTTTGTTAATTTTAAACACAAAACAAACGGTAGGACGAAGAAACGTAAAGCAAAGAAAAGGATTTGGAAAATTGAAGTTGTTTCTTTTATCAGTTTTGTTTAAAAATAAAGCGCGGGAAAACATGTCTTTGAAATTCATTTGTTTACAACAGGTCGAAAGGTCAGTATATGAGTTCTTTTTCTGATTTAAATTATGTCAAATCGTCTTAAATAGACTGAAAGATAGTTAGTATTATTAAGGTACACTTTTGCTTTCTATAAAACTAGTTTATTTATTTTTTGTTTTCGTAATTTAAGCAAATTCGCCGTCGAAGTGCCACACAAGTTTTCGCTGTAGTTTTATCGCATTGTTGTTGCATTACTCTCGTTTACAACGTGTTCTTGTGTTATAAATGTTTTGTTCGATATAATAAAACTCCTATTGCATTCATCTTCGCCCAATATGGCAAAATATTAAGTCTCGACTTGCAATATTGGGCTCGACCTTCGGTCTCGAGCAATCTGGCAAACTTCGTTGGTTTGATCTTCGGGTGATGGTCTGTCCTTAGCAGTGGGATACATCTGTTGTAATGTGCGGAGAAGTTTAGCCGGTAATCCGGATGCCATATGGTTTAATACATCAACACATCAAAGGCCTCACAAAACCCTTAAACCACATGATATCCGAATTACAACTAAACCTCTCCGCACGTTACAACAGATGTTTCCCTCTGCTAGGGACAGACCATCACCCAAAGATCAGACCAACGTAGTTTACCAAATCAATTGCTCGGATTTCTCATGGAGCTACATTGGGTAGACAGGCAGAGCTTTCAACATTAGGAGAAAAGAACACAAGAGAAATGTGGAACTATTAGGCGAATCTGGGCGAATATCTCGACCAATCAGATTGCGCCATTTCCCTCATGCTCGCATGAAGCTTGTGTCATCGAAAATTTACATAGGGCTCATAAATATCATTTTTTTCATATTGTTATGCAAATGTTTTTGGAAATTTCACGCTATACTACTTTTACAACAGTCAATCTACACATTGGAATGGTATCTTGAAAGGTAAGCGTCATTTTCCAGTTTATTTTGACCTCTCACTTAGGCGCTATGCAGTCGCGATATAATTTAATGCCGTTTCTGTCAACAATCTTTGAAGACAAAAATCTCAAATTTCCATGGTTCGATTTCGCTATTTTTTCACGATTAGTTAAACAAAAGTACAATCTTTAATTCTATCCAGCCGGTCCCCCTCGGTCCCGCGACCGTTTTCGAGATATTCACCGTTGAATATAGCCCTTTGTAAAATATGCTGCCTTGTCGCTCAGATCGATAATGAACTGCTATTACTCGCTTTTTTCTAAAGAAATTTGATATACTATAGAAATTTCGAGATATTATGGATTATATATATTGTTTAAAGTATGTAAATGATTAAAGCACTTCTGTAACAATATTTTATAAGTGAAATTTATTGTTTGGCTGATATTTTAGATTTGAGATTCGTGATTTTGGCTGGATTCTATTTTTGTCAATGATTTTGTCTGCAAGAATTAAGCATCATCATTAATCATCATCATTATCGCTGAGTACACGAAGAAATGTGATCCAGACTTGCCTTTATTACTGCACTGGGGCCAATGACAGATACAAGGACGGTTCATTACAATCATTCAACGTACCATCTAGTAGTGGTGTAGAACGACTGGATCGTGTACGCATATCCAGAAGAGCTGATCCTGGGGTTTTTGTGGCAACTCGAGCAGTGACCCTCAGCGTGGTATGCACTGATCTAATAGTAGACTGGATATAGCTTGTATAGGTGGCAAAAGTGAAGCCACATTATAGAAATATATGGCGGACAACATGAACGAACATGAATTTTCGCAAATTTAAGACACTTCGCGACCATGTACTAACCTCATCGTTCTACTATGGATAAAAGATGTTATGTTAATGCTTTTAAAACTAAAATTATCTAGATTGCTCTAAATTATCGGCATTTGTGTTCGTTCAAAGTTTTCCTAGCGGGAATAATATTTTATCGCCAAGATCATATGAGAAGATAATTTCTAGTTTGCTTTCCAAATATGGAGGCAGAATAAGGAAAGTAAGTAATTTTGTTTTATCATATATGTTTAATCTTGATCAACAAGAGGTTTTCAATTCCCCCAAATGACCAAGCCTGTATAGATATATTTGTACATGTTTAATAGTACTTGTTTTGATTTAATATTATACTATAAAACTGGAAGCCTGCCCCAATGTAGTCTTTTGTGGAATGAATCTACGTTTATAATGCAGCCGAATTTTGAACTTGCAACCATGAAATTGATCTTAAATGCAGAGTGTGTTGTTCATTATTTTTGTAATATAAAAATTTGCTTAAAATATATTGTTATCTAAACATTTGTTATTGTAAAAATAACCAATTTTCCAGTTATTTCCACCAATTCCCAGCATATGCCTGCAGTTTCCAAAGAAACGCTACTGTTTAATGCCCCATTTATACACTTGAGCCTTGTTTCCATTTGGTTCAACTGTCATGACCAGAGTCAATAGAAGGCGAGGGACTGGTCTGGAAACTGTAGTGTTAATCCAATTACAACTCTATGATCGCGTGTGGCATAGTCACGTGACTAAAGTAGGTGCACACACTACTCAGACTTGTTACATTATCAAGAATGTTGTCATGTTCAAAGAAGCGTTTCATTCATTTTTTGTCACAAATTTCGTTTTAATTCTCTCTGGATTTTACTGTATGCCTGGTGCAAACTGTGTGTTTCCGGATTGTGGAGCAAACAGACGAGAGAAATATGATGGGATCGGAATATTTCGAATCTCACAACGAAAATCTCCATTCTACTCTGCTTGGTGGTCGATGGAAGCTTGAAGCGGCAAATTCAGGCCTGGAACATTAGTATATGCGAAAGGCATTATCGAAAAGAGGATATCGAGTTTACAAGTAAGTTACGGTATTGGCTTAAGCCTCTTACAGACGAGCAAGTTTTCTATGACAAGTTTTTATATGACAAGTTTTATTTGCTCGTCTGTATACGCAACTTTGGAAATTTTTTCTATGACAAGTCTTATATGTCATATAAAAACTTGTCATAGAAAACTTGCTCGCTCTTTATCGTCCAGTCGCCTTGCGCCGTAATTACAATCGGTTGTTTCAAATGTAAATATCGCCAGACGTGTTTATTCTCTGGCAACAGGACACGCATCATTCGATAGCTTATGACTTCCTCTTTAAAATTATATTTAGTTTGTCCCGGTTCATATTACATATCCAAATTAATTTGCATACATGTTCATAAATTATCTAAAAATTTTACAATTATTGTTGAAATAAACCTGAATTGCGAGAACAGGATTTAGAATTTTCGAGCAAATGTTAGCAATTCTAATCCCAAAATTGTAGCTCATGTAAAAAGGAATATTATTGGAAAGTTTCATTGTATTTGAAGAAGTATAAGTATTTTTTTTTATTTTTTGAAAGTCGCATACAAAATGCCGAGATCGTTGAAATTTGATTCCCGCACGCGCAAATTAATTACGAAATGCCATATAAGGTCAGTGTTGATTGCTATAAACCAATGAAAATCCGCCATCTAGGCAATTACATCACGCGGAATCGATTGCCGGTAATTTCAATACGCTAGGATGCAAAGCCGCGGAGATTTAGCTTCCGAAGTTGCCCGAGCGTGCGCCGACAAAACCGGGATTTTGCAATTAGACGGGATTTTCACGAGAAAAGTCGAGAATTGTCATAAAATGGCTAGTTTATTTAGTATGGATATTTAAATACATCCGTTCGAACAGGATTTTCAAGAGCTATCCAATGGTCACACTTAGGAGTTTGTAGCGTGTAAACCAAAGGTAGGAAAGCGAAATGAATATATAATTAGTTTGTATTATTGTTAATTTGTAAACAATACAAAGTTCAGAGGTGTTTGAAAGGGGCTAAATTGGCCGCGTAGCATTGTAAACAAACACAATTTACTTCTCTAAAGACATCGTAAAACGCTGAATCGAACGGTGGTATTTTCATCTACATAGCATGCACTGAACCGAAGATATGAACCTGCAAAATTTAAGACGATATCGTCTTAAAAACATTAGCACCTAACAGTACCGGACGATAAGGAGTAAAAGAGATAACTTTGTTTTAAAAGTACGTCTTATAATTGATTTATAAACTGTCAACACTCAAGAGTCAATATTGCATATAAAATCGAGATATAAAATCAAGATATTTCATCAACAAACTTTGTCTTGGTCTGCAGATTTTCGATTGGATATTAACGATAATAACCTAGACTATAGCTTTTATAATATTGTAATTCGGTTCGATTTACAATGTTTATTTTCAAATTGCAGTTTAGACTTTGGTCAAAATGGCCTTTTGATATAGTGTTTACTGTTAGGAGTATATAATTAGGCGGTCCTTTGCTTTCTGATAAAAGTTATAAAGTTATTGATTTTTGTAGGTAAAGGAAGAAAATCATTAATACCAGGTTCTCTTCCAACCCTTAATCTCCCAGAAAAGTCACATCAAGCAAAGCAGGTTCCAGCAAGACGTCCCCTTACTGTTGTTAATCAGAATTCTCAAAACACCACAAAGCTGTCAAAGCAGGATTGTTATAAGAATTTTAAGGAGTTATGTGAAAGAACCAAGAAATTACAGCTTCCTGAATGGCAACAAGAAAATAGTCATGGGAAATTGGTACTAAAACAATTTGTTTCTTCATTACTAATTCCAAAGTTTGAGATTATTATAGAAGAAAATTTCCACTTCACTTGTGTTGTTTATGGGTACGTACTGGCCAGCAATCACTTTGTATATGATGGCAATAAAAGATCTTTGAAAAATATTACTGTGTCTGAACTTGTAGAGAAACTTGCACATTGTTGCCTTTGTGATGGTATCTCAGAGCAGACACCTGGGTCTATTCACCATGCTATTCCCTGTCGCACTAATATTGACCAGGAAACTCAAGAATCTGCAATTCCTATGCCAACAGTGATGTATCATAGACCAAAGGAATGCCTTGTCTTGCATATAAGCAATAATGAAACAACAAAATGTCCCAGTTGTTCAAGCATTGGAAAGAAAATTGCAAAACAGAAAACAATTAAAAGCAGAAAACTTAATGTTCCAGCAAAAGCAAATGCTCCTGTTTCTACTACTCACCCACATCGTCTGAAATTAGCCCTACAGCAGCAACGCCTGAAATGTACTCAGCTTGAAGGGGAGCTAACCAAAATGAGAAATGCTATCCAAAAATCTGGAGTGGTGCTGCACTCAGAATTTTCCCAAGATGTTAGGTCTATTATGACTGGTAACAAAGAGAAACTTACTCCATTCATGAAATTATTCTGGCAACAGCAGCAGGAAGCATTTACCAAGAGTCCAAATGGAATCAGATATCATCCAATGACCATACGGTTCTGTCTTTCATTAGCTGCCAAATCTGCCTCAGTATACGAGGAACTAAGGAATTCAAAAGTGCTTACCTTACCCAGTAGGAGGACATTGCGTGACTATCGGAATGTCATTACACCATGAGTTGGATTCAATCCTGCTGTGATACAAGAACTTTGCCAAACAACTAAACCACTGAAAGGTATCCAGCGGTTTGTTGTTTTAGCTTTCGATGAAATGAAGGTGCAATCAAAGTTAGTATTTAATAAGAACACTGGAGATTTAGTTGGATTCCTAGACTTAGGAGATCCAGATATCAACTTCACTGCCTTTGATGATGCTGAAGAATTAGCCAAGAATTAGTATTTTATGTTCGAGGTATTGCCAGTGACCTGAAATTCAACCTTGTATATTTTGCAACTGGGGAGTTCAAATCCTACCAGCTCATGCCAGTGTTCTGGAAAGCAGTTGCAATCCCAGAACTGACATGTAACCTACCTGTGATTGTCACAGCATCGGATGGTGCCTCTGCTAATCGCAAGTTTTACCGTGTGCATGCTACAATGGATAACAATGCTGGTAAATCAGTTGTTTATCGCGCAGTGAATGTGTATGCTCCAGACCGTTATATATGGTTGTTTGCAGATGCACCACACTTAATGAAAACTGCTCGCAACTGCCTCTACCACTCCACCACTGGAAAGTCCACAAGATGTATGTGGAATGATGGAAAGTACCTTCTCTTGCAGCATATCTGCACAATTGTCAACGAGGATGCTACAAATGGACTTAAACTTTGCCCAAAACTCTCGTGTGACCACACTCAGTTGACCTCCTATTCAGTAATGAATGTTCGTCTGGCTGCTCAAGTTCTAAGTGAGACCACAGATAAAATTCTCAAAGAATACTACCCACCCGATATGCATGGGCACTGCAGAATTTTGTTTGCAACTTGACAAGTTTTTTGATGCTCTAAACGTCCACAGCAGGAAAGAGGGGGATTTTAAGCGTAAAGATGCTCTTAAGCCATACACTTCACCTGATGATGAAAGGCTGAAGTGGCTTGAAGATACTTTTTTGAAGTACTTGGCAGATTGGAAAAAGAGCACTGAAGACAGACCAGGTAATTTTAGCCCAACTGACAGGCAGAACTTCAAGGATTTTTTTTTGCACTTCACTTGGTTGAACTAGAATACTGGGTTTGGTGGATAATCCAAGTGAGCAGATATATACACAATTTAAGACCCAACCAGGAACGGTTGCGAAAAATACAACACTAGGTCCTCTGGCAGGAATTGAACCCAAGGCCCTGCGATGAAGTTTACCTTATCACAACCCGCACAGCCGATAACCTATATGTACAGAACTTAAGGTTACAGCTCAGCAACTGGCTTCTGTAGCTCAGTTGGTTAGAGCGCTGCACCGGAATCGCAGAACCGTGGGTTCAATTCCTGCCCAGAGGACCTAGTGTTGCATTTTTCGCAACCTTTCCAGGTTGGGTCTTAAATTGTGTATATATCTGCTCACTTGGATTATCCACCAAACCCAGTATTCTAGTTCAACCAAGTGAAGTGCAAAAAAAATCCTTGAAGTTTACCTTATCACAACCCGCACACCCGATAACCTATATGTACAGAACTTACGGTTACAGCTCAGCAACTGGCTTCTGTAGCTCAGTTGGTTAGAGCGCTGCACCGGAATCGCATGGCCGTGGGTTCAATTCCTGCCAGAGGACCTAGTGTTGCATTTTCCGCAACCGTACCTGGTTGGGTCTTAAATTGTGTATATATCTGCTGACAGGCAGAAGATGTTTTTGTCATTGCAGACTTACGAATGTTTGCAGATGACAGTTTACTCGGTAATCGAGGTCACTAAGTTTCTACTTAACAAGGGGATGGTCTTTGTCCTTACCAATCGCTTCAACCAAGATGTTGTGGAAGAATATTTTGGACGGCAACTTTGCAGCTTAGGCCGCCGCAGTGATAACCCAAACCTTTGGCAATTTGGGTATAATGATAACATAATACGCACACAGAGATCTGTAGTCCCAGTCACTGGTAATCCAGAAGGAAGACATGCTAAGAAGAGAAATATTTCTTGGACAGATGTTGACAAAACCCCTTTGAAAAAGAAGGCAAGAAATAAATCAGCCCAAAAAGCATGATACTGTAACTATGTGTACAATGTACATTTGTGTTTCCAAATCATTTCACGCTAATATGCAGTAGTTTTTATAGTACAGTACCACTTGACTGTATGTGATATTTCATGATTTGGATATTCATATTTCCCTTGCAAACATCAGTAACATAAAAAATGTATAGAAGGGGGAGAATTGGAACACCGCACAATTGAAACTTGTGGAAAATAAGGTGAACTGAACAATTATCCCAATTCAATCTATTTGGCACAAATCAGCCCTTACAAAAAAGTCTATAGGCACCTATAGGTTTTTATAGGTAATTGGAACATTTTCTATAGGTGACCTATAAGGAGGTCTATAAGGCTAGAGAGCTCTATAAGTGCCTATAGACCTCTAAAGGGAATTGGAACATACCGTATAGGCACCTATAGACCGCCTATAGACTTTTTTCGCAAGGGAGAATTGAGCTTGGATGTCGCTCTTCACCCCTTTATTCAGTATCATATAACTCAATGATAATTAATTATGAATACTTCAGGTGTTTGCTTTTCACCAATAGGCAATAACTTCGAGATGCTGCTGCTAAAATAAATTCTATTTTATATAACTTATGCATTCATAATGTGACTAGACCCGATTCGAATGAAAATATAAGCCACTTCTGACTGTAAATCCGTATAAATGTAGATTTATACTAAGATTATTTTAATATACGTCAGTTCAAAGGTCTTTAATAGTAGCTTTATTATTATTAGGGTTTATGCCTTTTCTAAACATCGATTATTAGTTGGATTTGTCGCAAATTTATTGTTTTATTGATTAATTTCATTCTGATTTCATGTATCAGTTGTGAGTTGACAGGAGTAACAGGGCAGTGGTAACACGAACATGTTCATGTTAAAGCGATTGATTTCTTACCTATTCGATTGCTATATAATTTTCTTCTTCTACGTCTTCGTTATTGCCATCACCAAATAAATCAACGACAAAATCTAACAAATCCCCTTCGATAAAATCTTCGTCCTGTTCGTGTGAACTGAAAGTTGCGGCCATTTGCATTGCAACATGTGCACCTACTTTAGTCACGTGACCCGCATTTTACTATCGACCGAGTTGTAATTGGATTAACACTACAGTTTCCAGACCAGTCCCTCGCCTTCTATTGACTCTGTCATGACCAAGTCTGAGTCATGGTCCAGTATGCAAAATAGTCTGGATCTTTCTGCATGTGTTTTGTCAGTTTGGGTGCTGTATGTATGCAAATCATGTATTGATACCATGTTATATCAGCTCCCTTCTTGACATTGTCAAAATTAAACGGCACTGATCATGGACACCAGGGTGACATAAGGTGGATGGTAGAAAGGTTCGACACATGTGTATCAGCAAAATAGTGGTAATGAAAGAGTTATGAATAGAAAAATACCACAACCTCAATTGACTGTCAACCAGGGTTGGTTCAAGCTGACCTTGGTTGAAAACAAATATCCAGACTCCAGTGTTGCAGCCAACCTGGGTTATAATGTGAATGCAATAAAAAGAAGCCCCATGGGGTCTTCCAACCCGGGTTGAAGATCAGTCCGGGCTCGTGTAAATGGGGGATAAAAATTTCAAGGGACTGTTTCTCCAGTGATTGGCCAAGGCTAGCATAGAATATGCATTCTCTGTCTATTGCCAGAATACTATATTCTCCTGGTAATGACCTGACAATTTTATTGCAAAAATTACTGCTTGGGCATTGATGTGTTGAGGGCAAGCTAATTGTTTTAAATTTACTATAAATTCGTTTTGAATATTCTCTATCCCAAACTTGACCTATTTCAATTCCTAATGAGTGGGCCATTGACTTACAGGCATGGCAATCCATCATTCATGTCCTTTTATAAGTTGTATTCTTAACTTTGTTTTTATATTAACTTATCCTAGGGATACTTTTATATTACTACAACCTCCAATTATTCTTTATGTTTGTTCTTATATTTACTTAATTTATAGATATTTAATGATGAATACACTCTTGAATACACTCCACATAATTTTAAATCAATTTTATGGCTCTATTCAAAGTGCAACTGCTACATTAAGTAGATTTACTCCATAATATATTGGGTTGCCATCCAATTTTAAGTATAATAAATGAAAACAAGTACTGTAATACTAAACAACTAAACATGTACAAATATCTATACAGACTGAAAAGTATATTTGTAAAGGCTTGGTCATTTGGGGGAATTGAAAACCTCTTGTTGATCAAGATTAAACATATATAATAAAACAAAATTATTTACTTTCCTTTCAAGGTATTTTTGAGTAGAGTAGATCTTATTCTGCCTCCATATTTCGAAAGCAAACTAGAAATTGTCTTCTCATATGATCCTGGCTATAAAATATTATTCCCGCTAGGACAACTTTGAACGAACACAAATGCCGATATTTTAGAGAAATCTAGATCATTTTAGTTTTAAAAGCATTAACATAACATATTTTATTCATCGTAGAACGATGAGGTTAGTACAAGATCGCGAAGTATCTTAAATTTGCGAAAATTCACGTTCGTTCACGTTGTCCGCCATATATTTATATACAAATTTGTTCACTCCGTGGTCCCCGGAAGTGATTTTCGCATATATAATGTGGCTTCACTTTTGCCACCTATAGAAGCTATATCCAGTCTACTATTAGATCAGTGGTGGTATGGCTACCAGAACAGCCCATTTCAAAGCGGCAGAGAACATACCAACACCACCTGCTCCATAGAATACTGTACATAGACACATATGTTAATAATTTGTTGAAATTGAAATAGTTTGTAGTTTATATTGCACATACAAGACAGTTAATGTATGTGTACATCTGCAGTGTTCCGTTTTGTAGCATGCAAAAATGCTACAGAGTCATGTTTTAATGATGTTGCAATGTTGTTCATATTCAGAGTAAATATAAGAAAATGTACAGTAAAGACCTACATAAAAGAACCATTGTAGTAAGAACCATTGACCAACCACCAGCAATTTATGCAACAATACTGTTTGTGCCCAAAATATAGAATCAGGTCAAATTGATGAGCAAAACTGTATTTTAAAGAATCTTAATTAACTTTTATTTAATTTTACAAGGGCAGGTATATTACAGTACATTAGTTTGACCATCCATCCATGGAGACTTATTTTGATGAGAAAAAAATAATTTTCTTATTTGGCCTTTTTTAACAGTATTTTGTAATGCTGTTACACAACTAATTCAGATAAAGTTTGAGAAATGGTGGTTCTTATATGCAGGTTTTTTTTGTATTCTCATGTAATGTACCACAAAGTATCAGAAGCATGTTATTGTGGGACCTTTGATCAATATGTATATAAATAGACATATTTTTCTTTTATTGTTGCATTAATTTTAATGAAAAATTCACAAAGTTGGTCAAGTGAATGTATAAACTATTTATTTATTCATTTAGTACAGCACATGTTACAATTATGTACTTAATTGCATGAGTGTGCATGACAGACATTGTTTTAATTGCACCCACTTATGATTAACCTAGTTTTTGTTTAACAATGTTGAAAAAAAATTCGAAAAAGTTACCAATTGAAATAACAGCATTCCTATAACTTGCTAAACCTAGTCAGTTGCTATTATATCACAAACATCTGTCAACGTACACTCGTGCTCTTCCTTACCACCTGAGTCTCCCACTCACCACGTCGCTTTATGAAAATATTTGGATAAAATCCTATTTTAAAAAAGTCAACCCTATACTTGATATGCTGAACATAGGCCTCTAAGATATCTCCTGCGGCAATTAGTGGGTGCAAATACTGCATAGTTCAGAAGCAATATAACCAACATGTGTCCATCCAGGTCCATAGTCTAGATCAATTGCAATTGCACTTGGGTCCATTGGATTAAATGGCTCTGGCCGTATTCTTACATTCACTGGTTTATCTTGTCCATGAAGAGCAAGGTATGCCTGTTCCAAATGATGTCACTTGAATGGTACAGCATGGGTGATTTCATCCTCGTCACTTTCATCCTCGTCACTTTCATCCTCATCACTTAACTGGTCACCACTTTTTGCCCTATCACCTTCATTACCATATCCATCCTGAGCAGGTTCAAGACCAGCCAACCACTCAAGTAGATCTCTTTCTACAAAATCATAACCGGAAAATTTTTATTTTATTATTTTATACCTACACTGTAATCTCTAAAATTAGCAATCTAATGCAAAAGTGTGTCACTATTTACAGTAATATTAGAACAACACACAAATATGGCAATATTTTACAGATGAAAATTGAAAAATATCTAACTACTGTATGCACATATCATATGTAAAAATCTATCCACAACTAGATACAAACAGGCATCATACTTCAGCAAAAATTTATTAATTGTTTACTCAAAACATGTACATATGTATCACAGTGACACAGTACATAGACACACACAGGAGTCACATCTAAAGGAGGTAGTAACTGAAAACGTTGTCACATCTACAGCCAGCAATGGGGTCTCTATAATTTCGTCCAAATCAGGCACAACAGCAGCCACTGCACTTGTATTCGCTGACAATATATGATCCACATCGAAATCCCAAATCAAAAGCATATGCTCGGTGTTTTCACTTGCAAACTCATCAGGGATAGGGTCAAACTAGAGGCATTAAACACAAATATTACGCCATAATTTTGTACAGTGTATTTATAAAATTACAGTACAAGAAAGCGGAAATTTGACTAAATAACAAGATAACTGTAATGCATTGTAGTATACCAACCTTAAATACTTCGCTTTTTTTCACGTTGATGATACACGGAGATTTAACGCCATCCAACTTAGAAAGAAGAGCCTCGCTATTGGGAATAACACAATTCCTTCGTTCAGACGGATTATTTATAAAGCTAAAATGACAGCACGTCCCATGCAATTTAAAAAAAGGTAAACTTGGTATAGTAAAACACAAATCATAATGAGGATCGCAACAATACAGCAATAACATGCTGTTGTCACAAAGTATCTCAGCCTGACACTCTTGTCGTTCCGAAGCTTCCATATTGGTTTAGTCAGAGCATAGACAATCAAATAGAATTTATTTTTGAACTGAGTAGAAATATAAATTCTATTTGATTGTCTATGGTCAGAGAGCTGTTCACTCCTCGACAGTCAACAGTCAATGAAGCCACGCGTGGAATTAGGCGCTCAATACCCATGATGCTTTGCGGCCTGCTGTCCGACCTACTCTGATAAAAATGGTCTAACATCGCAAAACATGCTTGGTCAAACAACCATCAAATAGACTTCAAAAATAGCAAAGTCATCGACAAAGGCAACTATCGGCATAGAACTACATTGGAATCATGGCACACCGCAAGCACAATCAATTCAGATAACAATTCTAAACATTTGCCTGAACAATGGGTGTGGATAAAAGGCTGACTCGGACCGGCGGACTGGCGGACGCGGAAGACAAGCGTGAGGCTGAAATCCAAACGCCTTCCAAAAGGTTTGGTCAATTGGTTGGGTGAGGACCAAATGAGAGTTGGTTTGGGTCTACCAAGTTAGTTACGAAGATTCGTTTAACTTTCTCAACTTTCCCATTCTACTTTTCTTTTTACCGAGCCAAGGAATCGAGCTCGGAATAGAGTTCGGTTGACATTAATTATATTACAAATAGTTAAATCAATATTAATAATCAATACTATTTATAACGTTAACAACGCAATGCTATATAATACGACACCAGAGCTTTGCCTCAAACGTGATAAATGATTTGAGAATACGTCACTTTGCATGGAGTACGCTGATACTGGCATAGTTTGTTTCTAAGATTAAACACTGTGCATTTAAACCACGGTTGAATTTATCGCGTTCACATAAGGTAACCCGCGTACATTTAGGATTGGTACAAGGGGTTTCAAGTACCTGAATTATTTCTGGCGCAGCAGACGAACCAATTTCTTTTTGACAATTTCTTTGAGCTGCAAACGTAGATATTTAGGCGTGACGGTGACGTGTTCTTTCAACGTAACATATGCGTAAATACTTGATAATAATATATTATTAACCAAACCATCTGTCCATGTATCTTGTTAACCCACCTCAATGGGCTCTACTTCCCTAAAATGAGAGTGCTAAACGCTTTCTAGGGGAATTGTTGGGCGTTAAAATCATACATATCACGGAAAAAGTGAGATCTCGATATCCTGAGGAACATTTGTCGAAGCAACAAAATCAAAATCAAAGGCAAAGTAATACGGGCAATAAAATTGCTGCAACTTGCAACAAAAGCTGATTTCAACGCATGTTAGTTAAAAATATTCACGCATGAGTAACGAAACATGAGACAACATTCGAAAATATTTCTACTTAATATGTGTATAGAGATCAGCTTTTGTTGCAAGTTGCAGCAATTCTGTTGCTCGTATTACTTTGCTTTGGCGGAATCCCTAAAACCAGAATAACCCTAGCGTCATTTTGTTAACATTAGTCTTATTTATATATGTTTATTTCATACGGACTAAACAGTATCGTATAAAATAAACAAGACTTTATACCGACTTTATAGTGAAAATTTACCTTCGCGGTTAATAGTACACATAATGCAAAATTCATTGCATTCATTACATTGTCATTGTTGAATACATTGACCGAACTGCCGAACACCTTAAGCAGTGAATCATTCAAATCAGTCGCACAAATTCACTCAATAAGAGTGGAGACATTTCTTTAATCAGCCATTCAGAAAGCTCATACATGATTGCTCAAGCCGGTCAGACCCACGAAGATCAGTCAAAATGCCGGATCTACATGGAAATGAACATTTTGACAAACCAAATGGCTAAAATCATCCCCCGATTAGTAATAATAGATTCACGCAGATAACCGCCATTTGACTTTTTTACAGAAGGCTCGGCCGCTGGATGACATTTGATAACTGGACTCTTTTTGAATATTAATTATCTCGGCTGTCAGCTCCCGTTGCATGAACGGATCAATAATTGGACTATTTTTTGCATACAATTATTTGCGCAATTTTTTCCTCTAACTGATTGAATGATTTGATGACCTTTATATCCGTCTTGAAAGGCACAATATCGAGAAAATGGCAAACGTGAGGTACACGGAAGATTATCATGCCTATTTTGACCCAAAAACCTTCCTACAATCATACTATAAACAATTCAAAGGGCATGAAAACGATGATTGGTCTAACTTGCCGTTTGTTGAAGCATTTCACGAATTTTGGTCGAATTTTAAAGCACCAGCAGACACTGAAGTTCGATATCTCGAGTTTGGTGGTGGGCCTTGTATAAACAACCTTGTTGTTGCCTGCCCTAATGTGGATCATATCGTGTTTGCCGAGTATACAGAAGCAAACAGACAAGCTGTGAAATCGTGGATTGCTGGCGACCCGGAGGCCCACGACTGGACGCCATTAATTCAAATCGTTGTTCTAGAGCTTGAACAAGGTGACGAAACCTCCGTAGAGAGTTCTGTTGCGTTAACAGACAAAGAAAAGCTCGACGGTGTGCTAAATCGTGCTGGTGAACTCAAGCAAAAAATCAAATCTATTGTACCCTGTGACGTGACCAAAACACCAATAGTTCAACTCGAGCTTGATGATGTTGGCAAAGCGTTTGACGTTGTATCCACCAGTTTGTGCCTGGAAGCATGCGTGTCGTCTGAGGTGCACTACAAGAATACCGTCGCAGAACTTGGCAAATTACTTAAACCAAACGGCTCCCTATACATGAACGGTGTGCTAGAGTCGACATTCTATTTTGTAGGCGAAGAGAAGTTTCATAATTTTCCCATAACTGAGAAAATGGTGAAAGAAGCAATGAATGAAGCAGGAATAGAAATTGAAAAATTTGTAACAACTCCACAAACTGAGTCAGAAGTGGGTTACGGTAAAGCTCTATTTTATACTTATGGCAGAAAAATTGTGTAAAAGTGACAGTCCACAGCACAAATTTTGGACAAGTAGTATTTGAATTTATAATTTGATAATAAAAGTTATATTTGTCTGGTGTAGTAGAAAATATATAGGTTGAAGATTAGAAAATATATATATTACACCAATGTATTTCATATTCTACCTCAATAATTATATTTACAGTATTTACCTAAATGATTATATCATGAATATATGTAATTAAGGTTGCAGTTTCTCTTGAATAAAAAACTCTAAAATTTCTGCCTTCTTTGTTCCGTGCTTTCCCGTACAAAGAGAATTTTGATAAAGCTTCTAATTTAAACGAGGTTATATATCAACCAAAGTTAATAGCTGGAGAACCATGCGTGTTCCGGAAGTTGGGTGCCGCGACTGAGGTGTGCCTTGCGTGCGCTCGCGCAACATATGTTCGCCACTAGACCAGCACGCAAAGTGTAACGAAAGGAAACCTTTTTCCAGTTTACTGAGAGAACAAGTTGGAAAATATATATTTATAAATGGAGGCAACTATGGAATATAATTGTACAGCTGAGCCACTGGCGTTTGGATTGTCAGTGGATTGATCTTGTGCCTCACAATCAAATGCATTTCGTGCTGGTCTAGTGGCGAACACGGTTGCGCGACTGGATGAGTTAGGATCGACTTCGGAGTTACAGTCCACGCAACAAACCACCAAGAATGCTCGCTCTCTCGAAGGAACAGGTGATGTAAGTCAACTCCCCTCAAATCCAAACAACGCACAAGGTACGTCTATCGTAACTCCTCATTTATTTGAGCTGTCGGCGCTAGTAGCGGCGCAGTAACCGGGCAAAAACAGACAGGTCCCAGGGAGATTTTAACTTCAAAGCCATGTCACCACACTCTCAAACTCAGTGTTTGAGCATCTATATGGTCCTAGTCTGTTCTTGCCTCCTGTTGGCGTCACTTCATCATTGTACGTGGCCTCGTAGCATATCTTAAGCAAAACAGTTATTGAGATGCCCAAACTTTACCAGAGAATTTAGAATCACCACAATGTAAATCTTCATCATTCGCGATCGAAGGGGGCGCAAGTGTTCTGATAACTAAAGTCTCGAGTAAGCGCAAACAAGAGCTATCAGCCATTTTGAAGGGGGTAGAATGTTTTTCCAGTTATATGGCGGTAATCACGGCATCCTTTCTCAACTGCCCGCGTGACTTGTTATCTTACATGGCGTTAATAATTTGCATGGCGAAACCCTATAGTGGTAATTACTGGCGCACGTATTATCGTAAGTCGTAACAACGATGATTTTTCTTTCCAATATTGTTCGGTGCAGTATTGTTCTCTACACACGCGATAAATCTGATTTTAAAACAGGAAGTTAAAGGTGCATTAATGGAAAGGTTGACATCAAGAGCGCTTATCGCATAGTTCCAGTTAATCCTTCCGACAGATATATTTTACGTATGCGATGCCGAGATAAGTATATTCACAAGAGAGACGGTAAACTAGTCAAAGTATCTGCGCCGGGCTTTTTTCACTGTGATTGCCTTGTTACTGATCCATAATTGGAGCATTGAGGACTTTTTGCACTATTTTGCCGATTTCAGTACGTGACTTCAGGGGCGGCTGTGGCCAGTGGCTTTGTCACTCAGCATGCTGGTATTCCTTAATCGCTGGTATTCCGTAATGAGGGTCTTACAACTCGCATTATAGATAATAATAATAATAATAAATAATGTTCTTATATATGCGCATTTAAAAAACTCAATGCGCTTACAAATGTCTTAAAGGACAATTATATTTACATTAAAAATTATACAGATAAAAATGACAATTATATTTACATTATATTTACAGATTATATGGTGAGGGATTAAACTAGAACATAAAGCGCTTCAGCTTCAATCACTAAATTTCTAGGGCGAAATTAAAGCAAGCATGCCCGGTCATTACCTTTGGCCGAAAGTAGTATACATACACATGTATACGCATGCGCAGTGGTAATAACATTGGAAATTTTCAGATTATGTGCAACTAAAATACTCCTACCGCATGTGGCGCATCAATAACGCAAATCATACGCATATATACGCATGCGCACTGGTATTTTTTTATCATTTAATATTTCCCTGTACAACGTAGCTACGCATGACATGTACAACGTAGCTACGTGTACAGCATAGCTACGCATGGCATCTACAGCAAGCGTAGCTACGTATGACGTATACAGCGTAGCTATAGACAACCCCCAGGGAACCCCGAGAGAACCCCTACAGGACCCCTACAGAACCCCTAAAAACCCCTACAGAACCGTTACAGAATTCCCCAGAATCCTTGCAAACCCTAAAAAGGCGCTCTACGGAATGTTTGTCGTCAGCAGAGAATTCGTTTTGTGTTTGATTTTGTTTTACTCAAGTTAATTCATCAATATGCAGTGGATTTCGTTTTGCTAATGGCACTTTATAATCAACCAAGAAGTCTCCCACATTCCGTATCTCATACTTTTTTCAGTTATATACCAAAATTTCTGCACCTTTTGCATCTTGTGTGTTGAGCAGATGGGCATGTGCTCTGAGTTTGTTGAGCATGTGCTCTGAGCAATATGAGCAAATGAGCAAGAGCTCTATGAGTCGATTGAGCGCATGCTCATCTGCTCATAAGGTCCGATGGCCCGTTTGTATTACCGGAACTTCATGATCGAACATTACAAACTTAACAGTATGCAAAAAGTTTTATTTGAAAAACATATCACTGCAGGATACATTGTTTTTATATATGATTTTCCGACACATTGTGAGAACAGATAGAAGTTAATTATTGTCACTTTCAGTATTGTCTTCAGTGAAACTGTAGCCATTTAAACGTTTTTTGAAAAGAAACTTTCTTTTGTCAACAGCGGCTTCTATAGCTTCTTCGGGATCAAAATCGTCGTTTTCTACAACCGCATGCTTTGTTTGCATTATCTTGTTATGCACTAGAACCTTCTTTAATTGTTTCATCCACAAGAGACGCTCGATATAAATTAACTTTTCTAGTTCCGTTTGGAGATGAGGTAGAATAGTGGAGTAAGCTTTCCTCATAAATCATGTAATTTCTCTGTTTTGCCTCCTCTATCAGTGGTATCCAAGGATCCTTTTATTCCTCCTCAGGTTCTGACTCATTTTCTGCTATCGAACTTTCAGACCTATGAGTTGAAGTTGCCGAAGCATCGTCTTCGGAATCCATTGTCTGACTATTCGTGTCCGTTTCTGACATATCTCGCTCTTGATCCCGTAGTGGACAGTACTCCTTTTCGTGTCTACGCAAATTGAAACCACAGTTAAATTGCTTTCAGCAAAATTTGCAGCTCATTCTGCTGGCACTGGCTGTCCAGATATAACTTGTTATTGAGCAGCACGGTACTTTTATGAGCACATGCTTCCTTGCGCTCAAAGGGAACTCAAAGTCGTTACTTATAAGCTCAATGAACGCTCGGTTACTGCTCAGAGCACCTGCTCTCATCTGCTCATCTCACGAAATAAGTGCTTCAAAATACTGTCAATGTACGCTCACAAAAGATACGTCACATAACAATTGTTAGAGTTTTACTCGCGTTACGTAACGTTTGAACAGCGTGACGTTACGCTAGCGTGACGTAACGTTAGCGTGACGTAACTCATGAATAATAAGGAAATGGCATGTACACAACAGAGTGTAAAATGAGAAGGACATGAAATGAACGATACTTATCAGTTTACGTTAAGACTGTCCTCTACGTGGAAAGAAGAGTTTGCTAAAATTATCCAACCATTTAGCCGACGTTCATCACCTTTCCCGCGAAGATAGGCAACAAAACCTTACCCAAACATTATTAAATGCATTACGGAATGATAAGCAAATCTTTATAATTTCTCTGAGCATCACACGAATGACATGAAGTATGCTCCACACTGCATTTATAATTTTGTCCAGGTCATAAAGCAGAAGTGAAGATTAAGAACTCTTTTGTGAGCGTACATAGACAGTATTTTGAAGCACTTATTTTGTGAGATGAGCAGATGCTCTGAGCAGTAACCGAGCGCTCATTGAGCATATAAGTACCGACTCTGAGTTCCCTTTGAGCGCAAGGAAGCATGTGCTCATAAAAGTACCATGCTGCTCAATAACAATTTAACCGTGGTTTCAATTTGCGTAGACACAAAAAGGAGTACTGTCCACTACGGGATCAAGAGAATCTTGGAATTACTACGCCCAGAGACAAAATATCTTTTGTCGGCAAATGTGGTACTCACACCCCCTGCTTAAAACCTCTCCGCGACGGCCCTTTATACTTTTTTCATACCAACGATCAAACTTTTAGCTGTCAAATGACACCTTTTTTGTATAATTGCGAGCAAAAATGGCCAAATACGATACGATTAAAAATTGCCTGTCAGAAACCAGGTTATCAGTGTTTTGTAATATTAAGAATCCATATATTAATCTTATGAAAATCTTATATTTTGTTTCAGGCATTTCAAAAAGCTGCAAGTAAAGCGAAAACGTTAGCTCAAAAACCTACAGACCAAGAACTACTAGATATGTATGCTAATTATAAACAAGTGACAGTAGGAGATTGTAACACTGGTATGTAAATGTTACTATCGATTAGTGGGTGCAGGGATGAGATATTACATACGGACTTAATACCGAGCTCAATATCTCCTGTTTTCTGTCAGGTCTAACGGGATCTTTTCTTGTGTTGGTTTTCTTGTGATTTTGAACACATGCAGAGTGATTTTCTGAGGTTCACCCCATACTAGCATCCCAAAAATGAAGATTTCCTGAAAACCTTTTTCGGATGAGTACTGATCACTGACCTATACTAAATGGACTGAGCGCTCAATCTATTTTGACCGGAGCTCGGTGTCCGTCAAGATGCTGACGTCATATAGGTCCTTGCTCTGGTTATAAATTAATGTCTCGCTGTTTATTAATTGCTGAACCTTACCCTACCGTAACACTAAGCGCTGACCCTAACGTATTAACAGCCAGATATGAATCTTTATCCGGCGCTAGGACCTGTAACGTCAGCATCAGTGCAGACCACTGATCTGAAAATATTGTACCTGGATAGAGCTTCTATACCTATGAAAATTGAAGCCAGTTTTAGATTTGGCGGCCATATTGGAAGGACTAGCGATGGCCGTCGTACAAGGAGTGCAGTACGAGGAGATATTTTCAATTTGCGCTGTGTTGGGCGATGGAATTATTGAAGTTTAATTGGAAATATGTAAAGGAGTTGGTATATTGTTAAATGTCACCGATTTGGTTTGATTTCGGGCGGTTCTCGGCGAAAAAACTGTTCGCGTGTGTATGTTGTTGTCAGCCTTGAGTGAGCATATTCACGTGAAAATTTTGGAATAAATCGCCGTACTGTGCCTCTCGGCGTAGAAATCAAAGAAATTACAAGAAAGGAGACAGTTCCACATGTGAAAGTAATACTGGGCAAATAGCGATGGTGAAAGATCGGCCTTAAAACGGGTTTTTGTGACGATTAAAGTCAACGAACTTTGCGTGTTGTAGCAACAATATTTTGCCTTCCATTAAAACAAGAAACGAGACAGGACGTCTTGTGGGACTAATATTGCGTGTATAAATAATGAGGAATCACTAAATCAGGCTGAAAACGAATGTTATTACAGAAACTTTACGCGTAAGTGGCCGTGATGCACTGTCGCCATATAGGACATCTAGAATTTATTATTGATGTAAATAATAGTATACTTTCTATGCTCAGTTCATGCTTCAAATTTAATATGATGTTTGTAGTAAAGTCATAAAAACGATTTTAAATTTTATACTGTATATTTCTTGTAAAAATATGTTTTAAATTTCTGTGAAAGATTTTACCTGTCTGAAACATTCTGTGTCCTGTAAAGAATTTGCAAAAAGCTGTATGCAATAAATCAGCATACCATGATAACTGACCAATGCTATTGTAAAAGTTCTCATCGAGAAATGTTTTTATTAATTCAAATTTCTTTTTAATATGTCTTTAAACTAGATTTATACCATTAGGTTCCTGATCTACTTGTCAGCTATGGTGTCATTAATTCCTTGGCATAGGAAAAAAACAGGGGCTAAATATATTAAAGCCATCCTTTTAAGCAAGGTCTGAAATTTGCAGTATCCTGATATCCACAATATACTAAAATTTGGTGTTGGATACTAAATAGTGAATGACTTGTATCCTGACTGGATACTACAAAATTTCAAACATTGGTATAATATTAAATGTCTTTAATCAGCATTCAAGTCAAGTGCATATAAGTTTGCTTAAGCTTATATGCATCCTACTGTATCATGATACGAACTTAGTTTAGTGTCTAGTTGTTGACTGTTTATTTATTTATTTATTTATTTTGCCACAATAGATATATACACTTAAGAACTAAACAAGACAGAAACAAATCAATGAATACTTCGTGGCCGGGAGCCCACAACAGCTTGTAACGCCAATTACTGTGGTCCCGATAAGTAGAGAATACATGTACTAACTACAACATGACATGATGACTGTTGTGTCTTATGTTGTTATTGTTACTTGTAACAGTGAGATGGTCAGGAATGGGTAACTCAGTTGGAATGAATACTAAAAAAATAATTTAAATTCCAGATTCTGGAAAGGGAGTCTATAAATTTTTGAACCAAGAATTAATGCATATTATATGGCGGTTTGTAGTTCAAATACAGTAACTGAATATGACAATCCCTGGGGTTCCCAACAGAGCATGTATTCCCCAGTCCCCACTAGCACCACCCCTGCTTTCTCTATACAGATTCAAGGTTAAAATACATGTTGTAAATAAATTGTTCATTTAATTCATAAGGAAACTAAATGCCACAGCATGATGCTTCATATAGATGACATGTCATCAATCTCTTGAGACACAGTAGACAAATTTTGTGAACAATATACTTTGTACTTGTCGTCCAAGCTGCCCTATGTATGCTGTTGTGGCATTTATTGCAATCCAACTATTGGCAGTGCAACCTTGTAGTGGAACATTCTGACGAATTCTATCAATCTGACCAGTGTATTAAATTTAGTGAATGCAAGAAAAAATGCATAACAGCATAAGTACTTTCTATTTATTGCGCCTCAGAAAACAATGAACTATTTTCTTGGACCTATTAAATATACTGTCGTATTTTATACAAGTATGAACAACGTCCGGGCAACAACAATCAATTGTTAATTGTTGTATCTACAACATGCAAAGTTCGTCGACTTTAATCGTCACAAAAACCCGTTTTAAGGCCGATCTTTCACCATCACTATTTGCCCAGTATTACTTTCACATGTGGAACGGTCTCCTTTCTTGTAATTTCTTTGATTACTACGCCGAGAGGCACAGTACGGCGATTTATTCCAACATTTCCACGTGAATATGCTCACTCATGGCTGACAACAACATACACACGCGAACAGTTTTTTCTCCGAGAAACGCCCGAAATCAAACCAAATCGGTGACTTTTAACAATATACCAACTCCTTTACATATTTCCAATTAAACTTCAATAATTCCATCGCCCAACACACCGCAAATTGAAAATATCTCCTCGTACTGCACTGCTTGTACGACGGCCATCGCTGGTCCCTCCAATATGGCCGCCAAATCTAAAACTGGCTTCAATTTTCATATGTATAGAAGCTCGATCCAGGTACTATATTTTCAGATCAGTGCATACAATATGCGATATCTAATGTCCAGTATACAAAACAAAGGTAACTCCAAAAATTGATAACATTTTAATATTTATCTACGTTTCGACTATGTTTCAGTCATCATCAGGATAAACTAACTAGATTATATATCAAAAGCAGTATTTATATGAAGAAATATTATACATTAGGTTGATTATTAATGAATTAGTTAAATATGGTAAGTGCAATATTCAACAACCTGTATTCACATTCAACAAATGTTGTTTACATTCAACAAATCATATTCACATTCAACAATTCTACAATTTATATTCAACAAACTACATTCATATTCAACAAATTTTATTCACATTCACCAAAATTTTATTCACATTGAACAAAATGTTATTCACATTCAACAAAATTTATTCACATTCAACAAAATTTTATTCACATTCAACAAAATTTTATTCACATTCAACAAAATGTATTCACATTC
Source organism: Trachythela sp. YZ-2020 (assembly GCA_016169945.1). Taxonomy (NCBI): domain Eukaryota; kingdom Metazoa; phylum Cnidaria; class Anthozoa; order Malacalcyonacea; family Clavulariidae; genus Trachythela; species Trachythela sp. YZ-2020. The sequence continues at coordinate 123,726 of JADLSH010000245.1, read as the reverse complement.
AACAAAATTTTATTCACATTCAACAAAATTTATAATTGTTGTCAACAAATCCCAGAAGTCTTTGCCCGCTCGCTTCCCAAGTCTAGTGGTCACATTCGATGAAAGAAAATGGCGGATTCACTTCGAGAAGAAATACGCGCATGTATACGTGAAGAATTGCAAAGAATTGAAAGAAGTTCTAACAACCAAGTTAGTAATCAGACTTTAGTGGAAAGAACTCGTAGCCTAATTGAGGCATCTGCATCATCAGCATCTCAAGCTCTGGCCAGTAATGAATCTCCGGGTCTTAATAATAGCCAAAATAACAACCGGCCATTGACGCCACAGTTGTCAAACAACAAACGACCAGTACCGGGTCATCCTCTCCGATTCAGTGGGAAAAAAGCGAAACAGAAGGTAAACAAAACTGTTACAGCGCAAATAGTACCAAAAACTGTCTATCTCATTGACAATGTACAGGACGGTGATGGCAGTGATACTGATACTATAAACGAACATAGTAGTCATAGTTTGACTGAATCTATGATATTAGTAAAAGGAGAATGTGACTTGAAATCTACCTATTCTGAAGATGTAAAACACTTGTGTGGACAAGGTAAACTTTATTTAAAATTGAATGTTATCAAATATATTCTTGTTGATAATGAGAAGAATGCAGAACAAGATTCTGATGACATGGTTAAGGATGAAAGTGTTAATGATAAGCCTGAAGCCAGTGAAGGTGAAGTCAGGAATGTCAACAAAATTGCCCCTTTAACACCTGTCATTAATGTTGATGAGCAAGAGCCTTCAACCTCAACTGGGCTCTCATTCCTTGATGAGGGCCTAGCTAACCTGACATCAGTTTTTCCTGAGGAAGATCCAAGCATAGTAAGAGATACCTTAATTAGATACGAAAATGTGGAATTAGCTGCACAAGTTCTCAGTGACAAGGGATATCCTTGGGAGAAAAAAGGTGATGAGTCAGTTGCAGAAGTGCTCAAAAGACTAAAGAAAGGAATGGAGAACGAAGGCAGTGCAGAGAAGTTGAAAGTATATGAGGAGGATATAGCTGTTGACTTTTTTCAGTATTACAAAAGCAGCAATTTTGATCCAAAGATTCCTATTAAAGTCCAAATAAGAGGTCAACCAGCTGTTGACTCTGGAGGTGTATTGAGACAAGCATTTAGCACCATTTTTTCAATGCTTACACGGAATGAATTTCTTGGAATAAGGCTGTTTACTGGTCTTTTCTGCCGGCTAACCCCAGTATATGGTAGTGAGTGCATATTAACTGGTGTTTTTGAAATACTTGGAAGAATGATTAGCCACAGCTTGGTGCAGAATGGCCCTGGCTTCCCCTATTTTGCTCCAGCAGTTTATTCATATATTGCCACCGGAAATCTAGAAGAAGCTATTACTAAAGTGTCAGTTGTTGATATTACAGATCATGATCTTGTGGAATTTGTTGGAAAGGTTAGATCATGATATTTTAACTATTTTGTATTTTCCTTTTAAAAAACTAATTATTACCCATAAATTATTATATTCGGCTAATTAGATAAATAGATTTGACCATGTGTTGGTTTTTATTGTCTTACCTTAAATCCTCCATCATTAAACCCCCTCTCCCGTGCTACCATGCTGTTAATCAACTAATTCCCAACACTTACCCCTTGAGAAGGAAAATCCTCTTTTGTTAAACAGAGTAAAATGACAAAGGGTGGATTGCCACTCAGTATGTTGGTGGAGTAAACTGAGCATTGGGAAACATGAATCCTTTGTCAGCTTTCGCTTCATTGTGACCCCCAGGAAAAATCATGGGCTTTTGTTTAGTATTTGCATATCTTCTCCCATAGAGAGTAAAACATTTACAATATTTCATTTTCCCATCAGATCTGACCAATGGATATTGTACTTGTAGAAATGGCAATTGGTCAATTCACTGTGGCTAAAGAGATAATGGCTTACTATTTTACCAATTAAGTTAACCCATTAAGCTGCAATGCACCCTAGTGCTGCCTACATCTTTATTTTACTCCCTCTTAACCCAGATTTTACTTGTGAAGGAAAAATGGGCTAATCAGACTATCTGTCCATGTCTCTTATTAAGTTATTAATATGCTATCAGGTTTTATTGCACACTAGTGTGTACTACTTTATCCTACTCTGTCTAACGCCATATGATTTAAATTCTCAAGAGAAAAGTGTTGGGCATTAATTTAATGGGTTACCATAAAACCATCAACTAACATTGCAGTTAAAAATGCTTGTTACCTTGTTCTGTCAACTGTTAATGATGGTATATAAAAATAATTCTTTGTTTGACACAAAAGTATACTGCTAACCAACTGTTTCAGCTTTTGAACATAATTTTCATGATACCTAATGGTGTCACCAGGATCAAATCATCAAAGGCACACCAGCGATCAATTTTTTGTCAGATATTGACTGCCCCTATAGTTACGCCACTTATTTTTACATTATTTGCATATGTTTGGCATAATAATACCAAGAAGATGTAGATGACTGATAATATTTCTAAACGATTTTTAGATTAGGGATGCACCTACTACAATGATTTCTGAGGTCATTTCTGAGGTGGCAAATGAGCCCTCCTTCATTTACCTTTTGCAGGAATGTGGAAACACTCGTACTCTAACTGTAAGTGTTGTATATATTTGTACATAACTAAGTAACTAACCTAACACCTGTTATTGTGCCAAATTCTAGGTATTATACTCTTGTCGAGAATGTTCCCTCCATATAACCGAAAATAGTGACTTAGTCTAGGACTTTAGTCCAAGGGACTCCCTTGGAATAAAGTCCTAGACTAAGTCACTATTTTCGGTTATATATTTATTAAAATTAAAAAGTAATACCAAACTCTCCTTTATCACAGTCGTAACTATAGCGCACGGGCTAAATCACAGTCCAATACGTTGACTATATCACTGTTCACTTCACGCTGTCCCACTTACACTAACTTCGTTTACTCTAACTCAAGTACTTAAAACCCTTATCTATATGTGACTACGAGTCCCTTGTGTCATGCACTTAATTAAGCCTATGTCAAAATATATTAAAAGTAGGGGTGCACCGGAACCAATATTTCAAGATCTTCCCGGAACCGGATCTGACCAGAACTGAAAAATAAATCTGGCTGGAACTAAGCCATATATGCTAATATGTTATTTTATCTGATGTCAGACAGGCGCGCACTTCCTCTCATCAAGGGTGGTTTGCACTACTGTTTAAACATTCACGGTAACATAACTGTGATTCAGTACTTTGTTACACGTTGTACGAAATAAAGTTTTAGCGTTTCTTGGTTCATTTTTATGATTGAAGTAACTGCATATTGAACTTCACTGGATACAATATTGTTGCTTGCTATTTACGTAAATTGTGATCTGGTCAGTCTGTTTGATCGATGTTTTTCAATAAATAAACTTGATATTCTATCTTTCTGAAAACAACCGGGTTCCGGTTTCGGCCATGCTTTTCTGATCAGTTCCGGCCATGCTTTTCTAATCTGTTCCGGCCAGAACCGGAGCTCTGAAAATTGGAGTTTGAAAAATCGGGACCGAGATCCGGTGCACGCCTAATTAAAAGACAATTAATACCACCAGTGTCCGACACTTTTAGTCCGAGATAAACTTACTATGTTTAAGCTGAATTAAATTTGTACTGGTACATGTGTGTAGTACTATAAATATTATGTTTTTAAATGGAGAAGTTACGTTATAGATGCCAATTTTACTTTTGCCATTCTTCCCTTTAGGTATCATAGCTTGATCAATGTCATTTGCCAACACTGGACCATAGAATAGGAAATGACTAGAAGGGCCACTTGAGGCCGAACCTTTGAAGTTTTTGACGCTGCGCATGTCGCATTACGCATGTTCATTACCATTATTCTAGCCAGTCAATTGCATTTTCTGGCCAATAAACACGCTGAACTGGCTGGTCCGCCATTATTCTGGCCAGATAACTGCATAAAAATAGGGGGTCACGTTGCACTGCTGCGTGGCCTTTCTGGTCATTTTCTATTCTGTGACTGGACTATTACGAGTGTAAATATTAAAATAATGCACCTTCTATTTTTAGGTCCCAAACAGGCTCGATGTTATGCAGACTCTAATACTGCACAATACAATAATAAAACACAAAGCTGCATTAGACCAACTCCGGAAGGGGCTCTCAACTCTCGGACTGCTTTGTGAAATTGAGAAGAAACCAGCAAAATTTAAGAAATTATTTGTACACGAAGAAGAAAATGTTTCGTCTTCATATGTCAAGGGCCTACTTAAGGTAGAAGAAGCGTCTAGGGATAAAATACAAGTGCAAATGCTTTTTAGGTTCATTGAAAATGCCAGCAAGAAAGACTTGGCTGCCTTGTTGGCATTCCTAACTGGAAGTTGGTCTGGTATTGGTTCATTCTCCAGTGGATGCATCAAAGTATCAGTTGAGAACACTCAAGGATTTTTTGCCTCTACGTGTATTCTACTGTTTTATCTACTGCTGATATTGAGGAATTTTCGGTGTTCGAAAGCAGCATTATTGTTGTTTTGAAGGGAACCAAGTTTACCACACTTTAACTTGACATTGGTACATGTTATTGAACTTTGTCTGTTGATGTTATTGAACATACTGTTGAACATACTGTTGAACACTGTTTTGGCCTATTGATAATTGTAAATTGATAAGAACCACGTATTTCTAGTAGATGAAATTACAGGTAGGACGAAACTACAAAATACTTGTTTATTTTGCTCCGATCTGCAAGTCTACTTATTGGTGCTTACTGTACATGCACGGGGACGTGAGTTTTCGCAGTTTAAGTTGCCCTGGGTACTTTCAGCATTGTCTGACAGTTCCTTCTGGATATTGTCAAAAAGCAAAACTCTCTTCGGGCTTACACCAGCAAGAGCATAAATATCTTCACAGAAATCTTGAGCGTCAGCAATCATTCTGGATAGTGATGTTGCATCTTTGAAGACTAGCTCGTTGCAGTGAGCAAAGCAGTGAATGTAAAGTGCATGTTTGCAAACTTCATCCTTTACCAAAACCGCTAACCGTTTCATGGCCGATGCCCCATCGAATGCCATACCAGCCATCTTTTCTGTGGCCATATTGCATCGGACCAGTATATCCTGTACATACTTTAGCAGGACTGCAGATGATAGTCCTTCGTCACATGGCATAACGCCGATAAAATCTTCCAAAATCTCGTAGTTTTCATTGCAGTGGCGAACAGAAAAAGACAACTGTTCAGTTTTTGAAATGTCACTTGACTCGTCACAAATGATTGCATAAAATCTGCTCGCATTCACGTCATTGATCAAATTATTTCTTGCACTTAGCACCAATTGTTCTTCTTGCTCAACTAAAATGTCATGAGACATATACTGGTTTTCTTTCAAAATAAGATTTAATCCTACATGGTCGATGGCCTTGTCTTTGTTGAACTGGAAAATATTTGATGCTTCGTCGGTATGTCCTCTTATTGCAACGCCCTGTCGAAGAAGTGTTTTCAAAGTGTTCAAATGCGCTATAAGGCCCTGTCGTCTCAGATTCTGCTGCTCTTTGACCTGATCATCTATCTGACACTCAACTGTGGGTTGGTTTCTTCTTGCATGTCTCATGGCACTCTTGTTGTTGTCACTTTCGTCATGATCAGCTAATCGTTCCATACCTTTCTTCCAGTTGCAGAACCCAGAAGCGGAATCAGAGAAGATAAATGGTGAAATATCGTGGGCCTGTTTGTATTGAGTGCATACTTCGCAGAAAGCTGCATGTTTCTCACGGTGATACCACAGCCATTTGTACTTTTGGAGCCATTCACATTGGAAAAATCTTCCTTTGTTTTTGCTACAAAGCTTCTCTCCCTCGTTAAACTCGCTCCTAACTTTTATCCATGGATCAACAATCACTGCTGACGTTTCGGTTCCCGATTCAGGAGTATCAGAGCTACCTGATGGAACAGCAATTTCCTTCTCAGGTGTCGTCACAGCCTCCTCTGTTGTCAGTTCACCACTTAATTCTTGTGTGCAGTTCTTAAAAAATGATGCGATTGTGGTTTGGCCAGTTGCATTAGCGGTATTTTTATTTTTGTCCTCTGCATCTCTCTTTGCCCGTTCAGCACGTGGCATTGATGAATATTTCTATGCAAAAATAAAATAGTACATGCACTACAGTCTTAGATTGCAGTCTAAGATTGACTCACAGGCCCTCTCATTCATTTTAAGTAAATTATAAAACGAAATCTAGACACAAATTCCTCTACTATGAGATGTATAAAGCCAGGTGCGTGGTATGAGACGTATACGTCTATTTATAAAGCCAGCCGCCAGATGCGTGCCGCGCTCAATGCTCAATGCAGACGTTATTAAACCACAAAATATTCAACATAAGTTAGTAAATAACTAAGTCTATAGTACTTACTTTATAGTACTTACTTTACAGTCCTGTGCTTAATGCGTCCTTTTATAAACAATTTTGAACAGAAATCAAGGCCAGTGACTGGTGATACACTTTCGATAACTGGCGATAAAAAACTATGGACTATTGGACTCTGAACAAATCATCCTTTAATAATCACACCTACTAAGGCGACTCAAATAACAAGGTGACAGGTTAATTATAACAACTTTAATATAATTAATTATAAACTTAAAATATAATATAATGCAATCGAGTTTATCGAGAATTCCTACAGAAAAAAATAATGTGCGGTTCTTGCGGAAAAGGGCAACCAGTTGCCCCCGCGCTGCCCCCGCACTGTAAGGGCAACGGGGGCAGTTGCCCCCGCTGCCCCCGTGGCTCCGGCGCCCCAGAAAGTAACTACTTACCCTCTTGGACCACTCGCGTGCTCTCAGCAACAGGCAAGAGAAATCCTGCGCTCATATTAAGACAATCATCGCAGCGCCAGTCTATGTCTTGGCCGCGTCTAACAGCGGTCCGACCGTCCGATAGTCGATCTGAGAGTCCCGCTATTGCACGTCCGGTGCTGCCATCTTTCGTAGCCATCGCACTGTAGTCCTTCTTGTCGCGCTCTCACGGGCTCCTTGCAGCAATTACAATAATCTTGCGCAGACATTTCAAAGATAAAACGGTCGGAATAGATGTCGAGACTTGACTTTTTAGAGCTTTGTCTTATAGCAGCGGAAGTGAGTGAATAGTGTATACCTTTCACGCATTTTATACGATTCTGTCAGGCTATTAAGGCTATTAATGGATGCGTAAGAACAATGATCTATTTTTATTTTTGTCTTGGCATGTTTTTGCGTTGGTCATCCATAATAATTTTTAATCATAATAATTTTTGATCGATGACTCATGCATGTGTTTAACTGTTTAACCACGCTAATCAGACTAACCATGCATATCGCAGCCACTGACAAACAACCGCCCGCGCACGAACATGGTAAGTGGCTCCAAAATATGCTATGACTCATGCTGCGTTTTTACACGCGGCGATGCAAGCATAAGCGAGAAAAAAATTATTAGACCGTTTCACCGACGCTGACGGAAAGAATTTGCTATACACTATATAGCAAAAGAACACATTTTTATTTTATCCCAATTCACACTAAGAAAACTAAAGGCTCACAGTATACTTTGATCAAAGTGCGTTTAAAAGCCTTTAGGTCAAAGTTGCTCGCGTGAGATGACGCCTCTTTATCTTTGACCACAGATCAACACAGTGTAAAGTGTAAACTGGACTTAACCAGGATCAAGCTAGTACATCGGCTATTTCCTCTATAGTCTATCCTGTTTATGCCTTGAAAATTTAATAAACGAGATCAAACACATAATATTACATAAACAATATCATAAAATTTAAATCATAATTCCAGCTCAATTAACAATAATCAACAATAACGTGTTTTGCAAATTCCAGTGAGTATAGACACGTCACCATTGATATAATTTCCATTGATTTTGAGTACTGTTGGGAAGTTTTGCTTACCTAACAATTTATATATCTGAATTTTGTTTGTAGTTATATTTAATACACGTGTTAAAATTCAACAGGAATTATTAAAGTAGACACAGTCCTTCACATCACATGTTTAATATAGAGTTGACTATATAGATATATACAGTAAGGCATTACATGCATGCAGTAGTTCCTGATGATGGCTAAAACCAGTAGCGTCGCCAGACCTGGAAAGGTGGGGGGGACAAAATGATATTGAGGGGGCTGAAAACGAGGGGCGAAGGCGCGAGTCTAGCACGGGCTTTTTTAGGGGGGTCTGGGGGCGTGCTCCCCCGGGAAAAATTTTAATTTAGAGTCTCTGAAATACCATTTCCTGGACTTTGGGGGACGATTTGATAGAATTCTGATGGTCAGAAAACGTACCCCCCCCCATCCTTTTTTCACCGGATTTGAGAGAATCTCAAAAGTGATTTTGGGGAGAACTGGGGGGACATGTCCCCCCCAGTCCCCTCCCTGGCGACGCTACTGGCTAAAACATAGTCGAAATGTAGAAATAAAAATGTATCTTTATTCGAAGTTACCATAGCTTGTGCATATTAATACGATATGAATTGTCATCTCACATTATCATGAGAGTGAATTGTTTACAAAAACAAAACAAAAACACTCTTTCCTATAAACAAATTATTACAATTCTTGAGCCGGCTGTTCATTCAAAATAACCCTATAATATATTTATTTTTGTAAGTTGGTTGTATTTTAATTGATTTGGAAACAGGGGACGTTTTGACCAATTGACTAACGAAGGTGAGGACGTTTTCACCAGCGGAAGCGGGGACGTTTTGACCAACGGAAGCGGGACGTTTTGACTTGGGGACGTTTTGACCGGACACCGACAATGTTCACTTCTCTGCGTATGGCCATGTTACTGAAGTATATAGATACAATGCACTCTCAAATCACCCATGGAATAGGTTCTATTTACATTTGAGAGAAGCAAAAATAGCAAGTATATATAAACTATAGTAGGCAGAATGAGAAAGACAATGCTTATTACACAAACAATACCGGCTTTTGAGTTAAAATATAATAGCCTACTTCACTGAATTTGGCGACGTTTGTCGATATATAATTAACTATTTACTAATTAACTATTTACTTAACTAACAAACAAGTTATTTTACCTTTTCATCTAGTTTTTAAAGCAATAATTTCTTCGCCCGAGCCTGCTTTTTCATCTCCTCGATAGCTTTCCAATTCATTCTTTGGAGCTTCATATATTCGGCGACATTGAAAAGTTCATATTGATGTCCCCGTGCAAACGGCATTTTTTCGCCGTGGTTTAACGAAAATCCAAAAACAAAAACGATAGGGTTTTAAGTTGACAATATGACTTCACAAAAATCGCGAACTTTTAGCAAATTTCGCAAATTTCACGCCTTGCAAGAAGACTCCTTCACAAACAAACATAGCAAACAAAGCAAACAGCGTAACCATGGCAACTTTGGTATCGAAATTTTCCTTGGAAATCCCTCTCTCAACCCCAATAGGTTTCGTATTACCTTGAATGACCCTAATTGTTCAAGGGCCAAAAGAAATTGCGCAATTTCCTTCGCAAGCCGTCTGCACTAGGAAAATTAGAATGCTATTATGAAGTGAATACCCGCTGACCAAACGCAGTCGCAAAATGTCCCAGATTTCTGGTAATGTAATGATTAACAATACAATTCATCAGTGCATGGTTAACTTAGTTTACTTGGATGGACTGAACTTATAAACCTGTATATAAGTTACGCATACGAATATCTCGAAATCAATGAACCACCATGAAAATTTGAAGATGTACTTTGAAGACTTTATACCTCAATTTCGCTTTTGTTCACAGTGTAGTTGGTTCATTTCATCAAACTTCCAGACTACTTTATTTGTGTAGCAGTTACTCCATGTCTTGAGTGGATTTTCAACCACTGCACTTGCCAATGACATCGGACATTTCTTCGTACAGAAGATCGAGTGCATACGTTCTGAACTTGATGATTCTTCCTCTTCACAGTTGATCACTGAAACATCATCCACTTCCCCTGTTACTTCCTTTGACAAGTTTTAAGTGATGAATGAAGAGGAAGTACAGCATTTAATAACCAAGTCAGGGAAGAAATCATGCACTTTGGACCCTATGCCTACCTCTTTGGTCATCGAGTGTCTTCATGTTTTACTTCCCTTCATCACCAGGTTGATAAATTTGTCTCGTTTCCAGACAATTGGAAGCACGCTGACGTTCTTCCTGATGTGAAGGATAATTCTAGCTCTGATCCTTCTTTTGCCAACCTTCGTCCCATCAGTAATCTCACATTTATCTCCAAATTAACAGAGCGAGCTGTTTCCGACCAAACACACAATCATCTATCGGTGTACAATCTCTATCCTAAAAACCAGTCTGCTTACAGAGAATTTCATAGCACCGAAACAACTCTCCTGCGTATAAAACATGATATTCTTATGAACATGAATCAGCAACACGCGACTCTTCTAGTAACACTAGACTTAAGTGCTGCGTTCGACACCATCGATCATGACATTTTGCTCAAACGTCTACACTCCAATTTTGGAATTTCTGGCCGAGTCTTATCATGGTTTCAGTCTTATCTCGAGAACCGCTCTCAATCCATTTTTGTAAATGGAGCAACATCAAAGCGGTTTCACCTTCAACATGGTGTCCCACAAGGATCGTGTCTCGGCCCCCTTCTGTTTCTTATGTAAGCAAGTGGACTATTCAACGTGGTAGAACCCCATCTCCCTGAAGCGCACGCTTTCGCAGATGATTCCCAACTTTATGTTTCATTCCAGCCTACTGACAACGCAAACGAAACTGCTGCAGTCACAGCTATGCAAAACTGCATTGATGACGTCAAAAAATGGATGCTTACTGACAAGCTGAAGCTTAATGATGGAAAGACGGAGTTTTTACTCATTGGAACGAGGCAACAATTGGCTAAAGTGAATTCAAGTACCTTGCGTGTTGGTGAAATCTCTGCCACTTGCTCAAATGTACTCAAGAGTTTGGGTTGTTGGTTTGATTCACAATTGAAATTTGAAACCCATATAACGAAAATTTGTAATGCAGCTTTTTTTCGTATATACAACATTAGGCGGATACGGAAATTCCTCAATGAAGATGATACTCGTACATTAGTAAATGCATTCGTAACAAGTCGACTAGATTATTGCAACAGCCTCCTATATGGATTACCAGCTATTAGCCTTAAAAAGTTACAACGTGTTCAGAACACAGCAGCCCGGCTAATATGCAACATTTCGCGGTTTGACCATATCACACCCACACTGTATAAATTACACTGTCTTCCTGTCAAGTTTAGGATTGACTAAAGTCTTACTAATTACTTATAAGGCTTTACATGGCCTGGTGCCGGAGTACATCACTGATATCATCACTATCAAGCCTAAATCCCGGTACAATCTCAGATCAGATTCTGAACTATTCCTTCAGAAACCCAAAGTGAAGTCTTTGCCCACTCTCGGTGATAGGGCTCCTAATGATAACAGTTAACATTGTAACTGATTGGATTACCCTATTTAAATAAAAGTTTCTATCTATCTATAGATCCTTCGCATTTGCTGCACCTACACACTACTTGCAGAAATACGGCACGCAAAGACCGTTATAGTTTTAAAAAACTCTTAAAGACATATTTTTTTAAGCAAGCGTTTTATTAACTAGATATTATTAGATAGATATTTTAATACTTGTACAGATTTAGCTAATTATCTTGTAATGCGCAAGTGAGCATATGCATATGGAACTTGCGCAATATAAATTTCATTTAATAATAATAATAATAATAATTATCTGTTTCAGAACAACCTTGTTTATCAAAGCTAAGCAGTGGACGTTCACTCCTTCGAACTTTCAAATCCCGTTTTCCAACGTTAGGAAGCCAAAACAACCGGAATTTTTCGCTCAAAATACTTCTCGTGTACTTCTATCCATGTGATAAGAAAATTGGTCCGATCAGCAACGTGTAAAAGGGGAAAAAACGAGAAAACTCTGATTCTGTAATACAAATCTATAGTAAACTGGGACTTCTGAGTCGGGTGGCGGCAATTCACTTCCGGATTTATCTCCTAACAATATGGAAGCGTAATCCAGTCTATGTCCGTGGGCGACGTACTGAAACTTGAGACGAAAACCGCGAATCGATCGTTCACTGAATAAAAATCTGACTACACAGGCTGAGGTATTAATTACAGGATCTCGATCAAAGAGTTATACCTTTGGAATAAAATATATGTACAAGTTAGTATAATGTCACAAAGATCAGAGGTAATATATTTCATAATGACATAGTTAAATGAATAAAGAGCTACGGCTCTGTGTGGTAGGCCAAACGTGACAAAACGTCTACCTAAGACTGCCTTAGACTACCTTAGACTACCCTAGACTAACTTAGGGTACCTTCGCCTACCTTAGACTACCTTAGACTACCTTAGACTACCTTAGACTACTTTAGACTACCTTAGACTAACTTAGACTACCTTAGACTACCTCACGTCATCTTAGCCCAACTTAGACTACCTTAAACTACTTTAGCCTATCTTGGCCTACTTTAGGGTAACTTTGACTACCTTAACCTACCTTAGGTACCTTAGCCTACTTTAGACTACCTTAGACTACCTTAGACTACCTTAGACTACCTTAGACTACCTTAGGGTACCTTAGCCTACTTTAGACTATCTTAGACTACCCTAACCCACTTTAGACTACCTTAGCCTACCTTAGACTACCTTAGACTACCTTAGACTACCTTAGAATTAATACCTTAGACTACCTTAGACAACCTTAGGGTACCTTAGCCTACCTTAACCTACCTTAGGGTATCTTAGCCTACCTTATACTACCTTAGACTACCTTAGACTACATTAGACTAACTTAGACTACATTATGGTACCTTAGCCTGCCTTAGACTACATTAGTCTACCTTAGCCTACCTTAGAATTAATACCTTAGACTACCTTAGACTACATTAGACTACTTAGGGTACCTTAGCATACCTTAGACTACTTTAGGCTACCTTAGCCTAACTAAGACTGCTTTAGACTACCTTAGACTACCCTAGACTAACTTAGGGTACCTTCACCTACCTAATACTACCTTAGACTACCTTAGACTACCTTAGACTACCTTAGGGTACCTTAGCCTACTTTAGACTATCTTAGACTACCCTAACCCACTTTAGACTACCTTAGCCTACCTTAGACTACCTTAGACTACCTTAGCCTACCTTAGAATTAATACCTTAGACTACCTTAGACAACCTTAGGGTACCTTAGCCTACCTTAACCTACCTTAGGGTATCTTAGCCTACCTTTGTCCGATCAGCAACGTGTAAAAGGGGAAAAAACGAGAAAACTCTGGTTCTGTAATACAAATCTATAGTAAACTGGGACTTCTGAGTCGGGTGGCGGCAATTCACTTCCGGATTTATCTCCTAACAATATGGAAGCGTAATCCAGTCTATGTCCGTGGGCGACGTACTAAAACTTGAGACGAAAACCGCGAATCGATCGTTCACTGAATAAAAATCTGACTACACAGGCTGAGGTATTAATTACAGGATCTCGATCAAAGAGTTATACCTTTGGAATAAAATATATGTACAAGTTAGTATAATGTCACAAAGATCAGAGGTAATATATTTCATAATGACATAGTTAAATGAATAAAGAGCTACGGCTCTGTGTGGTAGGCCAAACGTGACAAAACGTCTACCTAAGACTGCCTTAGACTACCTTAGACTACCCTAGACTAACTTAGGGTACCTTCGCCTACCTTAGACTACCTTAGACTACCTTAGACTACTTTAGACTACCTTAGACTAACTTAGACTACCTTAGACTACCTCACGTCATCTTAGCCCAACTTAGACTACCTTAAACTACTTTAGCCTATCTTGGCCTACTTTAGGGTAACTTTGACTACCTTAACCTACCTTAAGTACCTTAGCCTACTTTAGACTACCTTAGACTACCTTAGACTACCTTAGACTACCTTAGACTACCTTAGACTACCTTAGGGTACCTTAGCCTACTTTAGACTATCTTAGACTACCCTAACCCACTTTAGACTACCTTAGCCTACCTTAGACTACCTTAGACTACCTTAGCCTACCTTAGAATTAATACCTTAGACTACCTTAGACAACCTTAGGGTACCTTAGCCTACCTTAACCTACCTTAGGGTATCTTAGCCTACCTTATACTACCTTAGACTACCTTAGACTACATTAGACTAACTTAGACTACATTATGGTACCTTAGCCTGCCTTAGACTACATTAGTCTACCTTAGCCTACCTTAGAATTAATAGCTTAGACTACCTTAGACTACATTAGACTACTTAGGGTACCTTAGCATACCTTAGACTATTTTAGGCTACCTTAGCCTAACTAAGACTGCTTTAGACTACCTTAGACTACCCTAGACTAACTTAGGGTACCTTCACCTACCTAATACTACCTTAGACTACCTTAGACTGCCCTAGACTAACTTAGGGTACCTTCGCCTACTTTAGACTACCTTAGACTACCTTAGACTACTTTAGACTACCTTAGACTACCTCACGTCAATATAGCCTAACTTAGACTACCGTAAACTACCTCAGACTACAATCACTTTCAAAAGATGTTGGGACACCTGCAGTTTTAGATTGTAGGTCAATCTGTACACTTGTAGCAAGCATTAATCTCCCTTGCCTCCCCCCCCCCCCCCCCCCACCTCGCCAATCAATGTTGGTTTCCCAATAGTAAGACCATACCGCATCAAATATGATAATATTTTGGACACAACATTGAATAGGGGGCGGGCGGGATCGACGTTTGTCAATATAACAGGTATTTGTCCCAACACATTTGAAAAGGATTATACCTTAGATTACCTCTTTGACTACCTAGCCTACCTTAGACTACCTTAACCTACCTTTCGGTACCTTAGCCTACTTTAGACTGCCTTAGATTCCTTAGACCATCTTAGACTACCTTAGACTACCTTAGACTACCTTAGACTACCTTAGACTACCTCAGCCTACCTTAGCCTACCTTCGCTTACCTTAGAGTAACTTAGATTACCGTAACCTACCTTAGGGTACCTTAGCCTACATTAGACTGCCTTACCTTAGACTACCTTAGACTACTTAGGGTACCGTAGCATACCTTAGCCTACCTTAGACTACCTTAGCCTACCTTAGGGTACCTTAGATTACCTTAGACCACCTTAACCTACCTTAGCCTACTTTAGACTACCTTAGACTCCTTAGACCATCTTAGACCATCTTAGACTACCGTAGGCTACCGTAGGCTACCTTAGACTACCTTACACTACCCTAGACTAACTTAGGGTACCTTCGATCGCCTAACTTAGATACCTTAGACTACCTTAGACTACCTTAAATTAGCTTAGACTACCTTAGGGTATACCTTAACCTACCTTAGCCTACCTTAGACGACCTTAAACTACGTTAGCCTACCTTAGACTGCCTTAGACTACCTTAGACTACCTTAGACTACCTTAGATTACCTTAGACTAACTTAACTCGTAGTACATGTTTTGATCTCCTGAAAGTAATTTTTCTTATGAAAGAAACATGTTGTTTCATTTTTCCAAACGGTTGGGGGTTATGTTAACCAAGATTGAAAAAAAATCGAAAACCAAAGGGGGGACCACAGGGCCTGATTTCAAATCCTTTCGTCCCCCCTGTGCATCTGACCAACAAATTTCAACTGCATTAAACTACTTTAGACTATCTCAGACTACCTTAGACTACCTTAGGGTATCTTAGCCTGCCTTAGACTACATTAGTCCACTTTAGCCTATACCTTAGACTACTTTAGACTACATTAGACTACCTTAGACTACCTTAGACTACCCTAGATTACCTTAGACTACCTTAGACTACTTTAGACTACCTTAGACTACCTTAAACTACCTTAGCCTACCTTAGACTACTGTACCTTAGCCTACCTTAGGTTACCTTAGACTACCTTAGACTACCTTAGCCTTGTTAGACTACCTTAGACTACCTTAGACTACTTTAGACTACCTTAGACTACCTTAGGTACCTTAGGGTACCTTAGGGTACTTTAGCCTACCTTAGACTACATTGGCCTACCTTGGCCTACCTTAGACTACCTTAGCCTACCTTAGCCTACGTTAGACTGCCTTAGATTACCTTAGATTACAGTACTGCCTAGAAGTAACTTAACACTGCGGTTCGGTTGCGGTTCGTGCGGTTAGCGGGTGCGGTTCGTGCGGTTAGCGGGTGCGGTGCGTGCGGTTTGCGGGTGCGGTTCGTGCGGTAATCTCGCTATGGGAAAATACCATAAAACATTGCGACTTGCGACCTAATCGTTCGCAGACTGTACGGGAAAATATCAGAAACCATTGCGAATTGCGACGAAATCGTTCCCAGACTGTAAGGGAAAATATCATAAAACATTGCGACTTGCGAGCTAATCGTTCCCAGCCTGTAAGGGAAAATACCATAAACCATTGCGAATTGCGAAGAAATCGTTCCCAGACTGTATGGGGAAATATCATAAAACATTGCGACTTGCGACCTAATCGTTCCCAGACTGTATGGGAAAATACCATAAAACATTGCGACTTGCGACCTAATCGTTCCCAGACAGTACGGGAAAATATCATAAACCATTGCGAATTGCGACGAAATCGTTCCCAGACTGTAAGGGAAAATATCATAAAACATTGCGACTTGCGAGCTAATCGTTCCCAGACTGTAAGGGAAAATACCATAAACCATTGCGAATTGCGAAGAAATCGTTCCCAGACTGTATGGGGAAATATCATAAAACATTGCGACTTGCGACCTAATCGTTCCCAGACTGTACGGGAAAATATCATAAACCATTGCGAATTGCGACGAAATCGTTCCCAGACTGTAAGGGAAAATATCATAAAACATTGCGACTTGCGACCTAATCGTTCCCAGAGTGTAAGGGAAAATACCATAAACCATTGCGAATTGCGACGAAATCGTTCCCAGACTGTAAGGGAAAATACCATAAAACATTGCGACTTGCGACCTAATCGTTCCCAGACTGTACGGGAAAATATCATAAACCATTGCGAATTGCGACGAAATCGTTCCCAGACTGTAAGGGAAAATATCATAAAACATTGCGACTTGCGACCTAATCGTTCCCAGACTGTATGGGAAAATACCATAAAACATTGCGACTTGCGACCTAATCGTTCCCAGACTGTACGGGAAAATATCATAAACCATTGCGAATTGCGACGAAATCGTTCCCAGACTGTAAGGGAAAATATCATAAAACATTGCGAATTGCGACCTAATCGTTCCCAGACTGTATGGGAAATATCATAAAACATTGCGACTTGCGACCTAATCGTTCCCAGACTGTAAGGGAAAATATCATAAAACATTGCGAATTGCGACCTAATCGTTCCCAGACTGTATGGGAAAATATCATAAAACATTGCGACTTGCGACCTATCGTTCCCAGACTGTATTAGAGACCTTACGATTAGACGACGGCAACGGCAACGCCGGTGTAAAACGCCAAAAACGCCGGTGTAAAACGCCAAAAACGCCGGTGTAAAACGCCGCTTCAGCCATTTTGACGTTGTCTGAAAACGTGAGCGTGATGTCAACTGATAAAAGGTAAATATTCATAAAGTACATCAGGGTTTCGTTTATTGCTATGTTTTAAAGGTAATGTAAAGATAAATACAGTTACAGAATGACGTTTTACGAAGAAATCACGCCGGGAATTTCATAAAATATACATATTTATTTACATGTTTATTCGTAAATATTCAAATTGACTAAAAGTATATCGTGTTTGCCTCGAAATTGTACGCCCAAAGTGATCTTTATTCTCACACAAAACAATACTTTTGTTATGTAATATAATATATCGGAATGCTTCAATTGCAGGTATCGTATAAGACTTGATAAACATTGATCTTCATGATGCAAGTTTTGCAATATTGAAAGGGTTAATTAATTACCAATTAATTGAATCAGTTCTTCTATCCTATTTAGAAACCAGCATATGAAATGGACAGAACCCCATTACATACATTTTCTGAGAGAAATTATGCTTTGCCAGCCTTGGCAGCACAAGAAAGGTAGCTCGGAAAGAGGGGAAACCTGGGCCAGGCTTGCTGCAAGCTTGACTAAATGTTCTCAACCTGTATTCCATGTCACACAGAGGTCTCTGAGAGACCGATACCTTCTCTTGGAAAGAAGGCACAAGAAGAAAGTTCGTGATGAAGAAAAATAATCTGGTATATCCCCTGAGGACACAGAAATTGACCAGCTTATGGATGAAATAGTCAGTTTTTTTGAAGAGTCTGATCAAGCTGAAAAAGAAAAGAAAAAGAAATTGGAAGAGGATGCTGCAGATATAGAAGAAGTGAGAAGAGCTTCTCTTGAATCATTTAGAGAGAGTAACAAGAGGAAAAGTGGAGAGTCATCTTGCATCAAACAGACAAGAACAAGTGGGGCAAGTGCAATAAGTTTTATTAGAGAAAAAGTGGCAAATGAAGGAGAACAAAAGGAGTCAGAATTACAGTTAAAGAGAGAGGAAATGGAATTGAGAAAAGAAAAAAAGTTGGAAATGGAGTTAAAGGAAAAGGAGATAGAATTACGGAAGAAAGAACATGAGGAAAGAGTCAAACAGCAGGAAGAAGCCACGAGATTGCAAGAGCAAACTCTTCAACAAATGCACAGTATGAACATGGCCATGTTGCAACAGCAACAGCAGCAAACACAGGTACTTTTGACTTTACTGCAAAAATTTGCTGATAAATAGATTTCTTTCAGGAAATTTTGAACCAAAGTTATAAATAGGGTATATGTTATTGTTATGAAAGTAGTCTGATACCCATGTTATGCACCTATATCAATGTTAAGGCGGAGGGGGGTGGAGGGCGGTCATGGGTAGGGGATTTGATAACAGGAGTCCTATCAAGAGTGGGGAATTTGCTTACATGAAGTAGACCGACCACAGGGTCATTTGATTATCGCACTCTTGGGGTCGGGACACTGGGTCGGGATCATAGTGTCAGGATATTTGATCATATATAATTTCCAAATTTCGATGGATTGTCTTGACCAGAGGCCTGGTACCCACTAGCTTTTCCACGCAGTTCAACATATCGGAAATGGCAGATAAATTGGGCGAATTTAGAGCAAATACCAGATACATGGCTTTGTGTTAACTGTAGAGAAATTTGGTGAATATTTAGAACTACTGAACTGTCCTGCTAACAGAGATCTCTGCCAAGATCTGAAACCTTTTTGGTCGCGCATGTGCGAAAATTACATGGCTGTCGATCAAATATCATTTGTGTGCGTATAAATTGGACACCTTGACCTCAATATCATGTTAAAGTTTGAAATTTATTTTTACTTAGACGTGAGGTCATAGGGGGCAATCTATATGGACATATATAAAGGCATGAGCCCAAAACTTTCTATTCTATTGTCAGATCTCGGCACATACAAATGACAAATCGTTTTAATAGACCAAAATCACTTCTGCTAGCATTGAAAATGTACATATTGTTTACCATTTTGTTGGTTATTGTTCATATTTTTTATATTAAACTAATTAAAGAATATTAAATATCTTTAAACACACAAAATGATTTCACTGAGTCTGAGGGTTAGGGGTATTTGAATTAAAAACCGTTCCTGAATAAGGGCAGTTAGTTAGCAGTACCACTGTACAATTTGAAGCAGTACCACTGCTGAAGTACGGGATATTTGACAAAAAATCGTATCTGAAATTCAAATCCCCTACCCATGCCTACCCTCCCCCTCCTCCGGCTTAACATTGATAGGTGCATAATATTGTATCATTGTAAAACATAGTTGAAGTTTATTTTTTATTTACATTTAACTCTGTTGAACATATTTTTAAGACTGAAATAAACATTATCTGGTGAACAGTCATGAGACAAGTAAAGTAAAATAGTTCTAAAACTATTTGTTGTACCATTATGTCATTGAAAATATTCCTCAATTGTTGGTGGGTTTACATTGAAAAATTTTGAAGTTGTTGAACCATACAGTATTGCTCTTGCATTGTGAAGTAATGAGCATCTGATATACATTTTCCCCACTGCACTTAATTGAATTTTCAGATTCTTTTTAAAATCTAAGAACTTAAAGTAATTGATTATATCACCAAAAATCCATTCCACTGATACCCTAACTTCACTCATTGATTTATTCCACGCCGTTTCAAGATCAGTTAAATTTGCTCCTCGAAATGGGCATTGAATTTGTTGTCTGATAGGATATGCTGGATCGCCATAGATGCAAAGTGTGTTGTCATTTGTGTCAAATGAATGAATTTGGAGTTCTTGAAGAACTTAATTGTGACTGTGCCAACATTGCACTGTCATGTCGCTTACCCTCAATAGGTCCAAATAAATTGGCAATTAATCCATTTGGAGCTACAATTGACTGGAACTTTAATGAATGAACTTTCTTATGCCCATTGTATACCAGTCTTTGAAATCTTCCTGGTCTTGATATTGGCCTGACCGTGCCATCTATAAACCCCCAACAGTTATTAAGGGCAGCTCCTTTCAAATGAATGGCTTCTGCATAACTTTCCAAATGCTGATTGTCCAACCAGGGTTGATCAAAGTTGATGAGCAAGTGATTCCAGTTCTGGTATATGATATCCATCATTTTATTTGCTATCATACAAAGCTCTGGTCTGGCAAACCTTGGAATAAGATCAACATACCTGCATGGGTATGCAAAGCGCTTCAAAAAAAGACACATAGCTTCAATAGCGTTGACTTTGAGACCATTGTAGCAGGTAAACTCAGCAGGTACACGAAGTACATCGATTAAATTGTAAATGTCATTTCCATAAAATCGAAATTCAGCCTTGCATTCATCGTCATTCATTTCATCAAGATTGAAATCCTCGTAAATAAAATACGGAATGTCAGGATTCTTTGGTTTGCTTGCATCATAAAGAAGAACATATTCTAAATCATCAATAATATTGCAAGCGTAAGCTAACGATATAGCTTCTCGCAGTTTCGGCATAACATAAATTTTTAGTCCTGTATAGTACAAAATACACGTTCACGTTCTGACAAGCAATCGTAAGGTTAAATTTAAGCGGGAAACGGGAACGTCAACCGCGCGTTCGTTCCAGTCCCCAGACGTTGGCGTTGGCGTTGCCGTCGCCTAATCGTAAGGTCCCTATTAGCCTACGTGGCCGGCCCTCGTTGGAGGGGAAAAGAAGAACAGGGAAAGAGGGCCTGCAAGAAAACCCAGCTTTCATGACTAAACGCCGTTCAATTTTTGAACGTAGAATTTGATTGGTCAACACCAAGAATTAATTGACATGTTTACGCACACAGGAATATATTATTACATTTCTTCGTCTTGATTGACATGTTTATGCACAAGCGAATATATTTCCTTCGGTTTGGGGTTTCCCCTATAGTCCAGCTGCATTTGTATTGGTCAATTTTAATGAGTCTTTATTAGGGCGTTTAGTCAAGGACGAATGCTGATTGGAATCGCTATAAACAACAATGTTATGCTGTAAATAAACTTATCGACTCCTCAAAATCGGCTTACTATACCGACTTAATTAATAATGGATCATCTGATCAAAAAACCCTTTTTAGGACTGTAAGCGATTCTGTTATTCTTGTCCTACTGGATCTGTCGGCGGCTTTTGATACAGTGGATCATTTAATGTTATTAACAAGACTATCGAAACGCTTTGGCATAAGGGGTCGTGTGTTGGATTGGCTTACCTCATACCTTACATCCAGGAAACAGTTTATTCGTGTTGAGGGAACTGATTCGTTATTGAGTGATCTTGATTGTGGTGTACCTCAGGGATCTGTGTTGGGTCCTCTGTTGTATTCACTCTATACTGCCCCTCTCGCGGATGTGGCTAGGCGCCACAATCTGCGTTTTCACTTTTTTTCTGATGATGGACAACTTTACATTGCATTCAAAACGAATGATCGTGATGATTTAATATCATCTAAGATCCGTATGGAGAAATGTATACTTGAATTGGGAAACTGGTTGATGTTGAATAAATTGAAACTAAATAGTGGCAAAACGGAGCTTATATTAGTCCATTCACGCTATCATCTGATGCCTCCTTAAATTATATCATGGTGGGAAAGGAAAAATTGTGCCAACTGTTTCAGCAAGAAATCTGGGGTGATTTTTGATGAGTGGATCAAATTAAGAACATATTAATGGTATCTGCAAGTCAGCTTACTACCATATTAGGAATATTTCAAGAATTAAGAAGTATCTACCTCGAAATTGTTTAGAAATAATTATTCATTTATTTATAACCTCAAGATTGGATTATTGTAACTCCCTGTTGTATGGTGTACCCAAATATTTGCTTCAGAAGCTTCAGAGAGTCCAAAATACTGCAGCTCGTTTACTAACTGATACTAAGAAATCGGCACATATCACCCCAGTTCTTATCGAATTGCATTGGTTACCTGTCCAATACCGTATTCAATTCAAGATTATACTTCTTGTCTACAAAGCTGTTAATGATCTTACTCCATCGTATCTGAAGGAACTTATGCTGTGTCGTACTTCGCAGCGTACTCTTCGATCAAATGGAAATGAATTGCTCCAGATTCCTTATTCTAGACTAAAGACATATGGAGACAGATCGTTCTGTGTTGCTGGACCAAGATTGTGGAATGATTTACCTGTTCATCTTCGGATGTGTGAATCATTAACCATTTTTAAGAAGTATCTTAAAACATATCTTTTTAACTTGTTTTTAAATAGTGTATGATGTATTCTATAGTTTTAACATTCTTAACACTAGTTTTAATATTGGATTTTGTATTACTGTAAAGCGCCTAGAACAGTCTTGGTTTGTGCGCTATATAAATGTTTATTATTATTATTATTATTATTATTATTATTATTATGAAAGCTGGGTTTTCTTGCAGGCCCTCTTTCCCTGTTACCGACTTGCGACCTAATCGTTCCCAGACTGTATGGGAAAATATCATAAACCATTGCGAATTGCGACGAAATCGTTCCCAGACTGTATGGGGAAATATCATAAAACATTGCGACTTGCGACCTAATCGTTCCCAGACTGTATGGGAAAATACCATAAAACATTGCGACCTAATCGTTCCCAGACTGTACGGGAAAATATCATAAACCATTGCGAATTGCGACGAAATCGTTCCCAGACTGTATGGGAAAATATCATAAAACATTGCGAATTGCGACGTAATCGTTCCCCGACTGTATGGTACAATACCATAAAACATTGCGACTTGTGACGTAATCGTTCCCAGACTGTATGGTAAAATATCATAAAACATTGCGAATTGCGACCTAATCGTTCCCAGACTGTATGGGAAAATATCATAAAACATTGCGAATTGCGACATAATCGTTCCCAGAGTGTATATGGGAAAATACCATAAAACATTGCGACTTGCGACCTAATCGTTCCCAGACTGTATGGGAAAATATGATAAAACATTGCGAATTGCGACGTAATCGTTCCCAGAGTGTGTGGCAAAATATCATAAACCATTGCGAATTGCGACGAAATCGTTCCCAGACTGTATGGGGAAATATCATAAAACATTGCGAATTGCGACCTAATCATTCCCAGACTGTATGGGAAAGTACCATAAAACATTGCGAATTGCGACCTAATCGTTCCCAGACTGTATGGGAAATTATCGTAACACATTGCGAATTGTGGTAAGGTTTACACCCAGGAACACACATTGTCACAAAGACGAAAACGTCATACTAAGTTGATTATTCAAAAAATTTTTTTGTTATTATTACTATTATAATCCCAGATTTAAAGTACTCGTGCAATCTACTATACGATGTTATCTTCAGCAGACCCAAACAATGTGATCGATATACACTAATTGTCAGAGACGGTAGAGACCAAACGAAATGCAACACCGTCGATTAACGTAACCGGGGTCCGTATATACATTTGATACGCATCACTGAGCCAACTGCCCATTGTCTTTATTAATAAGGCGGGGGTTAACCCAAACTTTAGGCAAATCATTCAAATGGTCATAACAGGTCAGGTTTTACTCTAAACCATGACAAACCATATATCAGATGAAAGCTAATGAAGCATAGATTCTAAATATATAATTTATATTATCATTATATACAATGTAACCTGACACCGGCCACCACATGCTGTGAGTCACCTATCTCTCTTTGAGAAAAGATTGCAGAGAGGGTATTACATCAAATTGTCTATTTTTAGTGCCAAATGAAAGATTACAGATGTCTTTCTTGGATGAGCATTGAACTTTTCTCTATCATAAAAACTATAGACACAGCGGCCAGTCAAAGTTCATAGGTAAAAATCTAGTCACACTTTGGTTCATAACTTCCCTAAAATCAGACATTTCCAAAATCTCTATGATTATCCAAGAAAGCACTTCTAGTTCAACAACCTCTGAAAATTTCATGAAAATTGAGCAAATACATAATGAGTTATCTTTTCTCAACCGCTAAGAACAAGCGTTTTGAGAAAATGAGCTTTGAAGTTGCGGCATCTTATAAAAAGTGAAATTTCGAGTGTTTTGAATGTGAAAATCTAATGTTCTGGTGCATAATAGTTTATGATATTGGTTAAAACCCTCCTGCTTCATATGTCACACCCTCAGCATCACGAAGAGCTTCTTCTCTTCGTGTCAGCAGAAGCGCTTGTCCTTGGCGGCATTTATTTTCTTTCTTGGTTGCCTGTAGGTCAGACTTTTGCAATCTTTTTTGGTCACGAACAAGTGAAGCTCGCCTCGTATGGTGACCAGCAGGTGTTGAAAGTCTTGTCATTACCCTTTCCCTGCTAGCAGCACCACTATGAAAATGACAAACAGCTGACGCAACAGCACAACGAACAACTTTGACCCCATGATGTTTATGTTTGGGACATCGAGCCCACATGTTCCCCTTTCGGTTACACTAGACGAAGTTACCAGAAAACTTTCTTCATGGCAGGAATTACAAGACACTGATATCTCATTTTTCAATCCATGTCTTCTTGTTGATCTCTCTTTTAAAGCAATATTACCTAAAAGTTCAAAGAAAATTTATTATTTGAAATGAAGTGTTGATGTCAATGACATATTTGTTATAAACAGATATTCCATTCCAAAGCACAGTACTACTGCACATGTTTATTTCGAAAGTAAATACAACAATTATGGCATCCCCTTTGGAAATGTAAGTAATTGGACAGCTTTACATATAATTATAAATAGTTAATGATACCAACAGATCAAAACATAATTATATAAATATTTGAGGAAAGTCAAAATAAATATTATAAAAAATCACCAATATTGGCAATAAATACCTTCTTCACACCCATGAACCTTGGATAAAACAGAGGACAAATGTTTCACACTTATAAGCCTGTATTCGTCTTCTTTAAAGTCGCAAATAGCAGCGGTGGCTGTTCAGCATTACGTTGTAATTTCATCTTCTTCCTCGAAGAACTGACACACGATCAATATCAACATCGTTTTGCGATGTCTCACTAGTCTCAACCGCTTCAATTTAATTTTAATTTTTTTTCAATTTAATTCAATTTATTCAAACAATAATAACATAAATACAAGCAATAATAAGACAAGGCCGCTAATAGCTAAAAGCTAGTCGAGGCGGACTTGTCTATACAATAATAACACACAATTTATAATAAATATTAATTTACAAAGCCATTAATTATATAGCAAAGTATATATGCATAATGTGAAATAATTTTCAAAAAAATTACACATTAATAAACTTAACGTTTTTAGGAAGGAAATAAATGATATACTGTATATCAAGAACAGGAAAAAAAGTAGGAGTTTAATTATAATAATGCTTCAATTTGAGGCCTCATTGCATGATCTTTTCTTAATTTTACAGCTGAGCGACTCTATGTCCGGATAAGTGTTTTCATTTTGTAAAATGTCCAAAAGGATACTACGTATCCTTTTCTTAAATGCTCTTTTTGGCAATTCTCTTATGCAAAATGGTACCTCATTCCACCATTTTACTCCAACATGAGAAAAAGACTTTCGTTGAATTTCTAGTTTCGATTGTTTAATGTAAAAATTATTTGACTTTGAAGAACGAGTATTATAAGAATGAATATCTGACGTTTTCTGGAAAAGATTGAGGATATTTACTGGTGCAACTCTATTTTTAACATCATGCATCAATGTAAGTACATTTTCATAGAATAAGATATTTACTGGTAAAATATTTGTGGCAACAAAAAAAGGTATTGCGTGCTCTCGTTTATCAGAAAAATGGATGAAACGAAGAACACGTTTTTGCAAAACTAAGATATTATTCCAATTTGATTTGCTTGTCTGACCCCAGATAACAAGACAATAGGAGAGATATGGACCTATTAGCGATTTGTAAATATTAAGTAAAGTATGTTTAGGTACAAAGTGCCTTAATTTTGAAATCATGCCTACAGTTTTACTTATTTTACTTAGAACATGTTCTACATGATATTTCCATGAGAGATTCTTGTCCATTAAAACCCCTAGATATTTAATATAATCTTCACAATTAAGCTCTGTATATCCTTTCAATTCGTTATTATACATTTTGATAATAGGTTGATATACTAATTTCTTTTGATATGGATGAAAAATAACAAAAGTAGACTTTTTAAAATTAAGACTAAGTTTATTTGAACTAAGCCAGTCATATAAATGGCAAAGTTCTTCATTAACAATTTTTTCAAGAGATTTAGGGTCTTTTTCGGAATAGAGTAGATTTGTATCATCAGCAAATAGGTAAAATTTAAATTTCTTAGAGCAATTTTCAATGTCATTAATATAAAGCAAGAAAAGTAATGGACCCAAGACCGATCCTTGAGGCACGCCACACGTTATTGCAGCCTTTTTGGATATGTGATTACCAATTTGTGTAGTTTGCATTCTACCATTTAAATATGAACTAAACCAATCATTAATTATTCCTCTAAATCCATAATAACATAATTTTTGTAAAAGGATTTCATGATCAACGGTATCAAAAGCTTTTTTTAAATCAATAAATACTCCACACGAAAATAATTTCTTAGCCATATTTAACTGAATGGTATTAACAATA
The DNA here is from genome assembly GCA_016169945.1 of Trachythela sp. YZ-2020. Classification (NCBI taxonomy): domain Eukaryota; kingdom Metazoa; phylum Cnidaria; class Anthozoa; order Malacalcyonacea; family Clavulariidae; genus Trachythela; species Trachythela sp. YZ-2020. The sequence goes on along the minus strand of JADLSH010000245.1, from coordinate 96,580 downwards.
TCAAGAATTGCATGCTCAGTTGAATGCAATTCTCGAAAGCCATACTGACAAGAAGAAAGAATAGCATGTTTTTGAATAAAGCTCTGCATCCTTTTATACATCATCTTTTCAAAAAGTCTATTAAAATTAGATAATAGCGATATCGGCCGGTAATTATTAGCGTCAGTCCTGTCATCATTTTTAAATATTGGAATGATTTTTGACATTTTTAATTTGGATGGATATACTCCTAACTCAATTGATAAATTAAATAATCTACACAATACGTAACTAATAATATCGCTGGCACATTTCAATATCTGAGAGGGACAAGAATATAAACCATGTGCTTTGTTCATTGGAAGTGCTAAAATCTCAAGTTTCACTTCATCAGGAGTAATTAGATTAAAACAAAACGAATCTCGAGGAGATTTAGAGTTTATAAGAAAGTCGGAATAGTGCTTTCGCGGGTCTAGTAACTGGTTAGTCAATTTATGTCCAACTGATGCAAAATGATTATTTAGTATATCTGGGATATGGGTTACGTTTCTTATAAGTCTATTACCATTATTATGGTCTTTAATAGCTTGAATGCAAGATGATTTCTGAGTTTTACGATTCATAATAGTATTAATTCCTTCCCATGTTTTTTTCATATTCGTCAAATGTTTATTAAAATATTCACAATAATAGTTAGCTTTACTTAATCGTATTAATCTTTGTATTCGATTTCTGTATATTTTATACTCAGACTGTTTTCCGTCAGCATATAGTTGATTTTTGTGTTTGATAGCTGTTCTATCAAACTCAATGCTCTGATCTGTAGCTTTAGAATATCTTTGCTCACCAGTGAAACCTTTTCCTTTCCTTGTCTTCCTATAAGCGTTTTTTTTCTTCTGACCAACCATCTTCAACTAAAATGTCTCAGAATGGCTTCCTCACAAAATCTTTGTCATGCTTGGAAATCATAAAATCAAACTTATTCGTCAGCGGTTTGACGTTCTCTGACTAGGTATACTTCATGTTAGCTTCCTAGTATGGCCTAACATTCTCTCAAAGCAATCTAGGCCAATTGGGATGACCTGGGATGGGTAAAACAACGAATAAACAAAAAATGCTAACTTCCGTTTCCATGGTAACCTGATCATGACTATTTTAAAACACAGAATAAACATGGAAAACTTCAAATAAATTTAAAGTGCACATAGCAATGGTAAATCTGATGGTTGAAATGTCATTTTCCGTAAAAAAAATAAATTTCAAAAAGTTTGAACATTTTGGGTTAACCCCCGCCTAATGGTCAGGAACTCCTACCGATGCAGCCGTCGTCGCTGCTCCAATGCGAAAACTATGTCCCGAGTAATTCCTCTCGAGGTCTAAGTTTAATTTTATCCCTAAGATAAATTTTTATCCCTAATTTATCCCTGACCTAAGATTAATTTTGTCCCTGTGAAAACCTTGCGAAAACCCGACCAACTTTAGATCGGTCCGGATGTGCGGCTAGTTGCATATCCAACACGTCAACACTCGGGAAATTATCAAACACCGCTATGTTTTAAGTACTCTTGTTGACAGACATTAAACAGAACAATACCAGGTGCAAAGTTTGCTAGAGTTTGATTTTTTTAACCAATTTGACAGGAATGGAAGCCCTGCCGGTAGCAAGTATAAACGCGCTCTCCGGGCTAGAAATTATTATGAGAGGGCACAGAGGTAAAACGACTGACGTGTCCGTTATTCGGGTTTGACTCGTTTGACCCACTGAGGAAGCTGCTTACCGCGGGGATAGCCAGAGATTCCGCCGCACTACAAGAACTCGCAACAAATAAAAGAGTGACAAACGTACCTGAATTCTGGCGAAGAGAACTGTCGCCTACCTGACCTTCCTTACGTGCGTGTGTATCTGTAGGAACTTGCGTCGGGTTCGTTCAGCTGATGTAATACATTGGCGTAAAACATGAGATACTGCCGTCTGAAGCCCGGTCATAAAGACCAAAAAAAAATTTCCTACAATGTTTGCTTAGCACGCAACGGTAAATGATGCCGAACTTCGACCGCTCTCATGTTACATACCCAGGGGTCACGTGGCGTGCTGACGTATCGAGGCATGGTTACCTAGCTGTTAACCTTGGTTATTGCATAACCTCATTCAAATATATAAATATTTCTATTTACGCGAAGTACTAACTCTAGTGTGTCCAATGTGTATCAAATCCATCAATAATCTTTCTTGTATTAAGAAAAGCCTGTATCAAACTCGGGTCTCAGTCTCAGATCTCTCACTCCGCTTATATATAGCTTTCCGCACTTGCTTGCTTTTTATTTTGCCATCAAATCCCGTTGAAAAATACACCGTGCATCTTCTTTCAAGTATACTGACAAATTTTCGTTTTGTAATCTGCATACTGTTTACAAGTTATCCTCTCACGTCTCGGAAATACCAAAATACTCATTAGCGCGCCGGGCAACGCCGGTGAATAGATGCGTTCAGAATAAATACAAACTTAAAGCTATCAGTATATCACTGAGAGATTTATCGTTCGAATATTTCTTCAATATGAGATTTTCAACGAGTTTTTCCCAGTGGGGACTAGCCTTCGGAAAAGATATGTTTTATTGTATATGATATCCTCGCTTGAATAGCTAAAAGAAAATCTAGAGAGTAGAGGTATGAATATTTGCCATATATATTATCGTTGATTAATCTGCGCTACGTATACGCTTACCTTACGCTACGTATATCCTTATGCTACGTATACGCTAACCCGAATAACAACTTCCGTATTTGTACTACGCGCGGCCACCATTCTTAGCAGTGTTTTTTGAACTACCTTATGTCATCGTCTGCAATACTATATACCGTATCTACCTCGCATTTTCAAGCGATACAAATTACAGTAAACGGCGGAGATACGTATTCAATCATATATATACGCCGCTACTACGCTAGCTCCCTCAAACAAACATGATATTGTCTGTCAGTCTATTTACAAATATTTTAATTGACTGTCTATATAACAGGTATATGTCAATATGGTAGGAATTATTGCTTCAAGAGTCAGCTACATTGCATTGTGAAACAAGCTGCATTACTTTTGCATGTCCGTCTTTTTCAGAACTTTGCCGAACAGTACTTCTATTGATCCAGACAGCATTCCAGAAAAAACAATTACTAAATTTATAGACTAGTTATTGGGAGATTTGCTTTGAATTTTTGTGTTTACCTTCAACTAAGCTAATTGTGTGGTAAAATTGTGCAATAATTAGCTATGGTAAAATACTTGCTTCGTCAAGACACACTATTTTAGGCTTGTTGCAATATACATGAAATTGTAAAAAATATAAGAAAACACCAAAATGCCAATGACAAAGTTGGAAATTAAAGTGCTAAAATATATCGTATGATATTCTGATTTCTAAATACTAATTTCCCCACGGAAAATTCCGAATTTGCAAGTCGTATTGTTTTCGTGTTCCGCCGTGAGTTGCGGTCAAACCTCAACACGCCCACACAACCGCGGGCGACCGCGTGCAGCCCCCGGGGAAACCGCGAGCAACCTCCGGGCAGACCGCGGGAGGCTTACGGGCGACCCGCGGGACGCCTCCGGTCAAACCGCGTGTGGCCCGCGGTTAACCGCGTATTTGTGTTAAGTAGGCAGTACTGTACCTTAGACTGCCCTATACTACCTTAGACTGCCTTAGACTACCTTAAACTACCTTAGACTACCTTAGGGTACCTTAGCCTACCTTAGACTACCTTAGACTACCTTAGGGTACCTTAGACTACCTTCGGACTACCTTAAGGTACCAAACAGTAACAAACAATTAAGTCGATAACCAAATTTCTAGTCTGTGGAGTATTGGCATCATCAATACTCCAACTCTACATTGCCAAAGTGGCTATAAATTTAGCATGGTAGAATACTGTACAATGGCCAATGGTCATACCCGCATTTTCAGTGTCCACATCTATTTTTTTCGCATAGAACAAGAAATTGCGACGTCAAAATCAAAACATGGCGCAAATGGAAATGGTCAGACAACTTTCGGCACGTGATGATCATCTGGGAAACAGAGATATTGGACAGATATTTGAGCGGGCCGCAGCAACACGTGGAAGAACTATCCGTGTGATAAGAGAAAAAGCTAGAACGGCTGATGAGATTCACAAGGGCTGTGCTGCGTCAAACCGGGATGCGAATATAATTGGAGCATTTGGAGGGGTGTTTGGAATGTGTGCTGGTGGGATAACAATTGCCTCTGATGGTCTTGCTGCGCCAATTGTGATTGGCAGTCTCACATGTGTTGGAGCTTTATGTTCTGTTGGTGGTGGAGCCTGGTCAGTGAAGAACGAATATGATCGAGGCCAACACAACAGCGTCTTGCAAGAGGAACTCTTGCAGCAACTGGCTGAAGATGAGGATGCACTGAGAGACATGAACGAGATTATTCACAGGATAGAAAGAGGTGATTTTGGTGAACCTTATATGGTATTTCGTGAATTACACATGTTCTTTGCTGGACTTGGTAGCATAGGAATGACTTTTGGTTCCGCTGCAGCTTTTGACCCACTCAGAGTGGCAATTCCGCCAATATTGTACTTTCTTTCAGGCGGATCATCTAAAATTATTTTAGGTATGGTGCAAATTTTGCCACTTATAGCCGGAAAGGGGGCATTGGAAGGGATGGAGGAAATTGCTGAGCAGAGCGCGTCATCGGCGGTTAAGTCAATGTGCAGCGGGTTTTCTAAGGACTTTGTGCGACAAGAAGCCCTAAAAGCTGCCCAGAAAGCGTACAAAGAAATTATTGAGGATACGCTCGAAAAAGCGGCCAAGGAGGCAGCTAAGCAGGCTGCAGAAGAAGGTGGAAATTTAGTCGCACAACATGCAGCACGGCAAGCCGCCAAAGAAGCCGCCGCTAAAGCAGCGAAGGAAACAGGCACAAAAGCAGCAAAAAGAGCAGCTTCAAGGGCTGCTCAGGAGGGAATGAAAACTGCTGCAAAAGTGACAGGAATGGTAACCGCTGGTTTTGGTGCCTTAACGTCTTTATGGGAAGGGAAAAACGCGTACCAAAATCACTATAAATCTCAAGGAGAATCTCAGCTTGGCAGAGAACTGCGTCTTCTAGCAAACCACATGGAAGACAGCTTAAGAAATATATATGAACCTGTGTAAGAAATATTATGTACCTGCATGCTTAAGAAATATTATGTACCTGCATGCTTAAGAAATGTTATATACCTGCATGCTTAAGAAATATTATGTACCTGCATACTTAAGAAATATTATGTACCTGCATGCTTAAGAAGAAATAGTATGTACCTGCATGCTTAAGCCGAAATATTATGTACCTGCATACTTAAGAAATATTATGTACCTGCATAGTTAAGAAATATTATGTATCTGCATGCTTAAGAAATATTATGTACCTGCATGCTTAAGAAATATTATGTACCTGCATGCTTAAGCCGAAATATTATGTACCTGCATGCTTAAGAAATATTATGTACCTGCATAGTTAAGAAATATTATGTATCTGCATGCTTAAGAAATATTATGTACCTGCATGCTTAAGAAATATTATGTACCTGCATACTTAAGAAATATTATGTACCTGCATAGTTAAGAAATATTATGTACCTGCATGCTTAAGAAATATTATGTACCTGCATGCTTAAGAAATATTATGTACCTGCATGCTTAAGAAGAAATAGTATGTACCTGCATGCTTAAGCCGAAATATTATGTACCTGCATACTTAAGAAATATTATGTACCTGCATAGTTAAGAAATATTATGTATCTGCATGCTTAAGAAATATTATGTACCTGCATGCTTAAGAAATATTATGTACCTGCATGCTTAAGCCGAAATATTATGTACCTGCATGCTTAAGAAATATTATGTACCTGCATAGTTAAGAAATATTATGTATCTGCATGCTTAAGAAATATTATGTACCTGCATACTTAAGAAATATTATGTACCTGCATAGTTAAGAAATATTATGTACCTGCATGCTTAAGAAATATTATGTACCTGCATGCTTAAGAAATATTATGTACCTGCATAGTTAAGAAATATTATGTACCTGCATACTTAAGAAATATTATGTACCTGCATGCTTAAGACATATTATGTACCTGCATGCTTAAGAAATATTATGTACCTGCATACTTAAGAAATATTATGTACCTGCATGCTTAAGAAATATTATGTACCTGCATGCTTAAGAAATATTATGTACCTGCATGCTTAAGAAATATTATGTACCTGCATACTTAAGAAATATTATGTACCTGCATGCTTAAGAAATATTATGTACCTGCATGCTTAAGAAATATTATGTACCTGCATGCTTAAGACATATTATGTACCTGCATGCTTAAGAAATATTATGTACCTGCATAGTTAAGAAATATTATGTACCTGCATGCTTAAGAAATATTATGTACCTGCATACTTAAGAAATATTATGTACCTGCATGCTTAAGAAATATTATGTACCTGCATAGTTAAGAAATATTATGTACCTGCATAGTTAAGAAATATTATGTACCTACATGCTTAAGAAATATTATGTACCTGCATACTTAAGAAATATTATGTACCTGCATGCTTAAGAAATATTATGTACCTGCATAGTTAAGAAATATTATGTACCTGCATAGTTAAGAAATATTATGTACCTGCATGCTTAAGAAATATTATGTACCTGCATGCTTAAGAAATATTATGTATCTGCTCAGGGGCGGACTTCATGGCTAGCTACCTCAGACGAGCCCGGGCGATCTGGGCTGGAAGCATTGGCTGGAAGGGAGCCCCGCATCCCCCCCCCTCCCCCCACGGCCCGCCTAGCTCGAATTGATTTACCTTATCCTTTTGAAGACCCCTTTAAGCGGCAGTGATTTGCCTGTACTTGCCTAGATTTCAAAGCAAGATGGGAATGAGCGGGGATTACGGCCTGCTAACAGCGTATGCCCCCGATACTTCGATCCCAATAAGAATGACGTCGTCTTCATTCTTTGGTTTCTTTTGGATTTTAGTCAGTCGTGCGTAATATTTGAAGTCGTAACCGTGTCGTATATGGTCGTAACCGTGTCGTAACTGTCGTGGAAATAGACTGCAAGCCTTTTTCGTACACATTAACAAATAAACTCGTCAAGGAACTTGTCAAGGAAAACTCGCTGGTCTGTACGGGGTGTGAACGTGCGTTTCGTTTTAAATCTTGAAAAACATCTTAAGGTGGATCGATAGTTTTCAAAAATTCAGGTGTCCAACACTTTGAAATTTTTAAACTTCGTATTTTTAGCTTTTATTCACCAGGTATCGGGATTTTCATATATTTTGATCTTTCTACTTTCAGATTATGTTAGTTTTAGTAACACATAGTTCGTTACTATGGCAACATATGCGTACGAAATTTACTCCTAAATAGCCTATCGCCTCGTGTTGTTGGAAAATAATTTTTTTTCCCAATTTTTTTTCGTGCATTATTTTACTTGCAAGACAGAGTAACATGAAGCAAAATATAAAAAGTTCTGTAATGCTATTTTTTTTAAAAAGGCAAAAATGTCGTTTTCTTCAATAAATTTTTTTTGTATTACAGAATTTTTTATTTTTGGTATAATGAAAGGTTTTTGCGGTGCAATACAGCATGCAAAATTTGACCGTAGGTCACCGACAAAATAGAGAGATATAGCGCATTGTTTTTCAAAAGTGGAATTTTTTAATGACGTAGCAATTGACATGAAACGCGGTATATAACACGCGCAATGACGCGAGATGGCGCGAGCAACTAACTGCTCACGTCAGGTCATTTTGGAAGTTCTTTCGTTAATATTCCTGCGCGCATAAATGGTCACGCGGGTTTGTACATATAGTATGAAGTTTTGTTTTCGCGATTCTTGAATAAGGTTTTTGTGATTAATATATCGAGCTACCTTAAAAACAAAAACAAAAGTAGAACATACGAAAGTATGTTCTCTTTTTGTTTTCTAAAAGTAGAACATACTGAAGTGCATCCCTTGACTCTCGTTATAGACAGAGCTCCGCAAAATATGGCCTTAAACTCAACAAATCAAACTTATGATCTGTTTGATGTTAAAAAAAACAAATTATTATGGCAAGGAGATCTTTCTCAATTAAAGACATTCGTTGCAAATGAAGTGAATCAAAGAGATGCTGAAAATGCGATATGGCGATCGCCGAGCGGAGGCACATGGTGCTTTAAAGGCGAAGGCGATGATCTGTTAGTAACGTGGCACAGCAAAACGATCTCTTTTGACGGTAAAGCGGCTGATGAAATTAAAGAACGAATTCACGAAGCTATAAGCAACAAATATACAGATTTGACAAATGTCGAAGTCGCAAATGTAGAAGCCACCAATGTTGAAGCCGCAAAGGTCGAAGCTACAAATGTCGAAGCCACAAATGTCAAGGCTACAAACGACGAAACCGCAGATATCGAAGCCAGAGATAATACTAACGCTATCGAATTGGTCAACATCAGTGATTCTACCTTACTGCCTAATGATTTATGCGGTAAGTGGTCTGATCTAGCTGACAAGGTTGAACTCCTCGAAGATCGAATGAATAATAACTTTATGGATATCGCAAAATCAATAAACAGTTTGAAAGCAAAGGAAGGATTAAATACGGAGCTCTCCCGTGAATATGTTGATAGTATTGTGCGGGAAAATGTAAAATTAAGACAGGATAATGAAAATTTAAGGGAGCGTTCTGAAAATCTTTCGTATATTATATCAGATCTAAACACTAAAGCTAAAAGATTCGAAAATGAGAAAGAATCCCTGATTACAGCTTTGGGAATGTTACAATCAGATCTAAATGAGAAATATAAAGGGGCTGATTGGCAAACTGTCAAAGGTTCTGTTATAAAAAACGGTAGTTGTAAACAGATGTCCGCATCTAGTATAGATGCTGATATCAATCCAAATGTCGAGATTAGCAACAGATTTGAAAGTCTAATTTACGAAGGCGATGAAGAATCTGATGATCAAGAAATTCCTAACACGACAAAAACAAAAGAGAAATTAAGCCTTCAACGAAAGAGCTTTGGTAAGAATCAAATGAGCGAATCTGATGACAAAGCTGCTCAATCGAAAGTCAACAAGCAGACGTCACAGCAGATTAATCAGGAACAAAAGCATAAGAAGAATAAGGTGAAGAATAACGAACAAAAGGCAAAGGAAAACGAGCAAACAAGAGAAGCGCATAAGGCAAGTGAGGAAATAACAGCAGAAAGACAACGCACTAAAGAAACGGTTGTTATAGCTGGAGATTCGATTATAAAATATGTAAAAGGTTGGGAAGTATCCAACACTGACAGAAACGTAATAGTTAAGTCTTTCTCAGGTGCAACAGTTAATGATATGTCTGATTTCTTAAAGCCCACTGCACGAAAGCAACCCGATAAGCTCATTATCCATGCAGGCACAAACGACATACGCTATTCAAGTCCTAAAGAAATTGCAAAGAAAATTATCGAGTTAGCAGAGAATTTTAAAAAGGATTGCAATGATACTGAAGTCATCATCTCTTCTTTAGTCACTAGATGCGATAGAGAGGAACTTACAACGAAGGTAAATGAGACCAACAATATACTAAAGTCAAGCTGCTTGAAGAAAAAGCTTGCATTTTTAGACAATAGTAGTATTAGTCGCTCTCATTTAAATAGTAGAGGACTGCATTTAAACCGAGAAGGTAGCTCTTTGCTTCAGGCAAACTTTTCATATTTCTTAAGTTCGCATAATTGAAATGAGGACGGGTCGAGGAGGAGTGCTAATGATGCCTGTTTAAATATTCCGAAAACAAGGGGTTTTAAGATGGCTATGCTTAATGTAGCTAGCCTTCCGAAACACCTTGATGAAATCCGATTATTACTTCATGATAAATATCTAGATGTTTTAGCAGTTAATGAAACCCGTTTGGACTCCACTATTTCCGATGGGATTGTTAGCATTGAAGGTTATGACTTGCTACGTGCTGATCGGAATAGAAATGGAGGAGGGGTATGTATTTATATAAGACGTCATATAAATTATGAAAATCGCCTGATCTAATTCCAACAGGCCTTGAAGCTGTCTGTGTGGAAATTAAGCAGGCTAATAGTCAATCTTTTATAGTTTCAAGTATTTATAGACCACCATGTTCCGCTAGTGAAGTGTTTATAAAAATTGAGAGGCTAATCAAATCAATTGATGATGAAAATATAGAATTTTATATTTTGGGAGATTTAAATTGTAATATGCTAGAACCAACTTTGTCCACCACTAGAAGGCTTCAAGACGTTTTGGAATTATATCAGCTTACACAATTAATTAATAACCCTACGCGTATTACCCAGTCTAGCCAATCATTATTGGATGTAGTACTTGCGTCGCTGCCTGAAAAATAATTTTTCAGGTGTAGTCCATCTCGGAATTAGTGATCACAGCCTCATTTATAGTATTCGGAAAATAAGTACAAGAATAAAAACTGATTTACAAGGTTCTGTCGAGTATAGAAATTTTAAGAATTTCAATGTTTCAGGCTTTCTATATGACTTACAAAATATACCTTGGGAAGAAATAAGATTTAAAAGAAATGTAGATGAAATGTGGCGGTTATGGAAAACATTATTTGTAGATGTGCTGGATAAACATGCCCCTGTGAGAGTAAAAAGACTAAGAAAAGGGGGCAATATTCCTTGGGTAAGCCGGGAAGTAAAGGAAAAATTATTTAAAAGAGATGCTCTTAAGCGTAAAGCAATAAAGACAAATAAAGAAGAAGACTGTAGACTATATAAGTCATCTAGAAATGTTGCTAACACTGCTTTGCGCAGTGCTAAAAGAGATTATTATGCAAACAAATTCACAAATAATAAACAGAATCCTAAATATGCTTGGAGAACAATAAACGATATATTAGGTCGAAACAGAAAACAGACTACGATTAATGAAATTAAACTTCCAGGTAAAACTGTTACATCGACCGACGAATTAGTCGACATTTTTAATGATCATTTTAGTAATATTGGCCCAAAGCTTGCTGAGTCTATTCCAAATGACAATGACGTTAGTTTTCGAGATTTTATTACTCAACAAAAATCTAAGACAAAGAACAGTTTCTCATTTCGACCAGTGAGTGTAACATTGGTTTACACTCTTCTAGTTAATTTGTCTACCACCAAAGCGACTGGAATGGATAAAATTTCAGCTAAAATTCTACAAGTAGCAGCTCCAGTTATTGCACCTTCTCTTACTGAGATTTTTAATATGTCAATTGACTCGGATCAATTTCCTTCTGATTGGAAAGCTGCAAGGGTTATTCCATTGTTTAAGAAAGGTCAGCGGTCCATGTTGGACAACTATAGACCGATATCAATCCTTCCTGTAGTAAGTAAACTTATGGAAAGAATTATGTATGATCAAATGTATGAGTATCTTAACCAGAATAATCTTTTCTCAAAACACCAATTTGGTTTCAGACCTTATCATTCCACAACTACTACATTATTGGATTGTACGAACGAATGGTATACCAACATGGACCGTGGGCTGTATAACTTAGTTATTTTTCTTGACCTAAAAAAAGCATTCGATACAGTCGACCACGAAATACTGTTAAGTAAGTTTGAAATGTATGGTTTCCAAAGGAAAGCATTAAATCTTTACGTTGCTATTTGACGCACCGAACTCAAAGTTGTCAATTGGCCAGTATACTCGGTGGAGAAAGAAATCATTTGTGGCATTCCTCAGGAAGTATACTCGGCCCTCTCTTATTTATTATGTATATAAATGATTTGCCAAGCTGCCTAGAACGCACAACTCCAAGAATGTTTGCTGATGATACTAACTTAACGGCAGTAGGCAGAACAATTAGTGAGGCGGAAGAGAGGGCGAGCGTAGACATGAGGAATGTTCAGAAATGGCTTTGTGCAAATAAACTAAGTCTAAATATAATGAAAACCGAGTATGTTGTAATTGGAACACGACATAAAATAAGTAATATTGATACCCATCAAGGAGTTAAAATAAATAATCAATTGATTAAAAAGTTAAAAATACCAAAGCTCTTGGAGTTGAATTAGACGAAAACTTGAGTTGGGAAAAACACATTAACCATATTAGCAGTAAAATATCATCAGGTATTGGGGCTATTAAAATGAGGGAGTATGTCGAACAAGACATTTTGATAAAAGTTTATAATGCCTTAATCCAACCTTATTTTGATTATTGCTGTGAAGTATGGGATACACTTAATAAAGGCCTAAGCGAACGTCTACAGAAATTCCAAAACAGAGCGGCTAGGTTGATCATGAACTTAAAAAATGAACATGGTCAGTCTATTTTGGCACGAAAATCTCTAGGCTGGGTAACACTTGAAGAGCGTAGGGCACAAATGAAAGCCAGGCTCATGTACAAGACAGTTAATGGTTTAGCCCCCCAACGACTATGCGAAGCTTTCCAAAATCTGAATACCATTCATGACCATAATCTGAGAGGTTCTTCAACAAGGTTTTATATTCCAAGACCAAAAACGGAATCCTTAAAAAAAAGCTTCCAATATTGTGGGGCTAAACTATGGAATCAGATACCTGAAGAGATACGCAATTCGGTATCGTATAATTCGTTCTGTAAAAAGCTATCTTCCTCGACCTTAATCTCGACTTAAAGTAGTAGTTAATTTTTTGTCTAAATAGGTATATAATTGTATTTGTTATGTATGTAATATTAGAGCTAGTATATAAATAATAATTTGTAAGTACACATCCCTTTTGGAAATCAGCTTTTGCTGAAAAGGCCAATGTGTTTAAATAAAGTTGATCTATCTATCTATCTATCTATTGTTTTTTAAGATACAAGGTTGAAAAGTGAAACACGGGATTCAACGAATGATTTTTGTTTTTCTAGTGACTTACCTGAAGTATTTGATAAACTTTAGTAGTTTGCCTTGACGTTTTTCATGTAGCCAAAAAATTTTCGATTGTTTCCCCTGACCACCAATCAATTAAAAGTACGGAGTTGCTTCATCCGACCACATGCACCTTTCCTCTGTTAGTTTTTCAAGGAATACGCATGCGTAATTAGTTTTAAGGCCGCGTGCCATATTTCAAGCCGGCCGAGATTACCATGAGGCGGTCTCGGTCCGCAAAATCTGTTGGTACGCGTCCGCTTAATTTTGCGTTTACACTGCAAAAATTAGGAGTACCGTGCCAAAAAAAATTGGTCCGCGTACCCAGGGGTCGATAACTTTTTTGTGTACCTGGGACCGCAAAAACTATTTGAAAATGTGCCTGCAAAATATCTCCATAAAAATGCGAAATCATAACGTGTTGAGCCATGAATTGCTATATTCGGCTGACTAGGCTCAGCCCATTATTGTTTTATGTACTTTCTCTGCCATCATTAACTACTATTATTATACATTGTAGTCACTGCGTGTCTTCTGATTGGCTAATTGCTTACAGTTAAATATGGGAATCACGCAACCTACAGATAACTGAGTTATCTGCTAGCAGATAACTCAGTTATCTGTAGGTTGAGCCAGCAGTACGTACTTTTTTAGCGAGCGGCAGCTGTACATACAAGAATAAAAACAAGAAAAAACAACATGAATAAACGATGTCTTTTTGAAAGTTTTTGCGTAAAAAATACACTCTTTTGAAACTTTTATCAGAACTATAGTAAGTAAATTAGATTTCTAATATTTTGTCGTTCTTGTTTTATTTTTATAATTGGTTTTTACCCCAATATTTTAGAACCAAACGTTGTTTTGTGCGACAGAATTTAAATCGTTGTTTATCGAAGGAGTTTAATGACAATGCAATGTATAATAAAACAATTATTGAATTCGGTTTTTGTTATATCCGGAATTATCAAGGTCTCGGTAAGTGTTATCAGTCTCAGTCTTCGGCTTCGCCTGATAACACTTACGTTGACCTTGATAATTCCGGATATCACAAAAACCTCATCCAATAATTGTTAATTAATAATAATGACTAAAGTTATTTGTCCATAACTGGCAGCTTTGATGTTTCTTTTAACTTTCCATCAATGAATTATAACAAGTCTTACAAAATGTGCCTGCAAGTTGTTCATTTCTGAAATGTGCCTGCGACCGTCGGTCCCAGCGGTCCCCACTTTATTTACCCCTGCGCGTACCATAATTTAAAGATTGCCGTTCCAATATAGTCTAGATATTTAAAGATAGTCTATTAATTAAAGGCGGGGATGACCGAAGCTTGGTTGTGACGTTAGAATAGTCACACTTAGCGTAACAACAAGTTAAAGCTCAGACGTTGGTTCTTCCATAGCAGTTTAAACTACAGTAGTTACATATTTTGGACGGAAACTTTGAGGTTGGCACTGCAATTGCAGCGACAACTAGTTGGAGTTCTTGCAGAAGAGCTTTGAGGTTGAAACTGCATTTGTAACGACAACTAGTCGGAATTTTTGCAGAAGAGCTTTGATGTTGGCACTGCAATTGCAGCGACACCTATAGTTAGAAATTTTGCATGCAAGTTTCGAGGTTAGCATTGCAACTGCAGCGACAACTAGTCAGAATTTTTGCAGAAAAGTTTTTATTTGATGTTGGCACTGCAATTGCAGCGATGCTGTTGCGCATTTGTTGACAAAATTTAAAATATTGGCAAAATTTCGCCTGTTTTTGTCTAAATAGAATATTTTACTTTGACTTTACAGATTGATAGTAAACCACGATAATAGGTTATTGACATAGTCGTAGATATTAAAAGTGATCTTTCAGCATATCAATAAGCGCTAGCGGTGGATAACCTTCGTATACGACTTTGGATATTGCTGTAAATAACGGGAAGCTGAAAGGGGACAAAAATATAGTTTTAGTAGTTTTACTTCTTTCTATTTGACAATCCTTATTCAGATAGGCTTTTACATAGACCATTTGCAGAATTACTGGAGCGCACTATATACACGCATAGCCTCCTGCCTCTTCCACAGGTGAAATGCGGGCAATGCCTGCCTGGTGTACAGGCGTGCGCAAAGGTAAATGGGAAGGTGAAATTGTGACAAGCGACTGGCGACGGGGCAGCATAGCTTCGGCTTCATCCTTTTGAATACCGGCAGAAACTTCAAACATTACGCGTAGGACTGAATATAAAAAAATCAAAGAATGAAGTCGAGACTATGCGTATATAATGCTATACGCTCTAGTAATTCTGCAAATGGTCTATGTATTGCTCAAAAATTGATGTACAGTTTGAACGACGAGATTATAAAGAGAAGCATGTGACATGTATGCTTTCACATACAACACACAAGTACAACACAAGCATGTAGACTTCGCAGAGCCGATAACGACTTAGTACACAGTTAAAAAAATGTTTGAAAAACAATATCTCTTTCCCGAAATGTGTCTTACATTACCTTTCTGTCAATTCCTTTTCTTTTAGTATTCTATACAGCTCATGTAGTGTGTGTGGTCCTTGAAGTTTCTGACCATTTAAGATCTCCTTCTCAATAACTTCAAAACTCTAGACAAATGCACATGAATAAACAATTAGAAGGCTCGAATGTTTTTGCAACGGACATTACGAATTGCTTTAATTTATGATCGCATACATAAGCCAATATGAGACATACACCCTATATATTCCTATATGTACCGTCATCTACCGTTATCTACTGTCATATAGTGTTATCTACTGTTATCTATCATCATCTAGTGTCATTTACTGTCATCTTGCAGTGTCATCTACTGTCACCTAGTGTCACCTAGTGTCACCTAGTGTCATCTACTGTCATCCAGTGTCATCTATCGTCAGCTACCGAATCAGAACACCTTGTGAATTCTGGAAACTTGCTTTGTGTGTGTGGGGGGGGGGGGCAGGGGGGTCAACATCTCCCGCCTCCCGTACCTCCTCTTCTGCCTCCCGTACCTTTTTGCGAATTGTCTCCCGCCTCCCGCCCTTTTTCTACTAACTTGGCTATGTTGCTATATTAAGCCGTCCTATCTAATGTTGCTCATGACTTGGATCGAGTTTCGGTTTAACAGCCAATACGCCGAAACTTTGTGGCAAGTTAATTGTTCATTGTAGTCATTGTAGATCCTACTGACTTGCTCATAGGCTGCAAAAGAGTTTTTTATACAAAGAATCTTCAAAACAATTCAGTACAATTCAGTTACTCAAAAATTCCTTAGATTTCCTTGATTCCTTTTTTCGTCCTTTTTCCCTCCTTGAAACTCCTTTTTTCGGTCAAAATATCCTTAAAAAAGGAAATTTCCTTGAATGTGGAAACACGCCGACAGAACTCCAACCACCTGCGGATGTAAGTCGAATGCCATTTATAGACATTAAAAAGGACTAAAAAATGCCTCCGATGACTGTCATGACTGACGATAAAGTTTAATGCCAGTTAAAATAGTGAATAGTCAACATTGTTTGGTTCTGATTTTTGATAGTTTGCTTAAAGAGGGACTCTTCTCCCGCCTCCCGCCCTCGCATGACTCCCGCATCCCGCTCCGTCTCCTCCCGCTTCCCGCCCATCTCCCGCCCTTATTCTCCCGGGTTCCCGCCCCCCCACTGCTTTGTTCGCAAGATATTTTGGGCAGAATTTCGATTACCGGTCTAAGACCGCCGATGCTGTATATAACTATGTATACATATATAGGGCGACTTCAAGATAGAAATATGTTACAGTAGGTGTTAATGATTCCATTCCCAAGGAGCTGTTGTTGCATCACACAAGAGACCAATTACAGAGTTTAAGAGGTTGCCATGCAAGTTTACCACTCGTTAGAGAGTAGTCCTAGTAGCAAGAACGAAGAGACAAACATTGTTTATACGGTCAATATTTAATCACGATCATCCACATAACAACAGCTTAGAAATCGAAATAAACAAAGATAATGCCGAAGGAAGCTACGAAGAAAAATACGAAGAGACCAACAGCTACTACGGATGTCATCGAAATGTTAACAAGTTCCGAAAATCACACGATCACAACGCCCTTAAATCGTTACACCTCGGCCCATAAACATGCATGTTTTGATTTTAAAACTTTACTGTTTTTCTTGCTGAGGGCGAAGTGTTCGTTGCATTATACGAGTTTGTCATAGTATAATACTGTTTCAAAATGCTCTCTAGAAGATTTGGAAGAGTAAAAGCTATCAGAATATACAAAAAGAAGCATCAAAATATACAAAAATATTCATACGCGAGTAAGACATTAAAAGCTTTAATGACTTCGGATTTATAAATAGAAATGAAACGTGTGACAATTTCTGCATGTTTGTGGGAGGGGCAACGAATGCTTTTGGGCGTAGCAGTCGTACGGATTTTTCGAGGTTTGAACACTTCGGTGACATCAGTAATAGTGTTTATGTGCTTGCTATAACTCTACCATTCATATGACACGTGAGAGTTTTCCACATTCTACAAGAACGTATGACGATGAACGTCATGTAAAAAACAATATCATACAGAAGACACGAACAAGCTAAGAAGCGAGAATACGGACAACGAATTAGGGACGTGGAACGTGGCGTATATTCACTCCTCTTGTAGCATGGGAAGAGAAGCAACAACGTTTTACAAACGTCTTGCAGATATGATATAGCTAGGAAAAGACAACATCATTATCCAGCTGTGAACAGATAGCTAAGGTGCGGGATCTCCTTCGCATCCCAAAAAACGTCCATCATAAGTGTATTCAGGGCAGCATGTAGATTCTCTTTTCATCGTCACATCTACGGGTCAGGTATCACCCTCGCATGTGTTTGAAATTTTATGTCGTTGAAATTAATATGTGGTTGAAATTTATTACTGTGAATACATCCGTATACAGGTTGTATTTCACAAATACCATATCCCAGATATTAAAAATTTGGCTTCAACAACAAGGCCTCGTCTTTTCATAGGGCGATCTCCATGAGGGACGTGCTCCAAGACTGTAAGACTTCTGTAACGTCTATACCTCCTAAAAAGTTAATACGGCGGTTGACTGTTGTGTAAAACTACCTGAAAAATACAATGATAACTTCGACGTTTCGAGCGAAGGCTCTTCGTCTGGAAGTTAGTAGAATGGGTCGGGGGAAAAACATGTGCTTTTATAGTGAATACAAAAGCAATCACGTGATAAAAAATAAACCAATCAGATAGATTTAATCAAAACAAACTATAAACAAAATATGGAAATCACATCACAAAATATGTTAGCATATAAGGAGCAGCGAACAAAGATAACAAAGCAAGAAAGACAGAAAACAAGGAACGAAATATTAGATAAGGTGAGATGTAGAGTATCTGCTGATGGCAGACATAAACAGATAGGAGTTAAATGTAAGAGAGGCGCTCATTAATGCCGAGAGGATGAATGGTGCCATCGAGAGGATGAATTGTTAGTGTCAGTGAATGGTTGACAGCGAATAGACTTACTCTAAACCAGACTAAAACAGAATTCATATTAATTGGCTCTCGTCAAAGAATCAATACTTTTAATTCGATGCCTTCTTTGGCACTTAATAACATTCCAGTTAAACAAGTATCTCATACAAAATCACTTGGTATGCATATTGACGAGAACTTGTCCTGGAATGTTCGCATTGATAAACTGTGTAAAAAAAGTTGCCTCCAGCATAGGTGCTCTAAAGCGAGTAAAGCTATTTGTTAATTCCTTTACATTGCAAATGATATTCAATAGTCTGGTTCAACCTTATTTCGACTATTGTTCCGTAGTCTGGGATAGCTGTGGTAGTACCCTGGCGGATAGATTACAAAAACTTCAAAATCGTGCTGCCAGGGTGTTAACTTCAGCTAGTTGTGAAACAAGTGTCGATTATCTACTGGAAAAACTTGGATGGAAAGATCTGAAATCTCAGCGCAAAATTGCCAAGGCTACCATGGTGTATAAATCTTTAAATGGCTTAGCGCCAGATTATCTCGCACAGATGTTTACTGATCGCAGTAGCATTACGAATTATACGTTGAGAGACACCAGTGACAAATTAGCTCTGCCGCATCCTCACACCAATTACCTGAAAAATAGTTTCAGTTAGAGTGGAGCGGTACTATGGAACTCCCTCCCAACTGAGATGGGGCAGGCTAATACCTTATCCCAATTTAAGATGTACTACAGCAACCTTATTCGATAATTTAAAATTTTTAATTGTATATATCACGGCACTCATGGAAACCAGGTATATTTTATGTTTGTAAGTTTTATTAGTATTGTGTAACTTCTGTAACTTAGTAATCTTGTATTCCTTTGTAAATCCTGATGAGTCCACCGTGACTAAATAAAGTTCACTTCTTCATTCCAGGAAGACTGGTAAGTATTTTAAACCATCTTCGCGGAAATAAATTGTATGGAATATTTTGTATAATTTGTATTACAAAACTAGATGTTAGTATTAACGAAGCGTTGTAATAATACTCGCTTCGAAATAATACTAATAAATAACTAATAAAATGATTTTTTTCACACTTTTTAAGAAAATACATTTTGAAGTTTTTTACGACCCGCGACCTTTTAATCGCGATACGCGTCCTTTTACCCGCGTCCTTTTACCCGCGTCCTTTTACCCGCGTCCTTTTACCCGCGTCCTTTTACCCGCGTCCTTTTACCCGCGTCATTTTACCCGCGTCCTTTTACCCGCGACTTAAAACCGGCGACACGCGACTAGTAGTCAAACTCTGAAAAGGATCTTGGCAGGCGTTCATTTCGCCTCTCCGCTCAAATTTCTCTTTACGTCCCCCCCCCCACCTCTATTTTCTTCTCACCTCGCGCGCTGTCAAAAAAAGCGCGCGCTCTAAACAAAACCCGCTCCCAAAACAAAACTCCCTCTCCCGCAATAGAACGCCTGCCACGCAGGCTAGAGTCCGGAGATGAAAGTACAATTGCATGCAACGTGCACTAATAGTGCTCCAAATGTCCCATGCTTTTGTTGTACAGTAACGTACCTAAAACGTCTCTAAACGCACAAAAATATCAAATAGTGCTTGGTATATATAGGAGTTAACCTTGCATGCGTAATCGTTAGACGTATATTCATCTGTAATCCAAACAGGCAACAACCTATTAAACTTTGTACAGTGTGCGATAAAATGCTAAAGTATATCGACGGTAGGTCTGTTCTTGCTTTTTCTATAGTCTTTAGAGATTAAACATTAACAACTGCGATATGCCAACGAAATAAAAGCAAAGTTCACTTTTGCTGAAGCCGACGGCGAGATTAGTGCAGCTCTATTGCATGCTGTATGTCATAATTAAGTGCATCTCTTGTCTTATCAGTCTTCTTAGACAACTGAATACACTTTACGACTTACAATCTGCGATTAGACATGACAACTTGCATGCAACGTACATGTGTGAGAAGGTAAGGAACGAATATGGTCTGTTTTCATATACTTCCTGTAATATACTGTAAGTTTCTGGAAGTTCATTATGCAATATATTTTTAGATTTTGCCTTCATGGACTTGACAGTACGCTCTCACCAGAGAATACACTTGTGGATGCATGGAATAGCTCTCAACATTACCACCTTTTCCTGTTTTAGTTTGATATAGAATTGCAATACTCATGCCATATCGGAAAATAACTATAACATAAATTAAAATAACATGCAGCAAGCGGGAGTTTGGGTTTTGGTTGAGGGTCGAGGGTGGAAGGTCGAGGTCGAGGGTGGAAGGTCGAGGGTCGAATGTCGAGGGTCGAAAAATTGATTTCAATGGTGTAAAAACTTTTAAAAACTATACTTTTGTCAATTTACAGAACTTATTTTCGTAAATATTAACACGAAATATTGATCAGTAAGTTAAATTAATGATATTAAATTTAGATTTTATAGTTGTTGTTAAATTGACACGGCCGCGGTCATAACTAAAAATAGTTATCAGAAACTAGTTCAAAAATAGTTATGACCGCGGCCTTGTCAATTTAACAACTATAAAATCTTAATTTAGTATAATTAATTTAACTTACTGATCAATATTTCGTGTTAATATTTACGAAAAGAAGTTCTGTAAATTGACAAAAGTATAGAAAGCCGACCTCGACTTTCGACCCTCGACATTCGACCTCGACTTTCGACCCTCGACCTCCCACCCTCGACCTTCCACCCTCGACCCTCGACCAAAACCCAAACTCAGCAAGCGGTATAGCGTACGGTTAACCTGTTAGAAAATACGTTCACGACTGCGGTATATCGTAGCCACTGTTTTCTGGATGCCGCCAATCCTACCGTTACCGGTGTTGATTGTTATTGCTATTTTTTTATTGCGTAGGAACAACCTGCATGACTATATGTTATTAAAGAAAAAACGATTAAAGGCAAATATATACGTACTATGGTTTTACAAATTCAAACCGGTTTCAGCAAAAAGTGAAATTACTATATGTTTAACGTTTCACTTGCTAAATTTTGGTTAATTATAAGTCATTTAGATAAAGCTCATGCATCCGATATCTACTCTATAGTGTAGTGTACGTTGATAATCTGGCATGTCATAGGCGGCGGGAGATTGATTTGGATGCGGGGGCTAGACAAACTCTGTGGAGGCCAAGGGTCATGTTGCCCCGGAAAATTTTGAAATCTGGAGTTTCTACGATGCCATTCTGACGTACAGAAACGTACTAGTTCATATTGTTCATTTTGCATTTCAGGCAACGAAATATCAGACACCTTCATATTAATTTCTCCCATGGTTTTTCTCTTTCTTCAATTAATGTTTTCCTATTTCCGCATTCTTTCGCGTAGCAAGCTTTTCGTCGTTGTTGCGCAGTCCCTTACATTGACGATGTCATGGGATGCCCGTATAGGCTATATTTAATCGTGAACTTTGCAGAAAGCTAAATATTTAACCAAAAATCTTAATCACAAAATTCTTGTGCTGAGGACAATGCGTTGAAAAATAATAGTCATTTGCTGAAGAACTTGTACACTGAATTCTGGAAACTAATTATGCACTTAAATCAAGAATCCGGGTGTAACTATAGTTAGATACTCGTTGCTTTTGACCAATGAACTCAAATTATATTTGGATGTAAGGCCCTCAATTTTGGGATGCACTCAGTTGTTTTCATATTGTGTACTTGTTTGATGTTTATAATTTTATAAAATAGTGAGTTCAAGGAGGGATTATACCGAATAAGCTTTCTGATAATCATCTTGTCCATTAAGCTATGTCGCACGACTAACATATGGCTATTTTAAATTACTTCGTGCATCAGTGTATAATAATAAATAGACCTTACTACAAAAAAGTGTAAGAGTCTGGGTTTTTGTCGATGGTCAGAGGTCGAGTGTGGAAGGTCGAGGTCGCATATCGAGGGTCGAATGTCGAGGTCGAGGGTCGAAAGTCGAGGTCGAAAAATTGATTTCATTGGTACTGTTGAATTTGAGTAGAATGCTGAATGGTGTAAAAACTTTTAAAAACTATACTTTTGTCAATTTACAGAACTTCTTTTCGTAAATATTAACACGAAATATTGATTAGTAAGTTAAATTAATGATACTAACTTTAGATTTTATAATTGTTGTAAATTGACAAGGCCGTGGTCATAATTAAAAATAGTTATGAAAATAGTTATGAAAATAGTTATGAAAATAGTTCAAAAATAGTTACGACCGCGGCCTTGTCAATTTAACAACAATTATAAAATCTAAATTTAGTATCATTAATTTAACTTGACCTCGACATTCCACCCTCGACCCTCGACCTCTGACCCTCGACCCTCGAAGTGTAAGGATTATACTGGAATTAATGAATAATTTATATTTAAAATGCTAATATGATTACAACTGATTACAGTAATTAAAAGTACCATGGCCTAGCAAAGTACCATGGCCTATCTTTTCACCTATATTTATGGTTACGTCTTCCTGTATATTATGATTAAAAACAAAAGTGCTCATTGGTTCTTAAAGGAGTGAATAGAATGATCTTTAGGGAATTAGTAGGCAGGTTGGGATCTTAAATTTCAAAATTATCTCAACGTATTGTATGCGTTCTAAGTAGAAGATTACTGAGCTTAGGCTCAACAGTAGAGGGAAAACGTCCATAAAACATTCATGGATTGCTAGTTGTCTATCATTAAAAACTGCGTTTCTTTCACAAGTGAACAACAAGGTAAATTTACCCCCCTTAATTCTAAAAACGAATAATAGGGGGGGGGGTTCAATACAAACGGCAACGACAGTGATACATTAAATAGTAACAATATTTTTATCAACAGATTGATAGTAAAACACGATAATAGGTTATTGACACCGTCATAGATATTAAAAGTGATCTTTCAGCATATCAATAAGCGCTGGCGGTGGATAACCTTCGTATACGACTTTGGCTATTGCTGTCTTGCAATCGCGGCTAGGTATGTAAATCACGTTTCACGACACAAAAATCCGTAATTTCACATTTCACGGGAACAAATATTGGCAATTAACGACTCACGAAAATACCATTCTCAGGGTCCCTTAAAATATACATATACATTAATTAAAACACATTTTGTCTACATAACTGGACAACAGACGACACGAGTGACATTTTACACAGACAGTTTTGAACGTTTGTGGGACATTAATGTCATATATAAGTTCAGTCATTGCGTGATAATATTTCAACAAGTATGATTTAAATTGGCCAATGGTAACGTCAGCTTCGCGGATATGTGGTGGTAAGAAATTATAGGTTCTAGGAGTTCTATTGAACAAGCTATTTTGAAAAGTGTTTACTCTTGGAACGTTTATTGTTATATTGCTACTTGAACTACGCCTGGTGACACGATTACTTTACTTTACACCAATATTGGGATCATTTGACTTCATAGCTTTAAAAAAAATGCATCAAATCCAGAAAATACATCAAATCCAAATCATGCCAGTAACACAAAGGAAGTAAATATAAGCATCTCCTAAGTATATAATATAAGTAACACAAAAGAAGTATATATAAGCATCTCCTAGTATAGTGTAAACTGATTTAGGAGTATCTGATTAAAGATTAAAGATTAAATATAACTCTGTTAATAGCAGCCGGTCTTTGTAAGGGGCGGCCATTAGAAAAGTGATGGGGGCGGGGGGTGGGGTAAAAACAAATGAAAGGGAAAAAATCATGCAAGATCAAATTTGCAAAAAAAAATTCCTGCAGTGCGAAGTAAAAAATTCTGTCTTGATGGAATATATTAAAAAGCTGTCACTTTAAAAAATGCAAGAAATCAAGCCACAGAGGCTCAAGAATTCAAAAAATGTCTGAGAGAGGACCCACCTACAGCCTCATACGCCTCACCACCTCTTCGTTTAAAGGTATGTTTTATATCTCCTAATATACAATAACTTGGAAACAAGCAGGAAATAAAAAGAAAAATTCGGGCAAGTCGATCCCACCCCCTCCATCACTTTCTAATGTTCCGCCCCTGACATGTTTTAGATCGAAACTGTAGGGACAAGATAAATCTCTTTGCACGCCGTAGAACTTTCTCGATATCAAAGATAAGCGAGACAGACTGTGGTGACCAGACTTGTAAGCTGCACGCGAAGTGACTTCGAACTAACGTTTTACAAAGTGAAGCGCGTATACAGGGATCGTGCATGTTGATAGAAGATCTTCTTACAAACCCCAGCGTTCTGTTGGTTTTCGCACATACACGGCAGCAACTTGCTGGCTCCATTTGAGATCCGCAGCGATCAAAACGCCGAGATCTTTTTGCACAGCCTGTTTTCCGATAAGCGAAGTGTTGGTATGATCGTCTTTGATTAAGTCATAGGATGACTGCACGGAATTCACATTTCTTGCCACCGTGACAGCACCACATTTGGACTGGTTTACGGTCATACGCCAGATCGATATTCGACGCCACAGGTTGATTTTATGAAATCGCATTGGAGATGTTTAACGTCCTCTGCTGTTCTTATGGCACGATGACACTTAATATCATCAGAAAACAGTGCTACAGACGGTGCAGTTGTCCGCTGTTGATGTAGGTCATTCACGTACATAAGAAACAATAGAGGACCAAGGATTGAACTTTGAGGAACAACGGGGATTGGTAGCGATATCTTGCCCAGGACGATGACTTTCTGACGGCGGTCTGTAAGGTATTTTTAATTCTTCTCTTTGTACGTAGAATGCATGGAAAACTTAGTTCTCCTTTATTTTGTTATAGCTATGTACATTCTTTAATATATAGAAAAAGAATCTACTACCAATCTACTACCGATATTAAATTCATATCAGGCATATGGACAAAATCATCAGATTTTCTAGATTTTGAAAGCATCCAGCACAATCATGCAAGATTGTTACCTCTCATTTTTATTCTTTGAAAGTACTTTCCGGCTAAAATTATAATGGTTTATCAAAGTTTCAAAGAGTGTTATTGGCAAAGCTATTCATTATTGAACTAGCAACATATGAAAAGAAAAGTTTGTTTTTGCTTTATCTTGTGCGTTTTAGGGGAAATCCCTTTGAAGCCATGCAGGGAATGTCCCTTCGCATTGGTTATAATTTATTCGTTTTCGGGTGATGCAATATAAATAGAACAGATGCTGTTGTTAAAAACATGAAGTTTCCTTATTGTGTGCACATATATTGAACACAAACAAAATATATCTATCGTATCAACAAATACTGGTCTCAATACGTATAGATTTAAGTCAAAGTGTATATTATTTGTGTTATCAGGCACCGAATATCATTGTTCAATTAAGCAGAAAATTGCGACTTCTGTTTGTAGAATGTAGGGAAAATTTATTTCTCCCTAATTTTGTTATAGCTATATAACATTAATATATAGAAAGAGGAATTTATCAATCTACTACCGATATTAAATTCATATCAGGCATATGGACAAAATCATCAAATTTTCTAGATTTTGAAAGCACCAGCACAATCATGTAGATATGAGAGTCGTCACCTCCCATTTTTATTCTTTTCAAATTTGAAAGTACTTTCTAAAATTATAATAGTATATCAAGTTTGAAGAGTGTTATTGGCAAAGCTATTTTCCTTTAAATTAGTTTCTATCGCAACATATGAAAACCAAATTTTGTTTCTGCTTTGTCTGCTGCGTTTTCGGGGAAATCCCTTTGAAGCCATGGAATGTCCCTTCGCATTGGTTTTAATTTATTCGTTTTTGGGTGATGCAATATTACAGTACATGCAGATTCTGTTAGTAAAAACATGAAGTTTCCTTATTGTGCGCACATATATATTGAACAAACAAAAATTGTCCATCGGCGCATCGCATCAACAAATAGTCTCTATACGGATAGACTTAAATCAAAGTGTAACTATATTTTGTTTTATCATGCACCGAATACATGTATCATGCTTAAGTTGCAGAAAATTGCGACAGGTGGTCTTCTGTTTGTAGAATGTAGGGAAAATTTATAGCTACATCCTTAATATATAAAAATTTATCAATCTACTACCGATATTAAATTCGTATCAGGCATATGGACAAATCCATCAGATTTTCTAGATTTTGAAGGCAAATAGCATAGATATGGGAATTGTCTCCTCCCCATATTTATTGTTTTCAAATTTGAAAGTACTTTCCAAAATTATAATAGTATATCAAGTTTGAAGAGTGTTATTGGCAAAGTATTTTCCTTCAATTAGTTTTTATCGCAACACATGAAAACCAAATTTTGTTTCTGCTTTGTCTGCTGCGTTTTCGGGGAAATCCCTTTGAAGCCACGGAATGTCCCTTCGCATTGGTTTTAATTTATTCGTTTTCGGGTGATGCAATATTACATTACATGCAGATTCTGTTAGTAAAACCTTGTTAGGTTCATATATATTGAACAAACAAAATGTGTCCATCGCCCATCGGCGCATCGCATCAACAAATGGTCTCCATACGGATAGACTTAAATGAAAGTGTATATTTTTTGTGTTATCGAACACCGGATATCATGTGATCACTGCATGATCAAATGCTAATGAATCACATGATGCATCTGCTATTTATAAATTCTTGTATTGGTTTTAATCAATCCATTCTCTTGCTGCTTTTCAGGAAGATAAGACTGAAGTGCCATCGACATTTTTGGGACGCAACCCTTCCATGTAAAATCTTGAAGATAAGGTTTGTAACGTTACGTGTTCTGTACTCTGTTGTGTTATATTAATTCATGGTAAATTATTTATACTATATGTATAGCTATACCCGAAGTTGTCCGTTGTCAGTTAGCAGAAAATTGCGACAGTGTAATTCTTCTGTTTGTACGTAGAATCTAAGGAGAACTTAGTTCCCCCTTATATATTTTGTTATAGCTACATTCTTTAATTTATAAAAAGAGGAGTTTATCAATCTACTACCGATATTAAATGCATATCAGGCATATGGATAAAATCATCAGATTTTCTAGATTTTGAAGGCACCAGCACAATCATGTAGATATTGAGAGTCGTCACCTCCCATTTTTATTCTTTTCAAATTTGAAAGTACTTTCTAAAATAATAATAGTATATCAAGTTTGAAGAGTGTTATTGGCAAAGTATTTTTCTTCAATTGGTTTCTATCGCAACATATGAAAACCAAATTTTGTTTCTGCTTTGTCTGCTGCGTTTTCGGGGAAATCCCTTTGAAGCCATGGAATCTCCCTTCGCATTGGTTTTAATTTATTCGTTTTCGGGTGATGCAATATTACAGTATACATGCAGATTCTGTTAGTAAAAACATGAAGTTTCCTTATTGTGCGCACATATATATTGAACAAACAAAATATGTCCATCGGCGCATCGCATCAACAAATAGTGTCTATACGGATAGACTGAAATCAAAGTGTAACTATATTTTGTTTTATCAGGCACCGAATATCATTGTTTAATTAGCAGAAAATTGCGACAGGTGGTCTTCTGTTTGTAGAATGTAGGGAAAATTTATAGCTAACGTCTTTAATATATAAAAAGAGGAGTTTATCAATCTACTACCGATATTAAATTCGTATCAGGCATATGGACAAATCCATCAGATTTTCTAGATTTTGAAGGCAAATAGCATAGATATGGGAATTGTCTCCTCCCCATATTTATTGTTTTCAAATTTGAAATTACTTTCTGAAATTATAATAGTTTATCAAAGTTTCAAAGAGTGTTATTGGCAAATCTATTTTGCGTGAATTAGTTTCTATCGCAACATGTGAAAGCAATGAATATTGTTTCTAATTTGGCATCCTAGCTGCGTTTTCGTCTTTTCGGGGAAATCTCTTTTAAGCCGGGAATATCCCTTCGCATTGGTTATATATACAGGGTGTATAAAAAAACCGGACAAATTTTTTGAAATTGCTCTACTACCGATATTAAATTCATATCAGGCATATGGACAAAATCATCAAATTTTCTAGATTTTGAAAGCACCAGCACAATCATGTAGATATGAGAGTCGTCACCTCCTATTTTTATTCTTTTCAAATTTGAAAGTACTTTCTAAAATTATAATAGTATATCAAGTTTGAAGAGTGTTATTGGCAAAGCTATTTTCCTTTAAATTAGTTTCTATCGCAACATATGAAAACCAAATTTTGTTTCTGCTTTGTCTGCTGCGTTTTCGGGGAAATCCCTTTGAAGCCATGGAATGTCGCTTCGCATTGGTTTTAATTTATTCGTTTTCGGGTGATGCAATATAAATACAACAGATGCTGCTGTTAAAAACATGAAGTTTCGTTATTGTGTGCACATATACTGAACACAAACAAAATATATCTATCTCATCAGATTTTCTAGATTTTGAAGGCACCAGCACAATCATGTAGATATTGAGAGTCGTCACCTCCCATTTTTATTATTTTCAAATTTGAAAGTACTTTCTAAAATTATAATAGTATATCAAGTTTGAAGAGTGTTATTGGCAAAGCTATTTTCCTTTAAATTAGTTTCTATCGCAACATATGAAAACCAAATTTTGTTTCTGCTTTGTCTGCTGCGTTTTCGGGGAAATCCCTTTGAAGCCATGGAATGTCCCTTCGCATTGGTTTTAATTTATTCGTTTTTGGGTGATGCAATATTACAGTACATGCAGATTCTGTTAGTAAAAACATGAAGTTTCCTTATTGTGCGCACATATATATTGAACAAACAAAATTTGTCCATCGCCCATCGGCGCATCGCATCAAAAAATAGTCTCTAGACGGATAGACTTAATTGAAAGTGTAGCTATATTTTGTTTTATCAGGCACCGAATATCATGTGATCACTGCATGATCAAATGCTAATGAATCACATGATGCATCTGTTATTTATAAATTCTTGTATTGGTTTTAATCAATCCATTCTCTTGCTGCTTTTCAGGAAGATAAGATTAAAGCGCCATCAACATTTTTGGGAAGCAACCCTTTAATGTAAAATCTTGAAGATAAGGTTTGTAACGTTAGGTGTTCTATACTCTGTGTTATATTAATTCATGGTAAATTCTTTATACTATATGTATAGCTATACCCGATAGTTGTCCGTTGTCAATTAGCAGAAAATTGCGACAGTGTAATTCTTCTGTTTGTACGTAGAATCTAAGGAGAACTTAGTTCCCCCTTATATATTTTGTTATAGCTACATTCTTTAATTTATAAAAAGAGGAGTTTATCAATCTACCACCGATATTAAATTAATATCAGGCATATGGACAAAATCATCAGATTTTCTAGATTTTGAAGGCACCAGCACAATCATGTAGATATGAGAGTCGTCACCTCCTATTTTTATTCTTTTCAAATTTGAAAGTACTTTCTAAAATTATAATAGTATATCAAGTTTGAAGAGTGTTATTGGCAAAGCTATTTTCCTTTAAATTAGTTTCTATCGCAACATATGAAAACCAAATTTTGTTTCTGCTTTGTCTGCTGCGTTTTCGGGGAAATCCCTTTGAAGCCATGGATTGTCCCTTCGCATTGGTTTTAATTTATTCGTTTTCGGGTGATGCAATATAAATAGAACAGATGCTGCTGTTAAAAACATGAAGTTTCCTTATTGTGTGCACATATACTGAACACAAACAAAATATATCTATCTCATCAGATTTTCTAGATTTTGAAGGCACCAGCACAATCATGTAGATATTGAGAGTCGTCACCTCCCATTTTTATTCTTTTCAAATTTGAAAGTACTTTCTAAAATTATAATAGTATATCAAGTTTGAAGAGTGTTATTGGCAAAGCTATTTTCCTTTAAATTAGTTTCTATCGCAACATATGAAAACCAAATTTTGTTTCTGCTTTGTCTGCTGCGTTTTCGGGGAAATCCCTTTGAAGCCATGGAATGTCCCTTCGCATTGGTTTTAATTTATTCGTTTTTGGGTGATGCAATATTACAGTACATGCAGATTCTGTTAGTAAAAACATGAAGTTTCCTTATTGTGCGCACATATATATTGAACAAACAAAATTTGTCCATCGCCCATCGGCGCATCGCATCAAAAAATAGTCTCTAGACGGATAGACTTAATTGAAAGTGTAGCTATATTTTGTTTTATCAGGCACCGAATATCATGTGATCACTGCATGATCAAATGCTAATGAATCACATGATGCATCTGTTATTTATAAATTCTTGTATTGGTTTTAATCAATCCATTCTCTTGCTGCTTTTCAGGAAGATAAGATTAAAGCGCCATCAACATTTTTGGGAAGCAACCCTTTAATGTAAAATCTTGAAGATAAGGTTTGTAACGTTAGGTGTTCTATACTCTGTGTTATATTAATTCATGGTAAATTCTTTATACTATATGTATAGCTATACCCGATAGTTGTCCGTTGTCAATTAGCAGAAAATTGCGACAGTGTAATTCTTCTGTTTGTACGTAGAATCTAAGGAGAACTTAGTTCCCCCTTATATATTTTGTTATAGCTACATTCTTTAATTTATAAAAAGAGGAGTTTATCAATCTACTACCGATATTAAATTCATATCAGGTATATGGACAAAATCATCAGATTTTCTAGATTTTGAAGGCACCAGCACAATCATGTAGATATGAGAGTCATCACTTCCCATTTTTATTCTTTTCAAATTTGAAAGCACTTTCTAAAATTATAATAGTATATCAAGTTTGAAGAGTTTCTATCGCAACATATGAAAACCAATTTTATTTCTGTTTTGTCTGCTGCGTTTTCGGGGAAATCCCTTTGAAGCATTTGTTTTAATTTATTCGTTTTCTGGTGATGCAATATTACTGTACATGCAGATTCTGTTGGTAAAAACATGAAGTTTCCTATTGTGCGCACATATATTGAACAAACAAAATATGTCCATCGGCGCATCGCATCAACAAATAGTCTCCAGTATACGGATAGACTTAAATCAAAGTGTAACTATATTTTGTTTTATCAGGCACCGAATATTAATAGGTTATTGACCGAGCGTGAGGTCTGTACAGCGCGGTCCGTACGAAAAAGGTCCGATATTTCACTGTACAGACCGAACAAGCGAGGTCAATAAACTGTTTATTATATGGTACCGTTGGAGCCTTATTTTTGGGGGTGTGCGGGAGTGT
Source organism: Trachythela sp. YZ-2020 (assembly GCA_016169945.1). Classification (NCBI taxonomy): domain Eukaryota; kingdom Metazoa; phylum Cnidaria; class Anthozoa; order Malacalcyonacea; family Clavulariidae; genus Trachythela; species Trachythela sp. YZ-2020. Next base: position 65,125 of record JADLSH010000245.1, on the reverse strand, counting down.
GCGAAAGTGTGCAACATCATTAACATAAACATAATTAATTATGTATTGACGTCACAATAGCGTCACGTTACCAAGTCGCGTTACATACGTCACCTTAGGTTACGTTACCATCTGGCGGCGGAAGTAATTAGTATGCAAAATCTATGACGTCACAATAGCGCCACGTTACCAAGTCGCGTTACTTATCACAATAGCTATAGCGTCCCTATAAAGTTCCCAAGCGTTGTGTTCCAAACTCAGTCCGTTTCGACAACGAGTAAATAATATATTCTCGTATCTAATATCACCTTATACGAAACGGCTTAGACAACTAATATAACGGCGCTTAACCTAGTAAAATATTATTGCCTTATGCGAAATAATAACAAGCAGAAATATAGCTTTCTAAAACGAGAAAGGTCTCGTAGTCTAAGAAAGGTCTAAGGTCTTATAGACAAATACAAATATATGTTTGCCAAGGGAAGGTTAAAGGGATTTAAACCTTACAAAGTTTCAAGCGTTTTAGATGTAGCAGAGGAGCAGTAATTTTTAAGCGAGATTTACGAACATATACAAACATTGTATGCAATATGCAAACACAATTCTATGCGTAGGCTTTGTAAGTCATCAGCGATTTGAATAAATTTATAATAATAAAATCGTTAACAGCGATTTGAATAAATTTAGAATATATCATTATAGGACGGGAAAATATTGTATAATGTACACACAGCACAAACATTTTTAAAACACATTTATTGATTAAAATGTATTTTTAATTTTACAGCGTTAGTAAGGTCTGCTCCTAAGAGCATATCGTTTAGGCGTCTTTTGTATCCGTAAAGAGTTCTCATATTCTTGTCTGTCTTCGGGTGATAATCTTACTATATCCTCAGCTTTCATAGGAATATATTTTGGTCTGTCCCTCAATAAGAAACGTTCATATCGCTCTCTTTCCTTGTGTGTCATCATAGCCAAATCACTTTCTTTCCAATCAGCCGAGTCTACCCAATTGTGGAAAAAGTTGTGTTTGAGTTTTGGTCATTCTCCTTGTGTTGGTGGTGGTGTGAGAAAGCCAGGTTTAGGAGTAGCAGGCACAGGTTGTGTCATCCCGATAGATCTAGGAGTGGTTGGTTGTGTTATCTCCATAGATTTAGGAGCAGTGTCTTCAACGATTTTTGGGATTTCAACAATTGCAGGATGGTGGACTGGAATATCCATCTTGTTTTTAAAAGTTAGAAATCGATTTAGTTGGTCAGAATACAGTTTGCTTTTTTCAACCGCGGTAAGCTGCGGTGCTTCAAGGGGAGATAAAGGGGGTTATACGAATACGAAAATATATACATTTTTAGACGAAAATATTGTTGCTAGGACACTGCTTTGCTAGCCAGGATAATTACCACAAACACGGACTGATCTTTGTGACAATTTATTTGTAAAGTATAACAATTTTACACAAGTAAACAGTAGTTAAATATATTATTCGATTCTGTTACATAAGTTCTTAAACATATATTGTCCAGTTTTTACAATGATATCCTAAAATGATATCCTAAGATACTGTATGATATCCTAAGATACTGTATGATACCCTAAAATGATATCCTAAGATACTACAGGATATCCTAAAATGATATCCTAAAATGATATCCTAAAATGATATCCTACGATACTGCATGATGTCCTAAGATACTGTATGCGGATATCCTAAAATTATATCCTAAGATACTGTATGATATCTTAACAATATCTTAAGATACTGTGATATCCTAAAATGATATCTTAAGATACTGTATGATATCCTAAGATACAGTATGATATCCTAAGATACTGTATGATATCCTAAGATACTGTATGATATCCTAAAATGATATCTTAAGATACTGTATGATATCCTAAGATACTGTATGGTATCCTAAAAGGATATCCTAAGATACTGTATGATATCCTAAGATACTGTATGATATCCTAAGATACTGTATGATATCCTAAAATGATATCCTAAGATACTGTATGATATCCTAAAATGATATCCTAAGATACTGTATGATATTCTAAGATACTGTATGATATCCTAAAATGGTATCCTAAGATACTGTATGATATCCTAAAATGATATCCTAAGATACTGTATGATATTCTAAAATGATATCCTAAGATACTGTATGATATCCTGAAATGATATCCTAAGATGCTGCGTGATATCCTAAGATACTGTATGATATCCCAAAATGATATCCTAAGATACTCTATGTGAAAATAGATATTTAAGTGTGTGTAAAAATAGATATTTTCAAAACCACATATCTGTGGTCTTTGCATGTGCGGGGAGCACCCCAGCAATCTAGCGTATCGGGACTCTCGGGACACAAAAAGTCCCGTAGGGACATATATAGACCACTCCTAGATCTATCGAGAAGACACAACCTGTGCCTGCTACTCCTAAACCTGGCTTTCTCACACCACCACCAACACAAGGAGAACGACTAAACTCAAACACAACTTTTTCCACAATTGGGTAGACTCGGCTGATTGGAAAGAAAGTGATTTGGCTATGATGACACACAAGGAAAGAGAGCGATATGAACGTTTCTTATTGAGGGACAGACCGAAATATATTCGTATGAAAGCTGAGGATATAGTAAGATTATCACCCGAAGACACACAAGAATATGAGAACTCTTTACGGATACAAAAGACGCCTAAACGATATGCTCTTAGGAGCAGACCTTACTAACGCTGTAAAATTAAAAATACATTTTATTAATCAATAAATGTGTTTTAAAAATGTTTGTGCTGTGTCCACATTATACAATATTTTCCCGTCCTATAATGTTATATTCTAAATTTATTCAAATCGCTGTTAACGATTTTATTATTATAAATTTATTCAAATCGCTGATGACTTACAAAGTCTACGCATAGAATTGTGTTTGCATACAATGTTTGTATATGCTCGTAAATCTCGCTTAAAAATTACTGCTCCTCTGCTACATCTAAAACACTTGAAACTTTGTAAGGTTTAAATCCCTTTAACATTCCCTTGGCAAACATATACTTGTATTTCTCTTTAAGACCTTAGACCTTTCTTAGACTATGAGACCTTTCTCGTTTTAGAAAGTTTTATTTCTGTTTGTTATTATTGCGCATAAGGCAATAATATTTTACTAGGTTAAGCGTCGCTATATTAGTTGTCTAAGCCGTTTCGTGTAAAGTGATACTAGATACGAGAATATATTATTTACTCGTTGTCGAAACGGACTGTGTTTGGAACACAACGCTTGGGAACTTTATAGGGACGCTATTGTGATAAGTAACGCGACTTGGTAATGTGACGCTATTGTGACGTCATAGATTTTGCATACTAATTACTTCCGCCGCCAGATGGTAACGTAACCTAAGGTGACGTATGTAACGCGACTTGGTAACGTGACGCTATTGTGACGTCAATACATAATTAATTATGTTTATGTTAATGATGTTGCACAATCTCGCACACTCTCGCACACCCCCAAAAATAAGGCTCGAACGGTACCTACACTACTACTTCATAGGCATAGTTGTCCGTTTTCAATTTGCAGAAATTCGAAAATTAGCCTTTCTCACCCTGGGGTTACTGCCATTTTGGGGTGCTGCCTTCTTCAGATCAGAGAATGTAATCACTGCAAAATGCGAAATTTTACTAGAAATACATGCATGCAGCAACCCTTCGCATTTTTAAACCAACTTAACATACCGCTGGGCGCTATATATCGCTGGTGCGAAATTATTTGTCTTCATCTGTGGTCGTCGTCATGATCACACAGAAATCGGGAAATTTTTCGTATGCTTTTTTTATATATTTTTCTCTACAAATGACTTAAAAAATTAATATTTTTAACACAGAATTTTCAAACCCCGCGAAACATGTAATTTAGGTATGTTATTATGCATTATATAAGAGTCGTTTTTTTCAAAAATTGGATTTTAGACATTTGCTAAAACTGCTTCTCGTCTGATACGCTTTGCTATAAACTTTGTCTTTGACCTTGATATAAATTTTTGTTTAAATAAACAGTAATTCTGGTCCCCTCAAAGTAATTGGGTAATCTAATTAAACTTACATATACACTGACATTAAATGGAAAGCAGTGGATAACGACTATAATTAACCAGAATTTTTAAATCGACAAAGCTAGACATATAAAATAATAAAACAAATTACTTTGTTGTTGATCTAGCTTATAAAGCTTCTTGCCGTGATTTGACTTCTGGCATGATATTTAACTATTTATTTTGAAGTAAACGAGAAAAAGTCGTTCATTGCCAATTTCTTCAAACTATTTTCTGATATATTTTTAAATACTCACTCATTCCACTCCTGACAATCCGCCATACTTTTGAGATCAGTGAGATGACCACCCACCATTGAACTAAATAGAACTGGAACGATACCTGACGCTACCTCCATAGAAACTCGCCTAAGATCGCATGAAGCCAAATTTGACCTCCGGACACGCGTGTCTGCAGGTCAAAACACGCGTGTTTATGTTGCGAGACTTTCCCGCGAGACCATTTCAGGGACCATGTCAAAACTAGCAAGTTTACATATAACAAAGAAGAAAAGTTCTTTTTTTACATTTTCTTGAAGGTTCCATTGATATTTCTATATTCGTAGCGCAATGAAGTTTAACTTTGCATACAAATTATGCATGATCGACATAAAAACGGGCTTCGAGGCCGATCAAAATATTGTAAAGTAGATTTCTGATATTCTATATTATCTAAACTAGTAAAAAAGCAACACTCTTTTCAACCTCGTTCCCAGGCTCTTATCTCTTGGGGAGATAATACCCTGGATGGAGCTGGTCACGTGTCACGCGGATTTCGCGTGATAAATTGAGAATACACTTAGGGAGGGGTGGTACAGGAGCGTGTTGTCTTCTGTGATATTGTTGCGTTTGGAAAAAAGTATTTTGGGGCGATGAATTGAAAATTTGCAACAAGAAATTGTGACAAAACTATGTATAAAATAGTCGCATTCATCATCATGTCACTACCTACTGTATCCTGGAGTGTTGAGTTACATTTCAAGCGATAAGTAGGATCAGATTTCAATAAAACATATCTTCTATAGACTGACTGATATGATTGTTAACAGTGTTGAACCTTATCCTGTCTGGTATTCAAACTGCAAACAAAATGGATTTTTTTAATGCTGACATATGGAATTGCTATAAAATATCGAGATCCTACTGTGTGTAAACAATGCTATCCAGAGGTTAAATCTCGTTCAAGATTGTAAAATATCCCGCCTTGGCATCGCTAAACGCGACGATCAAGAAGTATGTCGAAGTATAACTTTATGTTACCAAACGTACGGTAAAATTATCCGATAAAGGCAAATTCAACGACTCTTCCGTGCGTGCGGTACAACTTGAATATTTACGATTAAACATATGTAATTATACTTCATATGTGTTAGTATACACGTCCACACTTTAAATCCTAAATAGTTTTCTTCGTCTTTCTAGCTTGATCTAATATAATACACAAAAGGGATTTAGAATACAGTTATTTAGTATCTGCTGGAAGTATCCATATCACTATGCTATTGTGTCTGTGCATATGGTCTGTGACTGTGAGACATCAGTGTCCAATAAGCCGACTTATTTAGTTATTTTAAAGTCTTTGTCCTATAGTATAGACAAAATTTAGTGTACAACTATGTTTTTATTTTGCTGTACTATACACTCTACAGCTGATTCAATGGGACTAAATTAACTCTGAAGGACTAAATTTTACATATATATATATTATATATCTGTGGAAAGGGTACGCATCAGTTTTTATGAATTATGTCTCGAATTATGTATGAAAAATATTTTGTAAACCTGATGCGCCATCATTTCTTTGCATATAGCCTATATTTACAATACAATACTATATCGTAATTTGTATTTTCCCCCAGCTGCGGACGAGGCTTTTGCCTTCACTCAGGCTTCAGACTTGTACATGTTTATAGAATCGGCAACAAGAAGGAAGTTCTCGAATAACACAAATCATAATTTACCACATTTCCCTGAGAATTTTTGTATCTTACTACCTTCTAAACTGTAAAATGCTTCAACAGATTTTAGAGTGGATATCAATCTCCGGCTCTCCACATGTTTATAGCTTGGCATATTACAAAAATATTATAAATATAAGTTTCTATATTTGTAGTGACGATTGATTTAATAATATAGACTAGATCCAGAGGCGTCTGATATGAAACCGTGCTCGAGAGAACATTGAACAACACCTCAAAAGCATACAATTTTGGTTGGTTACTTGACTTGTCTGTTGATAAAACTGTTTACTACGTTTTTAAAACTTAAAAGCAAACAAAAAACAAATTTTGCAAGTGTTTTAAACTATATACGATTCTCGAGATATATCATAAGTACATAATAATATCCCACTCCTTGCAATTAAAGTGTATAATTTTCAAGTGGAAGCATGTAATATGATACTTCTCCTCACCTTCTCCTCACCCCCTTAGGCAATCAAAATTTAAAGAGACACGTGACCAGCTCCATCCAGGGTTTTATCTCCACAGAGGGAAAAGCCTGGGTACGAGGATGCACTCTTTTCTACAATAATCGTTGTATGTTTTAGTACTGGTATATAGCAGTTTATTTCTGTGAAATTGGCTTTATAAACAGAGTCAGAATCAATGTGGAAAACAAAATAAATATTCGCAAAACATCAAAGCCGAAAGTCAACAAACGAACTCTCACTCCTTGGCACACTTTTATCGAAAAAGAGCATTCAGCCATTACAAAAAAATAGAAAAAAATACAAGTAAAGTCTACTAGGAAGTTTTACCTGAATGGAAGTATTAATAAAAAGCTTTGAACTTTGTAAAAATGTGTCTTTTTGCAAATTTTAAGCCTGTTGGGGATGCCTCCCAAACGTTTCCGCTCAACAATTCACAATAGTGAATTTTAATTCACAATCCCGATAATAATATAAACAATCACAGTCTCACTCTGTCTAAAGTATAGATTTGTTTACATTATAAACCCTCCCTTTTAACTATATCCTATTGGCTAGTTATAATTATCTGTCAATCATCCATCTCGCGCCTCCTCTGCAAATGGCCCTGGGGACGAGGTTGGTCAATCATCCTGTGTTAAAATATTTAATCGTTCCTCGTAATGTCTTAAAATAAACGTCAACAACAATTCCGGGTCAGTCTCCGACAAGCCGGTTTTCAAGAATTATAATGCATGATCACCGCGTTCTTCGCTTGCGTGAAAAGACTGGGAATATCTTTCAAGTGTGGCTTCACATTTCCGGTCGGAGGTAGCGTTCCAGTTCTATTTAGTTCAATGCCACCCACCAGTTCCACCAACCTTGAACCATAGCCATGCGCCCACGATACTTGATGAACTTTAGATTGCCCATAACTTTCCTTTTTTCCGGGTGTGATAAATAACCGAGCGGAATTAATACCCTCAACCCGGGCTTGGCGCCGTTGGCTCGGGGATTATTATGGTAAATTTCTGAAACGTCGTTTTTCACATCGTTTCGATTTTTCAAATCGTTTACAAAGTAGTACTCCAAAAATGGCAGATTTAGGCCTGCGCGAGAATGGCTAATTATGACGTCTGTTCTTCTGTTTGTAGAACACATGAAGATAATTTAATTCTGCCTTAGGGGCTGTTTACATGAAAGCCGGGCTGCCTCGCTGACCGGGCCAGCCCGGTAAGCGGGATGAATTTGTGTTGTGTTTATATGAGAAAATTTCATCCCGGCAGGCGGGATGATTTTGTTGTTTTGACCTTTGACATTGTATTATTAATAGGTCTATGATGATATTATTATTATTATTATTATTCTTATTCCTCTATTGCACATTTAGTAGTTACTAATTAACTAAATTACAACATGCATTACAACAATGTGATAATGATCAGGTTAAATTAGAAAAATACAAAAATGCTTAAAATATGTTTATCCTTTATCTAATATTAGCAAAAATGCTTTTAAAGGGTTTCTAAAAGTTAAAATATTAAGAATAGTTCAATGCATATGTCGAGTTGTATCTGACTATAGAATATACAAATGGACTTTTCCTGAACCGTTCTGTCCTACATTTAAAATTATAAAAATTCTTTCCATTTATTCTTGTCTCTCTCGTTCTTATCTCATCAATTGTTTCTGGCAACAGCGTATGCAATTTGTGCGCAGGATCGACCATATTCTTAACCAGCTTTATGCACATGTCATCCCTGCGACTTCTAAGTGTTTTGAGGTTGCTTTCCCCTAATGCTCTTTCGTAGTCCACTCCCGATTTATAACATTGTTCAAACCGTCGCAAACCGAAGTTTAAACACAGCGAGTGCATAAATGCTGACGCCTGACGGTGACAATGTGAATTTATGAGGGATTTGCGAAGGCATTTGTTTACGACAAAATATAAGACAAAAGGTCAAAAGGAAATATCGAATGAATAAACCTACCTTTAGAAATGAACTCTTTTCCCCCAAAACGTAAAAAAATAATGTATGTTCCCTTTTGTTCCCTCATTCGCTCTTCCGCCTCTTCGAGCGTTTTCCAGCGATTTTCACCTCGTGTTGCACATCTCCAATCTCCATAGTCGTAACGTCGTTCGCATATTACCGAATGTAGTATTCGATAATAATCGGATTGCCATCGTAAACTTCTAGTGCATGTTAATCGCATGTAAATTCCTTAGCGCCACGTCATAATTTGACGTCACATGCAGACACACGACAAAAAATCTCGATACGGTTCAGTATATAAAAGTCGTGGCGGGAAATTCAAACGTGTCAAGAATAGGGTGCTGCCGCTTAGGCAGCAATAATAAAATGTCGTAAAGTCGCTTGATACAATTTTAAGAGAAATGGAAAACATACTATTTAGATCTAAAGAGTTTGAATATTTTTAGAAAGGTGAGGTTACTGCCGTTGCTATGACATTGGGTAATGGTAAAAATTATGTAAAAGAAGGATCTTTGCTCTGGTTTGTTCTTACACAACGGAATATGTAATTGTTCAGAGTTTCGTGTATTTCATCCACTGACACTACCCCTAGGCCTAGTACTAATTTTTGGCTTAAATATCCCGGCGCCATATCCATCATATATTTAAATGCCATTAGTAAAATTACATAGGTTATTATTGAAAATTCTCAACGCTGATTGGTTGCGCTACCTCGGATTAATACGCAATAAGCATCTAAAGCGTTTTTAGGCCGCTTTTATCGTAAATATTCAATTAAAATATTTTTGAAATGTGCATTTTCTTTTTTCCATATATTAATCACTTATAATAATAATGGCTTTATTTCCCACATTTCAATAGCGGATACGCTAAATTATAATGTGTTTACAATTTAGTTCAACTACTAGTTAAGATTACAACTAATTCTAAAATATTACATGTATATACAAATTTATATCTAAAATACGACTAAAATATACGACTATATATATAGAACGTTCTCAAATTAAAAACTACAGTTTTAGCCTATCGTTGTATTTATCTATTGCATATACTAACGGACTGCGTTTAAATCTTTCGGTCCTGTAGAAGAAGTTATAAAATTTGTTCGGATTTGTTCGAGTTTCTCTTCCTTTTACCTCAGAGCATTTCCTAGGAAGCAATGAATGTAATTTATGTGATGGCTCTTGATGAGACGAACACATAAATCATCTCTACGTTCCTGTAACGTTTTTAGTTCACATTCCTGAAGCGCACGATTGTACTCATATTCAGGAACAATTATCCTCAAAGCTCGTTTCTGTACTCTTTCAATATCATTACGCTGTGCTTGCGTCAAGTTGCCGTTCCATACCTGGGCACCATACTCCAAAGTTGATCTGATTACACAGCAATAAAAGGTCTTGAGGTCATTTTTTGGTGCGCCATAACCCTTAAGAACCTTCAAAAAATATAGACGTTTGGTTGCTTTCTTAATAATGTACTCTGTATTTGATTCCCAATTTAAATCATCGTCTATCCAGAGTCCCAATAACTTGTACGTTTTGACTCTAGACATTGGTTGTTGCCCAATGCAGACAGGAGGGATTACAGTCTTAATCTTTCTAAAATCTACTACCATTTCATTGCATTTCTTGGCGTTTAATTCCATTTGCTCATTTTCCGTGAACCGAATTATGTTATCAATATTATTTTGACTATTTCCGATACAATTTCCAGATACATGATCAGTGACATCAATCACCTCGGATAAAGTAGTGTCATCCATAAAAATAACAATGTCGTCTTGGTCAGAACCTCCATTCTGATCATCACTTGGTGTTTCAACAACATTGGCCAGCTGGTTAATCTTTATAATGAAGGCCAGGGCCCCAATTTACTTCCTTGTGATCCTCCTCTTATACTTTTACACTCTGATTTGTGGTTTCTAAACGTACACATTTGTAGTCTACCTTGTAAATACGTCGCAAACCATCTTACTAACGAAGGGCGCACGCCAATGTCCATAAAATTTCCTAACAAAATGTTATGGTTGATCAAATCATAGGCTTTACGAAAGTCCAAAAGGAGATTCTTACAACTTTTCCCGTGTTTTCCATGCACTTATACCAATTATGTACCAAATACACTAACGTCAAAACAGCTGAAGATCCTGCCAGGCCACCAAATTGAGAATCACTAATTTCTTCTTGAACGTCCTCAAGGATCCATTCAACAGCATACGATTCTTGCACTTTGAGAGTACGCTAGTAAGGGAAATCGGTCTTAACTCCTCCACTCTATTGCATGGGGTTGTTTTGGGGATAGCACAGACGTTAGAAATTTTCCAAACTTCCGGGAATTTCATAGTTTGGAAGGATTGATTAAAAATATATACTAAAGGTACTGCAAAATATTCAGCGAATAACTTTATTATCTTTAAACAGGGATCAAATGGCCCATGTGCTTTATTGGCATCTATGCCTTTTAATTTCTTTATGAGATTCGTCACAGAGATTTGAGGCAGAGTCTCATCTGCTGTAATCGTCAGCCACTCATCAGCCACTTCTGGGTAGTTCTTAGTTAGGTCTGTGAAAAAGGTGTTAATAAACTCAGCGGACTCTTTTGCGCTTAGTGGATTTTCAGTTTCCGGATCTATAATAGAGACTGAATCCTTCTTAGTTCCAACAACTTTCTTTATCTGTTTCACCATTGCTTTGGGTTATGGCTGCATATCGGTTTAATTCTCTTTTCATAAAATTTATTTTTCTCTTTCCGAATCTCAGATACAATTTTATTTCGTAGATACTTAAAGCGTTCGGCTTGTCCACGTTGGTATGCTTTATCGCGATTATGCATCATTTCCTTGATTCTTCCAGTGATATATGGTTTATCGTCCTCATACACTTTGATTGATTTACAGGGGAAGAAGGTATCAAACATGTTATTAGTTGCCTCAAGAAATAAACGCACCCCATCATCGACTTCAGCAGCGTTAAATACAAATGACCAATTATATTCTCTAATGAACTGCTCAAATTGAAGTATAGATGAGTCTCTCAGCGGCCTTACAGTTACTGTTCTTTTTCCTTTTTTGTTTCCTAACTGATTTCGATTTTTTGGTCTCCATACAATTCGTTTATGGTCAGAAGTTCCAAGGGGGGGCAGTATTTCTGGATCTTCGTAAAACTTATGTATGTCCGTAATAATTAGGTCCAACACGGCATTACACCTGGTTGGTTTTTTTAATATTTTTTTTATGTGGCATTGGCGTGTGATTGTTCTTATATTAAACCCATTACTGTCAGGGTTGAAATCACCAGCTGCAATGATTGCTGTGCATGGGCTTTCAGATTTCAATTTATCATAACAGTAGCAAAAATAGTCACAGAAACTATTTACCGTCTCCATATTTACAGATGGAGGAATGTACACACATGCAATTGCACTAGAAATTGATCTTGGAAGCCAGACAGGGCGTAATACAATCCAAACACACTCATATTGATCATTTGACAAGTCGAGTCGAAGTTTGTAAGTTATACTTTCCCGTATATACACTTGCACTCCACCACCCCTTCCAATAGGTCTATCTTTTCTGACCAAGCTAAATTTCGGAATATTAACGACTTCATCAGGTACGATATCAGATAACCATGTTTCTGTGATCATGACTACATCAGGGCTACACTGACTGATAATGACCTCAAGTTCCTCTTTTTTATTAAGGATTGATCTAGCGTTTAGTAATAAAAATTTTGGTAAAGAAACGTCAAGAGCAGCATTTGTAGTTTTCGTAATTGGAATATTAATTAAGTTGTGGCTCCTACTTTGCCGGATGGCTAATCGATTAGAGGGTATCCTGGTCGCTTCCGAAAACCCCAACTATTATATCGCTTTGACTTTGCTCTAGTTCCTTGTTGGAAACGGGTAGTTATTCTAGCTGGAATTTTATGTTGTTGCGTATCAATTAGTGGTAACCTCCCGATGTCAACTATGTTAAGGTTATTCGTGGTTCGCTTCTTGTCTTGAATTTGACTCATTTCGCGAGGTTTCACCCACTTCTTCTGGGCGAGTTTTCCTATTTATAGGCATTCTTGGGTGAACTTTGTGCTGACTTTCAGGGGCTAAGTCAACATGTTTCTTTGCAGATTTTTCTTTAGGCTTAATAGGCCTAGTATTCACTGCGTTATGTTTCTTATTCGGCGGTTTCATTGAGACAGGTAGGTTAGCGCTCAAAGGAGTATTTAGCGGTTTATTTAGATCGAGACACTCAGTAGTTTGTTGGGTGTTGAGCGATTCCTTTGACGTACTTGATCTAACGCTATGTTGGGCACTATGGATTACTTGTGTGTTTTGCAAATTATCCACTTTGGAGGATAGTTGCTTAATTATCTCACTTTGTTTTGAAATTTCCTTAATGAGTGTTTGACGCTCACTTTGCATATTGGTCAATTGTTCTTTGAGTTGATTTATTTCTTGAGTATTTTCGCTAATAACCTTACTATTTGATGAGATATTGTTGGATAGTTTAGTGTGGTTTATCACCGCATCCAGCTTAACTTCCTCTAAGTCTGTTGACAATTCATAATATTCTGAAAGGGGACGCTCGTTGTTCTGGTTGGGCTGATCTATTGCATTAGTATGACCATCTTTACAAAACTTTTGGCCCAAATCATCACCTATCGCTGTCGAATCGCTAACAGAATTATAGATTTTATAAGTTATATCATACAAACCGCCCAGCTTCCCCTCAATTTCTGATAGCTTAATCGCCATATCCTCGCAATTACTACAATGAGGTTTCTCAGCCGCAACATCATTTGTATTTCCACTAGCTTCCTGTTGCATGTCAGGCTCAATATCGGTTGTGGGCACACTATTTACGGGCCATATGTTGGTCGCTTGTTTATCTCTAGGTTTGCTCAGTAGTCGCATCAAGAATTCTTTCAGCATTTCACCGTCTTTCCCATGAAATGTTATCGTATTTTGTTTCCCCGGATACCAAGTTGGGGTGAGATCATAGTCACAACATTGGAATTGTTTAGCTGTACCTCCAGGTGATTTCCAAATTCCCGATAAACTGACCACATCTTCGACAAATTTTTTCAATGCATCAAGATCCCATGCCCACTTTATACGACAACTATCGTAGATTAAACAAGACTGAAATGTCTTATGTCTAATTTTACTATATAAAGCAATTATTCGCCTCAGGCTCGGTGAATATCCGTGAATAAAAACCTCGGCTTTGTCTTGGTTTTTATTCACCGATATTTACTTCGCCTTCGGCGAATTATTGTTAATTACAGCGTCTCTAAAATATAGTTTTAACAGGTGTCCACTTCAAGCTTATCAGGACTGGGGTCCAGTAATAGTTTTATTGCTGCCGCAGCAAGCGAGGCTTCAACGGCGGTCTCGGGGCCACAAAACACGCTGTTTCCCTCGGTCTCAGTAAATAAGTGATAATTATTCCACGCTGATGACGTCACTAGCGGGAGAAACGTGAAAACTACAGGATGTTGAGAATTATCGGTGGCTTTTTGACCAATCAGAAACGAGAATAGAGTTTGAATGTGTAGTAAAGAATATTGTCGAGTCAATATTATGACATTCAATAGTATTGAATAATTCTTTAAAATTCTAACATCGTATATTTCGCGATTTCTGTAAAACAATTTTCTGTCGACAAATTCTTCTTTGCCCGCTGCAGGAATGTCGGTCAGTCCAGGCGGAATATATTATTTACTTTTTGAAACAATTATACTATTCGCTCTCATCGTATATGGCTGATAGCCAGCCAAATCGCTGTTACGCACCTCGTCGGCTATCAGCTCATATACAACTCGAGCTCATGGTATAATTGTTAAATATTCTTCAGCTAACCAATACCAGCTTTTTTGTCTTTTTGTTGGCAATTCTCGTTTCAACATTAGTGCGTTTCCTACTTGAGTCCTTCCAAGACTGGAAAATCACAGTGTGCAAAGCAAGTTGTTAACAAACTAACTTAATGATTAGTTGTCGTCAACTTGCTTCACACATAAAAAGGCTTTTATGTAATTAGTGTTCTATAACAACTAGTTAATAGTCGGTAACAAACAGTTGTCGATAACCAAATTTCTAGTCTGTGGAGTAATGGCATCATCTATACTCCAACTCTACATTGCCAAAGTGGCTATAAATTTAGCATGGTAGAATACTGTACAGAGTTGGTCAATGGTCATACCCGTATTTTCAGTATCCACATCTATTTTTTTCGCATAGAACAAGAAATTGCGACGTCAAAATCAAAACATGGCACAAATGGAAATGGTCAGACAATCTCCGGCACGTGAAGATCATCTGGGAAACAGAGATGTTCAACAGATTCGGAGCGTCGTAGCAACGCGTCAAAAAACTATCGATGTGATAAGAGAAAAAGCTAAAACGGCAGATAAGATTCACAAGGGCTGTGCTGCGTCAAACCGGAATGCGAATATAACAGGAGCATTTGGAGGGGTGTTTGGAATGTGTGCTGGTGGGATAACAATTGCCTCTGGTGGTCTTGCTGCGCCAATTGTGATTGGCAGTCTCACATGTGTAGGAGCTCTATGTTCTGTTGGTGGTGGAGCCTGGTCAGTGAAGAACGAATATGATCGAGGCCAAGACAACAGCGCCTTGCAAGAGAAACTCTTGCGACAACTGGCTAAAGATGAGGAAGCACAGACAGACATGAACGATATTATTAGCAGGGGGAAAAAAGGTAACTTACCTTACGTGGTATTTCGTGAATTACACACGTTGGCTGCTGGATTTGGTAGCATAGGAATAATTCTTGGTTCCGATAAAGCTTTTGAAATACTCGAAGCGGCAATTCCGCCAATATCGTACTTTCTTTCAGACAGATCATCTAAAATTCTTTTAGATATGGTGAAATTTTTAGCACTTATATCCAAAAAGACAGCAGTAGAAGGGATGGAGGAAATTGCTGAGCAGAGCGCGTCATCGGCGGTTAAGTCGATGTGCGGCGGGTTTTCTAAGGACTTTGTGCGAAAAGAAGCCCTAAAAGCTGCCCAGAAAGCGTACAAAGAAATTCTTGAGGAGACGCTCGAAAAAGCGACCAAGGAAGCAGTTAAGCTGGCGGCAGAAGAAGGTGGAAATTTAGCCGCACAACAAGCCGCCAAAGAAGCCGCCGCTAAAGCTGTGAAGGAAACAGCCACAAAAGCAGCAAAAGAAGCAGCTTCAACGGCTGCTCAGGAGGGAATGAAAACTGCTGCAAAAATGACAGGAGTGGTAACCGCGGGTTTTGGTGCCTTCACGTCTTTATGGGAAGTGTATAACGCGTACCAAAACCACTATGAATCTCAAGGAGAATCTCAGCTTGGCACAGAACTGCGTCTTCTAGCAAACCGCATGGAAGAGAGCTTAAGAAATACATATGAACCTGTGTAAGAAAATATTATGTACCTGCATGCTTAAGAAATGTTATGCACCTGCATACTTAAGAAATATTATGCACTGCATGCTTAAGAAATATTATGCACTGCATGCTTACGAAATATTATGTCCCGCACCCCCCCCAACAGCCGCCTAGCTCGAATATGGTTTTGGCAATACCGTCGTCTTCATTCTTTTGGGTTTTAGTCAGTCGTGCGTAATATTTGAAGTTTCGGAGACCGTGTGTGCTTTTGCGGGCCCGCGGCACATACTGCTTTTTGAGTCGTGCTTGATATGTTCCCTTTTAAGGCTATATGTGTTTTACGCACATTCGAGAGAGGCGCATATTGGAGAGAGGATCAAGAGAGTGGCGGGAGGGGCTTTTGATTTGCCCGAAACCAGGGCGCAGTAACACAGGCCGGGAAACACGCTAATAGAGCACCGTGGTCCATGTGTGGTTCTTTACTGTTCCTAGTTCCTCTTAAGTCAATTCATAGTAGTTAATTACTTTTTAACCATCCATTTTATAGTTAAATAGTAGTTTACTCCGAAATACAGGATTTGATTTGTTAAATTTCGAACCAACTATAGTAACTTTAACTCCCTTCTCTTAACCAGTAAGTTTGTATTTGGTGGAAACTTCATCATCTTTAGGTTCGCTTCAACATCTGCAGGCTTACCTGTCTCATTAATATCTTTAAGCTTGCTGCTCCCATATGTGTCGTTAATATGCATGCTCGTAAAACTTGTCAAGGAAAAATTGATAGAAAAAAACTTTTTCGTACACATTAACAAATAAACTCGTCAAGGAAAACTCGCTGGTCTGTACGGGGTGAATTGTGAACGTGCGTATAAAAAAACGAAGATCGGTCGTTGAATGCTGATTTTCGTTTTAAATCTTGAATAACATCTTAAAAACAAAAACAAAAGTAGAACATACGAAAGTATGTTCTCTTTTTGTTTTCTAAAAGTAGAACATACTGAAGTGCGTTCTTATTGTTTTTTAAGATACAAGGTTGAAAAGCGAAACACGGGATTCAACGAATGATTTTTGTTTTTCTAGTGACTTACCTGAAGTATTTGATAAACTTTAGTAGTTTGCCTTGACGTTTTTCATGTAGCCAAAAATTTTTCGATTGTTTCCCCTGACCACCAATTAATTAAAAGTACGGAGTTGCTTCATCCGACCACATGCACCTTTCCTCTGTTAGTTTTTCAAGGAATACGCATGCGTAATTAGTTTTAAGGCCGCGTGCCATATTTCAAGCCGGCCGAGATTACCATGAGGCGGTCTCGGTCCGCCAAAAACTATTGATACGCGGCCGCTTAATTTTGCGTTTACACTGCAAAAATTAGGAGTACCGTGCCAAAAAAAATTGGTCCGCGTACCCAGGGCGGCAGCGAGCGGCAGCTGTACATACAAGAATAAAAACAAGAAAAAACAACATGAATAAACGATGTCTTTTTGAAAGTTTTTGCGTAAAAAATACACTCTTTTGAAACTTTTATCAGAACTATAGTAAGTAAATTAGATTTCTAATATTTTGTCGTTCTTGTTTTATTTTTATAATTGGTTTTTACCCCATTATTTTAGAACCAAACGTTGTTTTGTGCGACAGAATTTAAATCGTTGTTTATCGAAGGAGTTTAATGACAATGCAATGTATAATAAAACAATTATTGAATTCGGTTTTTGTTATATCCGGAATTATCAAGGTCTCGGTAAGTGTTATCAGTCTCAGTCTTCGGCTTCGCCTGATAACACTTACCTTGACCTTGATAATTCCGGATATCACAAAAACCTCATCCAATAATTGTTAATTAATAATAAAGACTAAAGTTATTTGTCCATAACTGGCAGCTTTGATGTTTCTTTTAACTTTCCATCAATGAATTATAACAAGTTTTACAAAATGTGCCTGCAAGTTGTTTCATTTCTGAAATGTGCCTGCGACCGTCGGTCCCCACTTTATTTACCCCTGCGCGTACCATAATTTAAAGATTGTCGTTCCAATATAGTCTAGATATTTAAAGATAGTCTATTAATTAAAGGCGGGGATGACCGAAGCTTGGTTGTCACGTTAGAATAGTCACACTTAGCGTAACAACAAGTTAAAGCTCAGACGTTGGTTCTTCCATAGCAGTTTAAACTACAGTAGTTACATATTTTGGACGGAAACTTTGAGGTTGGCACTGCAATTGCAGCGACAACTAGTTGGAGTTCTTGCAGAAGAGCTTTGAGGTTGAAACTGCATTTGTAACGACAACTAGTCGGAATTTTTGCAGAAGAGCTTTGATGTTGGCACTGGAATTGCAGCGACACCTATAGTTAGAAATTTTGCATGCAAGTTTCGAGGTTGGCATTGCAACTGCAGCGACAACTAGTCAGAAGTTTTGCAGAAAAGTTTTTATTTGATGTTGGCACTGCAATTGCAGCGATGCTGTTGCGCATTTGTTGACAAAATTTAAAATATTGGAAAAATTTCGCCTGTTTTTGTCTAAATAGAATATTTGACTTTGACTTTACAGATTGATAATAAACCACGATAATAGGTTCTTGACATAGTCGTAGATATTAAAAGTGATCTTTCAGCATATCAATAAGCGCTGGCGGTGGATAACCTTCGTATACGACTTTGGATATTGCTGTAAATAACGGGAAGCTGAAAGGGGACAAAAATATAGTTTTAGTAGTTTTACTTCTTTCTATTTGACAATCCTTATTCAGATAGGCTTTTACATAGACCATTTGCAGAATTACTGGAGCGCACTATATACACGCATAGCCTCCTGCCTCTTCCACAGGTGAAATGCGGGCAATGCCTGCCTGGTGTACAGGCGTGCGCAAAGGTAAATGGGAAGGTGAAATTGTGACAAGCGACTGGCGACGGGGCAGCATAGCTTCGGCTTCATCCTTTTGAATACCGGCAGAAACTTCAAACATTACGCGTAGGACTGAATATAAAAAAATCAAAGAATGAAGTCGAGACTATGCGCATATAATGCTATACGCTCTAGTAATTCTGCAAATGGTCTATGTATTGCTCAAAAATTGATGTACAGTTTGAACGACGAGATTATAAAGAGAAGCATGTGACATGTATGCTTTCACACATACAACACACAAGTACAACACAAGCATGTAGACTTCGCAGAGCCGATAACGACTTAGTACACAGTTAAAAAAATGTTTGAAAAACAATATCTCTTTCCCGAAATGTGTCTTACATTACCTTTCTGTCAATTCCTTTTCTTTTAGTATTCTATACAGCTCATGTAGTGTGTGTGGTCCTTGAAGTTTCTGACCATTTAAGATCTCCTTCTCAATAACTTCAAAACTCTAGACAAATGCACATGAATAAACAATTAGAAGGCTCGAATGTTTTTGCAACGGACATTACGAATTGCTTTAATTTATGATCGCATACATAAGCCAATATGAGACATACACCCTATATATTCCTATATGTACCGTCATCTACCGTTATCTACTGTCATATAGTGTTATCTACTGTTATCTATCATCATCTAGTGTCATCTACTGTCATCTTGCAGTGTCATCTACTGTCACCTAGTGTCACCTAGTGTCATCTACTGTCATCCAGTGTCATCTATCGTCAGCTACCGAATCAGAACACCTTGTGAATTCTGGAAACTTGCTTTGTGTGTGTGGGGGCAGGGGGGTCAACATCTCCCGCCTCCCGTACCTCCTCTTCTGCCTCCCGCACCTTTTTGCGAATTGTCTCCCGCCTCCCGCCCTTTTTCTACTAACTTGGCTATGTTGCTATATTAAGCCGTCCTATCTAATGTTGCTCATGACTTGGATCGAGTTTCGGTTTAACAGCCAATACGCCGAAACTTTGTGGCAAGTTAATTGTTCATTGTAGTCATTGTAGATCCTACTGACTTGCTCATAGGCTGCAAAAGAGTTTTTTATACAAAGAATCTTCAAAACAATTCAGTACAATTCAGTTACTCAAAAATTCCTTAGATTTCCTTGATTCCTTTTTTCGTCCTTTTTCCCTCCTTGAAACTCCTTTTTTCGGTCAAAATATCCTTAAAAAAGGAAATTTCCTTGAATGTGGAAACACGCCGACAGAACTCCAACCACCTGCGGATGTAAGTCGAATGCCATTTATAGACATTAAAAAGAACTAAAAAATGCCTCCGATGACTGTCATGACTGACGATAAAGTTTAATGCCAGTTAAAATAGTGAATAGTCAACATTGTTTGGTTCTGATTTTTGATAGTTTGCTTAAAGAGGGACTCTTCTCCCGCCTCCCGCCCTCGCATGACTCCCGCATCCCGCTCCGTCTCCTCCCGCTTCCCGCCCATCTCCCGCCCTTATTCTCCCGGGTTACCGCCCCCCCCACTGCTTTGTTCGCAAGATATTTTGGGCAGAATTTCGATTACCGGTCTAAGACCGCCGATGCTGTATATAACTATGTATACATATATAGGGCGACTTCAAGATAGAAATATGTTACAGTAGGTGTTAATGATTCCATTCCCAAGGAGCTGTTGTTGCATCACACAAGAGACCAATTACAGAGTTTAAGAGGTTGCCATGCAAGTTTACCACTCGTTAGAGAGTAGTCCTAGTAGCAAGAACGAAGAGACAAACATTGCTTATACGGTCAATATTTAATCACGATCATCCACATAACAACAGCTTAGAAATCGAAATAAACAAAGATAATGCCGAAGGAAGCTACGAAGAAAAATACGAAGAGACCAACAGCTACTACGGATGTCATCGAAATGTTAACAAGTTCCGAAAATCACACGATCACAACGCCCTTAAATCGTTACACCTCGGCCCATAAACATGCATGTTTTGATTTTAAAACTTTACTGTTTTTCTTGCTGAGGGCGAAGTGTTCGTTGCATTATACGAGTTTGTCATAGTATAATACTGTTTCAAAATGCTCTCTAGAAGATTTGGAAGAGTAAAAGCTATCAGAATATACAAAAAGAAGCATCAAAATATACAAAAATATTCATACGCGAGTAAGACATTAAAAGCTTTAATGACTTCGGATTTATAAATAGAAATGAAACGTGTGACAATTTCTGCATGTTTGTGGGAGGGGCAACGAATGCTTTTGGGCGTAGCAGTCGTACGGATGTTTCGAGGTTTGAACACTTCGGTGACATCAGTAATAGTGTTTATGTGCTTGCTATAACTCTACCATTCATATGACACGTGAGAGTTTTCCACATTCTACAAGAACGTATGACGATGAACGTCATGTAAAAAACAATATCATACAGAAGACACGAACAAGCTAAGAAGCGAGAATACGGACAACGAATTAGGGACGTGGAACGTGGCGTATATTCACTCCTCTTGTAGCATGGGAAGAGAAGCAACAACGTTTTACAAACGTCTTGCAGATATGATATAGCTAGGAAAAGACAACATCATTATCCAGCTGTGAACAGATAGCTAAGGTGCGGGATCTCCTTCGCATCCCAAAAAACGTCCATCATAAGTGTATTCAGGGCAGCATGTAGATTCTCTTTTCATCGTCACATCTACGGGTCAGGTATCACCCTCGCATGTGTTTGAAATTTTATGTCGTTGAAATTAATATGTGGTTGAAATTTATTACTGTGAATACATCCGTATACAGGTTGTATTTCACAAATACCATATCCCAGATATTAAAAATTTGGCTTCAACAACAAGGCCTCGTCTTTTCATAGGGCGATCTCCATGAGGGA
This sequence comes from Trachythela sp. YZ-2020, assembly GCA_016169945.1. NCBI lineage: Eukaryota > Metazoa > Cnidaria > Anthozoa > Malacalcyonacea > Clavulariidae > Trachythela > Trachythela sp. YZ-2020. Next base: position 43,530 of record JADLSH010000245.1, on the reverse strand, counting down.
CGTGCTCCAAGACTGTAAGACTTCTGTAACGTCTATACCTCCTAAAAAGTTAATACGGCGGTTGACTGTTGTGTAAAACTACCTGAAAAATACAATGATAACTTCGACGTTTCGAGCGAAGGCTCTTCGTCTGGAAGTTAGTAGAATGGGTCGGGGGAAAAACATGTGCTTTTATAGTGAATACAAAAGCAATCACGTGATAAAAAATAAACCAATCAGATAGATTTAATCAAAACAAACTATAAACAAAATATGGAAATCACATCACAAAATATGTTAGCATATAAGGAGCAGCGAACAAAGATAACAAAGCAAGAAAGACAGAAAACAAGGAACGAAATATTAGATAAGGTGAGATGTAGAGTATCTGCTGATGGCAGACATAAACAGATAGGAGTTAAATGTAAGAGAGGCGCTCATTAATGCCGAGAGGATGAATGGTGCCATCGAGAGGATGAATTGTTAGTGTCAGTGAATGGTTGACAGCGAATAGACTTACTCTAAACCAGACTAAAACAGAATTCATATTAATTGGCTCTCGTCAAAGAATCAATACTTTTAATTCGATGCCTTCTTGAGATGGCATAATAACATTCCAGTTAAACAAGTATCTCATACAAAATCACTTGGTATGCATATTGACGAGAACTTGTCCTGGAATGTTCGCATTGATAAACTGTGTAAAAAAAGTTGCCTCCAGCATAGGTGCTCTAAAGCGAGTAAAGCCATTTGTTAATTCCTTTACATTGCAAATGATATTCAATAGTCTGGTTCAACCTTATTTCGACTATTGTTCCGTAGTCTGGGATAGCTGTGGTAGTACCCTGGCGGATAGATTACAAAAACTTCAAAATCGTGCTGCCAGGGTGTTAACTTCAGCTAGTTGTGAAACAAGTGTCGATTATCTACTGGAAAAACTTGGATGGAAAGATCTGAAATCTCAGCGCAAAATTGCCAAGGCTACCATGGTGTATAAATCTTTAAATGGCTTAGCGCCAGATTATCTCGCACAGATGTTTACTGATCGCAGTAGCATTACGAATTATACGTTGAGAGACACCAGTGACAAATTAGCTCTGCCGCATCCTCACACCAATTACCTGAAAAATAGTTTCAGTTAGAGTGGAGCGGTACTATGGAACTCCCTCCCAACTGAGATGGGGCAGGCTAATACCTTATCCCAATTTAAGATGTACTACAGCAACCTTATTCGATAATTTAAAATTTTTAATTGTATATATCACGGCACTCATGGAAACCAGGTATATTTTATGTTTGTAAGTTTTATTAGTATTGTGTAACTTCTGTAACTTAGTAATCTTGTATTCCTTTGTAAATCCTGATGAGTCCACCGTGACTAAATAAAGTTCACTTCTTCATTCCAGGAAGACTGAAACCATCTTCGCGGAAATAAATTGTATGGAATATTTTGTATAATTTGTATTACAAAACTAGATGTTAGTATTAACGAAGCGTTGTAATAATACTCGCTTCGAAATAATACTAATAAATAACTAATAAAATGATTTTTTTCACACTTTTTAAGAAAATACATTTTGAAGTTTTTTACGACCCGCGACCTTTTAATCGCGATACGCGTCCTTTTACCCGCGTCCTTTTACCCGCGTCCTTTTACCCGCGTCCTTTTACCCGCGTCCTTTTACCCGCGTCCTTTTACCCGCGTCATTTTACCCGCGTCCTTTTACCCGCGACTTAAAACCGGCGACACGCGACTAGTAGTCAAACTCTGAAAAGGATCTTGGCAGGCGTTCATTTCGCCTCTCCGCTCAAATTTCTCTTTACGTCCCCCCCCCCACCTCTATTTTCTTCTCACCTCGCGCGCTGTCAAAAAAAGCGCGCGCTCTAAACAAAACCCGCTCCCAAAACAAAACTCCCTCTCCCGCAATAGAACGCCTGCCACGCAGGCTAGAGTCCGGAGATGAAAGTACAATTGCATGCAACGTGCACTAATAGTGCTCCAAATGTCCCATGCTTTTGTTGTACAGTAACGTACCTAAAACGTCTCTAAACGCACAAAAATATCAAATAGTGCTTGGTATTTATAGGAGTTAACCTTGCATGCGTAATCGTTAGACGTATATTCATCTGTAATCCAAACAGGCAACAACCTATTAAACTTTGTACAGTGTGCGATAAAATGCTAAAGTATATCGACGGTAGGTCTGTTCTTGCTTTTTCTATAGTCTTTAGAGATTAAACATTAACAACTGCGATATGCCAACGAAATAAAAGCAAAGTTCACTTTTGCTGAAGCCGACGGCGAGATTAGTGCAGCTCTATTGCATGCTGTATGTCATAATTAAGTGCATCTCTTGTCTTATCAGTCTTCTTAGACAACTGAATACACTTTACGACTTACAATCTGCGATTAGACATGACAACTTGCATGCAACGTACATGTGTGAGAAGGTAAGGAACGAATATGGTCTGTTTTCATATACTTCCTGTAATATACTGTAAGTTTCTGGAAGTTCATTATGCAATATATTTTTAGATTTTGCCTTCATGGACTTGACAGTACGCTCTCACCAGAGAATACACTTGTGGATGCATGGGAATAGCTCTCAACATTACCACCTTTTCCTGTTTTAGTTTGATATAGAATTGCAATAATACTCATGCCATATCGGAAAATAACTATAACATAAATTAAAATAACATGCAGCAAGCGGGAGTTTGGGTTTTGGTTGAGGGTCGAGGGTGGAAGGTCGAGGTCGAGGGTGGAAGGTCGAGGGTCGAATGTCGAGGGTCGAAAAATTGATTTCAATGGTGTAAAAACTTTTAAAAACTATACTTTTGTCAATTTACAGAACTTATTTTCGTAAATATTAACACGAAATATTGATCAGTAAGTTAAATTAATGATATTAAATTTAGATTTTATAGTTGTTGTTAAATTGACACGGCCGCGGTCATAACTAAAAATAGTTATCAGAAACTAGTTCAAAAATAGTTATGACCGCGGCCTTGTCAATTTAACAACTATAAAATCTTAATTTAGTATAATTAATTTAACTTACTGATCAATATTTCGTGTTAATATTTACGAAAAGAAGTTCTGTAAATTGACAAAAGTATAGAAAGCCGACCTCGACTTTCGACCCTCGACATTCGACCTCGACTTTCGACCCTCGACCTCCCACCCTCGACCTTCCACCCTCGACCCTCGACCAAAACCCAAACTCAGCAAGCGGTATAGCGTACGGTTAACCTGTTAGAAAATACGTTCACGACTGCGGTATATCGTAGCCACTGTTTTCTGGATGCCGCCAATCCTACCGTTACCGGTGTTGATTGTTATTGCTATTTTTTTATTGCGTAGGAACAACCTGCATGACTATATGTTATTAAAGAAAAAACGATTAAAGGCAAATATATACGTACTATGGTTTTACAAATTCAAACCGGTTTCAGCAAAAAGTGAAATTACTATATGTTTAACGTTTCACTTGCTAAATTTTGGTTAATTATAAGTCATTTTGATAAAGCTCATGCATCCGATATCTACTCTATAGTGTAGTGTACGTTGATAATCTGGCATGTCATAGGCGGCGGGAGATTGATTTGGATGCGGGGGCTAGACAAACTCTGTGGAGGCCAAGGGTCATGTTGCCCCGGAAAATTTTGAAATCTGGAGTTTCTACGATGCCATTCTGACGTACAGAAACGTACTAGTTCATATTGTTCATTTTGCATTTCAGGCAACGAAATATCAGACACCTTCATATTAATTTCTCCCATGGTTTTTCTCTTTCTTCAATTAATGTTTTCCTATTTCCGCATTCTTTCGCGTAGCAAGCTTTTCGTCGTTGTTGCGCAGTCCCTTACATTGACGATGTCATGGGATGCCCGTATAGGCAATATTTAATCGTGAACTTTGCAGAAAGCTAAATATTTAACCAAAAATCTTAATCACAAAATTCTTGTGCTGAGGACAATGCGTTGAAAAATAATAGTCATTTGCTGAAGAACTTGTACACTGAATTCTGGAAACTAATTATGCACTTAAATCAAGAATCCGGGTGTAACTATAGTTAGATACTCGTTGCTTTTGACCAATGAACTCAAATTATATTTGGATGTAAGGCCCTCAATTTTGGGATGCACTCAGTTGTTTTCATATTGTGTACTTGTTTGATGTTTATAATTTTATAAAATAGTGAGTTCAAGGAGGGATTATACCGAATAAGCTTTCTGATAATCATCTTGTCCATTAAGCTATGTCGCACGACTAACATATGGCTATTTTAAATTACTTCGTGCATCAGTGTATAATAATAAATAGACCTTACTACAAAAAAGTGTAAGAGTCTGGGTTTTTGTCGATGGTCAGAGGTCGAGTGTGGAAGGTCGAGGTCGCATATCGAGGGTCGAATGTCGAGGTCGAGGGTCGAAAGTCGAGGTCGAAAATTGATTTCATTGGTACTGTTGAATTTGAGTAGAACGCTGAATGGTGTAAAACTTTTAAAAACTATACTTTTGTCAATTTACAGAACTTCTTTTCGTAAATATTAACACGAAATATTGATTAGTAAGTTAAATTAATGATACTAACTTTAGATTTTATAATTGTTGTAAATTGACAAGGCCGTGGTCATAATTAAAAATAGTTATGAAAATAGTTATGAAAATAGTTATGAAAATAGTTCAAAAATAGTTACGACCGCGGCCTTGTCAATTTAACAACAATTATAAAATCTAAATTTAGTATCATTAATTTAACTTGACTCGACATTCCACCCTCGACCCTCGACCTCTGACCCTCGACCCTCGAAGTGTAAGGATTATACTGGAATTAATGAATAATTTATATTTAAAATGCTAATATGATTACAACTGATTACAGTAATTAAAAGTACCATGGCCTAGCAAAGTACCATGGCCTATCTTTTCACATATATTTATGGTTACGTCTTCCTGTATATTATGATTAAAACAAAAGTGCTCATTGGTTCTTAAAGGAGTGAATAGAATGATCTTTAGGAATTAGTAGGCAGGTTGGGATCTTAAATTTCAAAATTATCTCAACGTATTGTATGCGTTCTAAGTAGAAGATTACTGAGCTTAGGCTCAACAGTAGAGGGAAAACGTCCATAAAACATTCATGGATTGCTAGTTGTCTATCATTAAAAACTGCGTTTCTTTCACAAGTGAACAACAAGGTAAATTTACCCCCCTTAATTCTAAAAACGAATAATAGGGGGGGGGGTTCAATACAAACGGCAACGACAGTGATACATTAAATAGTAACAATATTTTTATCAACAGATTGATAGTAAAACACGATAATAGGTTATTGACACCGTCATAGATATTAAAAGTGATCTTTCAGCATATCAATAAGCGCTGGCGGTGGATAACCTTCGTATACGACTTTGGCTATTGCTGTCTTGCAATCGCGGCTAGGTATGTAAATCACGTTTCACGACACAAAAATCCGTAATTTCACATTTCACGGGAACAAATATTGGCAATTAACGACTCACGAAAATACCATTCTCAGGGTCCCTTAAAATATACATATACATTAATTAAAACACATTTTGTCTACATAACTGGACAACAGACGACACGAGTGACATTTTACACAGACAGTTTTGAACGTTTGTGGACATTAATGTCATATATAAGTTCAGTCATTGCGTGATAATATTTCAACAAGTATGATTTAAATTGGCCAATGGTAACGTCAGCTTCGCGGATATGTGGTGGTAAGAAATTATAGGTTCTAGGAGTTCTATTGAACAAGCTATTTTGAAAAGTGTTTACTCTTGGAACGTTTATTGTTATATTGCTACTTGAACTACGCCTGGTGACACGATTACTTTACTTTACACTAATATTGGGATCATTTGACTTCATAGCTTTAAAAAAAATGCATCAAATCCAGAAAATACATCAAATCCAAATCATGCCAGTAACACAAAGGAAGTAAATATAAGCATCTCCTAAGTATATAATATAAGTAACACAAAAGAAGTATATATAAGCATCTCCTAGTATAGTGTAAACTGATTTAGGAGTATCTGATTAAAGATTAAAGATTAAATATAACTCTGTTAATAGCAGCCGGTCTTTGTAAGGGGCGGCCATTAGAAAAGTGATGGGGGCGGGGGGTGGGGTAAAAACAAATGAAAGGGAAAAAATCATGCAAGATCAAATTTGCAAAAAAAATTCCTGCAGAAGTAAAAAATTCTGTCTTGATGGAATATATTAAAAAGCTGTCACTTTAAAAAATGCAAGAAATCAAGCCACAGAGGCTCAAGAATTCAAAAAATGTCTGAGAGAGGACCCACCTACAGCCTCATACGCCTCACCACCTCTTCGTTTAAAGGTATGTTTTATATCTCCTAATATACAATAACTTGGAAACAAGCAGGAAATAAAAAGAAAAATTCGGGCAAGTCGATCCCACCCCCTCCATCACTTTCTAATGTTCCGCCCCTGACATGTTTTAGATCGAAACTGTAGGGACAAGATAAATCTCTTTGCACGCCGTAGAACTTTCTCGATATCAAAGATAAGCGAGACAGACTGTGGTGACCAGACTTGTAAGCTGCACGCGAAGTGACTTCGAACTAACGTTTTACAAAGTGAAGCGCGTATACAGGGATCGTGCATGTTGATAGAAGATCTTCTTACAAACCCCAGCGTTCTGTTGGTTTTCGCATACACGGCAGCAACTTGCTGGCTCCATTTGAGATCCGCAGCGATCAAAACGCCGAGATCTTTTTGCACAGCCTGTTTTCCGATAAGCGAAGTGTTGGTATGATCGTCTTTGATTAAGTCATAGGATGACTGCACGGAATTCACATTTCTTGCCACCGTGACAGCACCACATTTGGACTGGTTTACGGTCATACGCCAGATCGATATTCGACGCCACAGGTTGATTTTATGAAATCGCATTGGAGATGTTTAACGTCCTCTGCTGTTCTTATGGCACGATAACACTTAATATCATCAGAAAACAGTGCTACAGACGGTGCAGTTGTCCGCTGTTGATGTAGGTCATTCACGTACATAAGAAACAATAGAGGACCAAGGATTGAACTTTGAGGAACAACGGGGATTGGTAGCGATATCTTGCCCAGGACGATGACTTTCTGACGGCGGTCTGTAAGGTATTTTTAATTCTTCTCTTTGTACGTAGAATGCATGGAAAACTTAGTTCTCCTTTATTTAGCTATGTACATTCTTTAATATATAGAAAAAGAATCTACTACCAATCTACTACCGATATTAAATTCATATCAGGCATATGGACAAAATCATCAGATTTTCTAGATTTTGAAAGCATCCAGCACAATCATGCAAGATTGTTACCTCTCATTTTTATTCTTTGAAAGTACTTTCCGGCTAAAATTATAATGGTTTATCAAAGTTTCAAAGAGTGTTATTGGCAAAGCTATTCATTATTGAACTAGCAACATATGAAAAGAAAAGTTTGTTTTTGCTTTATCTTGTGCGTTTTAGGGGAAATCCCTTTGAAGCCATGCAGGGAATGTCCCTTCGCATTGGTTATAATTTATTCGTTTTCGGGTGATGCAATATAAATAGAACAGATGCTGTTGTTAAAAACATGAAGTTTCCTTATTGTGTGCACATATATTGAACACAAACAAAATATATCTATCGTATCAACAAATACTGGTCTCAATACGTATAGATTTAAGTCAAAGTGTATATTATTTGTGTTATCAGGCACCGAATATCATTGTTCAATTAAGCAGAAAATTGCGACTTCTGTTTGTAGAATGTAGGGAAAATTTATTTCTCCCTAATTTTGTTATAGCTATATAACATTAATATATAGAAAGAGGAATTTATCAATCTACTACCGATATTAAATTCATATCAGGCATATGGACAAAATCATCAAATTTTCTAGATTTTGAAAGCACCAGCACAATCATGTAGATATGAGAGTCGTCACCTCCCATTTTTATTCTTTTCAAATTTGAAAGTACTTTCTAAAATTATAATAGTATATCAAGTTTGAAGAGTGTTATTGGCAAAGCTATTTTCCTTTAAATTAGTTTCTATCGCAACATATGAAACCAAATTTTGTTTCTGCTTTGTCTGCTGCGTTTTCGGGGAAATCCTTTGAAGCCATGGAATGTCCCTTCGCATTGGTTTTAATTTATTCGTTTTGGGTGATGCATTATTACAGTACATGCAGATTCTGTTAGTAAAAACATGAAGTTTCCTTATTGTGCACATATATATTGAACAAACAAAAATTGTCCATCGGCGCATCGCATCAACAAATAGTCTCTATACGGATAGACTTAAATCAAAGTGTAACTATATTTTGTTTTATCATGCACCGAATACATGTATCATGCTTAAGTTGCAGAAAATTGCGACAGGTGGTCTTCTGTTTGTAGAATGTAGGGAAAATTTATAGCTACATCCTTAATATATAAAAATTTATCAATCTACTACCGATATTAAATTCGTATCAGGCATATGGACAAATCCATCAGATTTTCTAGATTTTGAAGGCAATAGCATAGATATGGGAATTGTCTCCTCCCCATATTTATTGTTTTCAAATTTGAAAGTACTTTCCAAAATTATAATAGTATATCAAGTTTGAAGAGTGTTATTGGCAAAGTATTTTCCTTCAATTAGTTTTTATCGCAACACATGAAAACCAAATTTTGTTTCTGCTTTGTCTGCTGCGTTTTCGGGGAAATCCCTTTGAAGCCACGGAATGTCCCTTCGCATTGGTTTTAATTTATTCGTTTTCGGGTGATGCAATATTACATTACATGCAGATTCTGTTAGTAAAACCTTGTTAGGTTCATATATATTGAACAAACAAAATGTGTCCATCGCCCATCGGCGCATCGCATCAACAAATGGTCTCCATACGGATAGACTTAAATGAAAGTGTATATTTTTTGTGTTATCGAACACCGGATATCATGTGATCACTGCATGATCAAATGCTAATGAATCACATGATGCATCTGCTATTTATAAATTCTTGTATTGGTTTTAATCAATCCATTCTCTTGCTGCTTTTCAGGAAGATAAGACTGAAGTGCCATCGACATTTTTGGGACGCAACCCTTCCATGTAAAATCTTGAAGATAAGGTTTGTAACGTTACGTGTTCTGTACTCTGTTGTGTTATATTAATTCATGGTAAATTATTTATACTATATGTATAGCTATACCCGAAGTTGTCCGTTGTCAGTTAGCAGAAAATTGCGACAGTGTAATTCTTCTGTTTGTACGTAGAATCTAAGGAGAACTTAGTTCCCCCTTATATATTTTGTTATAGCTACATTCTTTAATTTATAAAAAGAGTTTATCAATCTACTACCGATATTAAATGCATATCAGGCATATGGATAAAATCATCAGATTTTCTAGATTTTGAAGGCACCAGCACAATCATGTAGATATTGAGAGTCGTCACCTCCCATTTTTATTCTTTTCAAATTTGAAAGTACTTTCTAAATAATAATAGTATATCAAGTTTGAAGAGTGTTATTGGCAAAGTATTTTTCTTCAATTGGTTTCTATCGCAACATATGAAAACCAAATTTTGTTTCTGCTTTGTCTGCTGCGTTTTCGGGGAAATCCCTTTGAAGCCATGGAATCTCCCTTCGCATTGGTTTTAATTTATTCGTTTTCGGGTGATGCAATATTACAGTATACATGCAGATTCTGTTAGTAAAAACATGAAGTTTCCTTATTGTGCGCACATATATATTGAACAAACAAAATATGTCCATCGGCGCATCGCATCAACAAATAGTGTCTATACGGATAGACTGAAATCAAAGTGTAACTATATTTTGTTTTATCAGGCACCGAATATCATTGTTTAAATAGCAGAAAATTGCGACAGGTGGTCTTCTGTTTGTAGAATGTAGGGAAAATTTATAGCTACAGTCTTTAATATATAAAAAGAGGAGTTTATCAATCTACTACGGATATTAAATTCGTATCAGGCATATGGACAAATCCATCAGATTTTCTAGATTTTGAAGGCAAATAGCATAGATATGGGAATTGTCTCCTCCCCATATTTATTGTTTCAGTTCAAATTTGAGAGTACTTTCTGAAATTATAATAGTTTATCAAAGTTTCAAAGAGTGTTATTGGCAAATCTATTTTGCTTGAATTAGTTTCTATCGCAGCATGTGAAAGCAATGAATATTGTTTCTAATTTGGCATCCTAGCTGCGTTTTCGCCATTTCGGGGAAATCTCTTTTAAGCCGGGAATGTCCCTTCGCATTGGTTATATATACAGGGTGTATAAAAAAACCGGACAAATTTTTTGAAATTGCTCTACTACCGATATTAAATTCATATCAGGCATATGGACAAAATCATCAGATTTTCTAGATTTTGAAGGCATCCAGCACAATCATGCAAGATTGTTACCTCTCATTTTTATTCTTTGAAAGTACTTTCCGGCTAAAATTATAATGGTTTATCAAAGTTTCAAAGAGTGTTATTGGCAAAGCTATTCATTATTGAACTAGCAACATATGAAAAGAAAAGTTTGTTTTTGCTTTATCTTGTGCGTTTTAGGGGAAATCCCTTTGAAGCCATGCAGGGAATGTCCCTTCGCATTGGTTATAATTTATTCGTTTTCGGGTGATGCAATATAAATAGAACAGATGCTGCTGTTAAAAACATGAAGTTTCCTTATTGTGTGCAAATATACTGAACACAAACAAAATATATCTATCGCATCAACAAATACTAGTCTCAATACGTATAGATTTAAATCAAAGTGTATATTATTTGTGTTATCAGGCACCGAATATCATTGTTCAATGAAGCAGAAAATTGCGACTTCTGTTTGTAGAATGTAGAGAAAATTTAGTTCTCTCTAATTTTGTTATAGCTACATAACATTAATATATATAGATAGAGGATAGAGGATAGATAGATATAGATATGGTTTTAATTATTTGTTTTCGGGTGATGCAACATTACATTACATGCAGATTCTGTTAGTAAAAACATGAAGTTTCCTGATTGTGCGCACATATATATTGAAAAAACAAAATATGTCCATCGCCCATCGGCGCGTCGCATCAACAAATAGTCTCTATACGGATAGACTTAAATGAAAGTGTGTGTAACTATATTTTGTTTTATCATGCACCGAATATGGAAGTAGACTTAAATAAAGTGTATATTTTTTGTGTTATCGAACACCGAATATCATGTGATCATGTGATCACTGCATGATCAAATGCTAATGAATCACATGATGCATCTGTTATTTATAAATTCTTGTATTGGTTTTAAACTTTTAATCAATCCATTCTCTTGCTGCTTTTAATTTCAGGAAGATAAGATTGAAGCGCCATCGACATTTTTGGGACGCAACCCTTCAATGTAAAATCTTGAAGATAAGGTTTGTAACGTCAAGTGTTCTATACTCTGTGTTATATTAATTCATGGTAAATTCTTTATACTATATGTATAGCTATACCCGATAGTTGTCCGTTGTCAATTAGCAGAAAATTGCGACAGTGTAATTCTTCTGTTTGTACGTAGAATCTAAGGAGAACTTAGTTCCCCCTTATATATTTTGTTATAGCTACATTCTTTAATTTATAAAAAGAGGAGTTTATCAATCTACTACCGATATTAAGTTCATATCAGGCATATGGACAAAATCATCAGATTTTCTAGATTTTGAAGGCAGCAGCACGATCATGTAGATATTGAGAGTCGTCACCTCCCATTTTTATTCTTTTCAAATTTGAAAGTACTTTCTAAAATTATAATAGTATATCAAGTTTGAAGAGTGTTATTGGCAAAGTATTTTCCTTCAATTAGTTTCTATCGCAACATATGAAAACCAAATTTTGTTTCTGCTTTGTCTGCTGCGTTTTCGGGGACATCCCTTTGAAGCCATGGAATCTCCCTTCGCATTGGTTTTAATTTATTCGTTTTCGGGTGATGCAATATTACAGTACATGCAGATTCTGTTAGTAAAAACATGAAGTATCCTTATTGTGCGCACATATATATTGAACAAACAAAATATGTCCATCGGCGCATCGCATCAACAAATAGTGTCTATACGGATAGACTGAAATCAAAGTGTAACTATATTTTGTTTTACGAGGCACCGAATATCAGTTTAATTAGCAGAAAATTGCGACAGGTGGTCTTCTGTTTGTAGAATGTAGGGAAAATTTATAGCTACAGTCTTTAATATATAAAAAGAGGAGTTTATCAATCTACTACCGATATTAAATTCGTATCAGGCATATGGACAAATCCATCAGATTTTCTAGATTTTGAAGGCAAATAGCATAGGTATGGGAATTGTCTCCTCCCCATATTTATTGTTTTCAAATTTGAAAGTACTTTCTGAAATTATAATAGTTTATCAAAGTTTCAAAGAGTGTTATTGGCAAATCTATTTTGCTTGAATTAGTTTATATCGCAACATGTGAAAAGCAATGAATATTGTTTCTAATTTGGCATCCTAGCTGCGTTTTCGCCTTTTCGGGGAAATCTCTTTTAAGCCGGGAATGTCCCTTCGCATTGGTTATATATACAGGGTGTATAAAAAAACCGGACAAATTTGAAATTGATCTCAACTTCGCGAAGCGACTCCAGGTACGAAGTTTTTGATTAATATAGATTGTTTGGGTATTTATAATGTAGAATAAATGAAAAAATTCTGAAAGTTGAATTTTCAAAACCCAGGGGGGGGGGTGGTGCCTTGTCCAACAGATCACAACTATTTTCATAACTATTTTTAGTTATGACCGCGGCCTTGTCAATTTAACAACAATTATAAAATATAAATTTAGTATCATTAATTTAACTTGCTAATCATTATTTCGTGTTAATATTTACGAAAAGAAGTTCTTTAAATTGACAAAAGTATAGTTTTTAAAAGTTTTTACACCATTCAGCATTCTACTCAAATTCAACAGTGCCAATGAGATCAATTTTTCGACCTCGACCTCGACATTCTACCCTCGACCTCGACTTTCGACCTCGACCTTCCACCCTCGACCTCGACCTTCCACCCTCGACCTCTGACCCTCGACCTCTGACCCTCGACCAAAACTCAAACTCAATTTGATTGGTCAACACCAAGAATTAATTGACATGTTTACGCACATAGGAATATTACATTTCTTCGTCTTGATTAACATGTTTATGCACAAGTGAATACATTTCCTTCGGTTTGGGGTTTCCCCTATAGTCCAGCTGCATTTGTATTGGTCATTTTTAATGAGCCTTTATTATGGCGTTTAGTCATGAAAGCTGGGCTTTCTTGCAGGCCCTCATTCCCTGTTCTTCTTTTCCCCTCCAACGAGGGCGGCGCCGGCCACGCAGGCTATTATTTCTATTTATTCTATTATTAATTCCATATGCGCCCGCATTACTTACCTGTTGAATACTCTACAGTACTTCATATAGATTATTGTTTGCCGTTTTTCCGCACATATTAATATCTATATTGTTTGTGTAAATTTTTCCAAGTAAGTTTATTATTTTGATAATATCATAGTTACCTCGAAATCCTTTGTTTCGCGATGATTAGTTACTAATCGTACCTCATCGTTTATGCATACGCTTTTGTCTTCTAAATGTCCCGGGAAATTTAGAAGACAAAAGCGTACCTCATCGAAAATCATCGGCACAACTATGGACAGTGTCTGACGACACCGTCCTGTTCACATACGAACGATCACTTTGCCACTTTTATTCCGCAATCTTGAACATTTCAATTGTGGGGGAAAATTCGGTTTATGCGCATGCCTAAAAAGAATGAACACGGAGATGTGTTTCTGCGCGTGCGTATATATGAAAAGTGTTCATCCCACAATCAAACGACAATCAAACAGCATTCAAAACAGACCAACACACCACGCGCGATACCCTCGGTAACAATAATATTACAAAGTGATAGCATGGCATTACGGTCGATTAGTGATGAAATGTCCCTCAAGCCTCGGGAGGTTCAGTAAAAGTCCCTCGGCTTTCGGGTACATTTAATCACTAATCGACCTGAATGCCATGCTATTACTTATAATTATTTTACACCTGTTTACAGACATAACCCGTAGTTGGGCTCCTGTGTCCAAACTAATAAACTATTAGAGTAATGATCAAAATTTTAATGGCACATTTAAAATGAAGGAAAACACAGTGATTACGTCAAGTAAAACATTTCATATGGCGATAGCCTTTGAGTGCGTCGTTAAGAGGAGTGTGAGCTAGGGATCCAATTCTGTTTTCTAAGCCAAAATTTTGTTTTGAACGCAGATATCCGACTCGCCTACAACCTTTGCCTAGCAGATTTTGTGATGGAAAAGCTTAGTAATAGTAATGTTTTGGAATGTAGTGTCTGGCAATGTTTAGCTGAGGCGAGGGGTTACTGCAAGCATGTCAATTTCTAGTATATTTTTAAATACTCACTCATTCCACTCCTGACAATCCGCCATACTTTTGAGATCAGTGAGATGACCACCCACCAATGCCACCCACCAGTCCCACCAACCTTGAACCATAGCCATGCGTCCACGATACTTGATGAACTTTAGATCGCCCATAAATTTCCTTTTTACCGGGTGTGATAAATAACCGAGCGGAATTAGTACCCTCGCCCCGTGCTATCGCCCGGAACTGCGCTTCGCGCCGTTGGCTCGGGGATTATTATGGTAAATTTAAAGTTAAATTTCTGAAACGTCGTTTTTCACATCGTTTAGATTTTTCAAATCGTTTACAAAGTAGTACCCCAAAAATGGCAGATTTAGGCTTGCGCGAGAATGGCTAATTATAACGTCTGTTATTCTGTTTGTAGAACACAAGTTCTGCCTTAGTGCCTTTTCTGTTGAAGAAGACATGCTAAGATAATAAACTGTCGTTAAGTCGCTAAGGTGGCTTGATACAATTTTAAGAAAAATATACTATTTAGATCCAAAGAATTTGAATATTTTCAGAAAGATGAGGTTATTGCCGTTGCTATGACATTGGGTAATGGTAAAAATTATGTAAAAGAAGGATCTTTGCTCTAGTTTGTTCTTACACAACGGAATATGTAATTGTTCAGAGTTTCTTGTATTTCATCCGCTGACACTACCCCTAGGCCTAGTGCTAAATATTTGGCTTAAATATCCCGGCGACATATCCATCATATATTTAAATGCCATTAGTAAAATTACATAGGTGATTATTGAAAATTCTCAACGCTGATTGGTTGCGCTACCTCGGATTAATACGCGATAATCACCTAAAGCGTTTTTAAGCCGCTATTATAGTAAATATTCAATTAAAATATTTTTGAAATGTGCATTTTGTATTTTTTTCCATATATTAATCACTTATGTATAATTTTACTAAAACAATTATTCGCCGCAGGCTCGGTGAATATCGGTGAATAAAAACCCCTCGATTTTGTCTTGGTTTTTATTCACCGATATTTACCTCGCCTTCGGCGAATTATTGTAAATTACAGCGTCGATCTCTAAAATATAGATTAGTTTTAACAGGTGTCCACTTCAAGCTTATCAGGACTGGGTTCCAATACTAGTTTTATTGCTGCCGCAGCGAGCGAGCCTTCAGCGAGCGAGCAAGGCAGCTGACTAATTTGATACAGCTAGAAAAAATCTCAATCTGCTATAAACGCAATGCATTGTGGTTCCAATTGAAATAACCACAATGCAACTCGCGGCTTGTATAAACCAACTCGATGGAAGCGCGTGTTCTCTTTTTGCGTTTGGTCTCTTGAAGAAGCAGCCAGGAAATTGTTGTAAATTAGTAGCTTAGATTTATTATAGAAAGGACGTTTATGTAACCGGAAATAGTCAATAAGATTGTAATTTGTAAACAAGATCGCTGCAGGATTAACTCGTACTAATGCGCAAAGAATTTACTACAAACACATTAAACACCATTATGTATCAAGGCAGTTTGCCGCCAAATTGAAATTGCACTCAGTGCTTTGAAGATAGAAAAATAACCTACTCATTGCGGACTCGCAACTGGGCGCATTAAAACGTCTGTACGAAAGTCGTAAGAGCAATAAATTTTCGCGAGAGGAAGTGGGAAATCAGTGAGATTATAAAATAATGTGACCTACTGAGAAGTAGGTAACCCCCCCCCCAATTCAGCGTACAAAGGGATGCCGACAATGACGTCATACAGCGAATGACGTAATGATCCGCCCACATGAATTATTAAGTATGCACGTTGAACTACGTGTATCCGGTTTTGATGAAGATGACGTAATGATCCGCCCACATGAATTATTAAGTATCCACGTTCAACTACGTGTATCCGGTTTTAATGAAGATGACGTAATGACATGTTTAGTTATATTTAGCGTGCATTACGTAATTCTACCTTGCATACCTAAGCAACGCTTTTATTCATGCACTGTTCATAAATATATAGTCCCTCAATTCACTGTTCATATTCTGCTGACTGTTCGTTAAATTGTTCATACTTTTCTTCTTCAGAGAGTCATTATAGGCTTTTAGCCTAGCATGTAATGCACGACTTGAAGTAGTGACTTTAAGTGCTTCACAGCCAAGTATTAACCATGCTAATGTTTGTTGTTTTTTCGATGACGATAGGCGAATCTTTATTCCCTCCAGCCACGCTCGAGACCACGCTTGCTTATTCTGAGTTGAGATTTTATTTGTGCTAAAAAGGTAGCATTTACTACATTTTAGGTAACCTAGTTATACATTAAAAAGACAAAAACTCAGACAAGTAAGCCAACACTTAATTGCGGCCAGTGTGAAAGATGCAAAAACACATAAGTTAACAATTAATAAAACAATATATACTTGTCGAAAATGGTTTTCTATTGTTTCCTGGCCTTTTTGGTGCAGCCACTGTCTTTTTTCTGACCATCATCTGGACATTTTCTCTTCGTTTGTAAAGGAAAATTTACAATAAGCCATTTTCTTTCGGCTTTCAAAATTTCGCGGGCTTGTATACGCTTTGTCGACCACGCTGGGGGCTTGGGCTTCGATACAAAAAATATTATTATATACCAAGTGTCAAAGTTCATGCATGTTTTCTTGCATCTCATTGGACTAGAGCGTATCACGTGAAAGTCACGAAATTCGACTGTCTCCTGACAACAGCTCTGAGCAGTGGACATTACTTTTATTCACCGGTGAATAATAAATTCGTCGAGTTATAAAGCAAACATTTTGAAAGTTTCCCGTTTCTTTTTTTTTTCTTTGACAGTTGGTATATAATAAAACACTTATTTACTGAGACCTCGGGAAAACAGCGTGTTTCGTGGCCCCGAGACCGCCGTCTTCCCTCGGTCTCAGTAAGTAAGTGATAATTCTTCCACGCTGATGACGCCACCAGCGGGAGAAACGTGAAAACTACTGGATATTGAGAATTATCGCTTGCTTTTTGACCAATCAGAAACGAGAATAGAGTTTGAATGTATAGTAATGAATATTGTCGAGTCAATATTATGACATTCAATGGTATTGAATAATTCATTAAAATTCTAACATCGTATAATATTTGCAATTTCTGTAAAACAATTTTCTGCCGACAACTTCTTCTTTGCCCGCTGCAGGACTGTCGCTCAGCCCAGGCGAAATATATTATTTACTTTTTTGAGACAATTATACCATTCGCTCTCATCGTGTACGCACCTCGTCGGCTATCAGCTCATATACAACTCGAGCTCATGGTTAATTGTTAAATATTCTTCAACTAGCCAATGCTAGCTTTTTTGGCTTTTTTGTTGGCAAATTTCGTTTCAACATTAGTGTGTTTCCTACTTGAGTCCTTCCAAGACTGGAAAATCACAGTGTGTAAAGCAAGATGTTAACAAACTAACTTAATGATTAGTTGTCGTCAACTTGCTTCACACATAAAAAGGCTTTTATGTAATTAGTGTTCTATAACAACTAGTTAGTAGTCGGTAACAAACAGTTGTCGATAACCAAATTTCTAGTCTGTGGAGTAATGGCATCATCAATACTCCAACTCTACACTGCCAAAGTGGCTATAAATTTAGCATGGTAGAATACTGTACAGAGTTGGTCAATGGTCATACCCGTATTTTCAGTATCCACATCTATTTTTTCGCATAGAACAAGAAATTGCGACGTCAAAATCAAAACATGGCACAAATGGAAATGGCCAGACAACCTGCGGTACGTGAAGCTCATCTGGGAAACAGAGATGTTCAACAGACAATTCAGCGGAGCGTAGCAACGCGTCGAAGAACTATCCATGTGATAAGAGAACAAGCTAGAACGGCTGATGAGATTCACAGGGGCTGTGCTGCGTCAAACCGGGATGCGAATATATTTGGAGCATTTGGAGGGGTGTTTGGAATGTGTGCTGGTGGGATAACAATTGCCTCTGGTGGTCTTGCTTGCAGTCTCACATGTGTTGGAGCTCTATGTTCTGTTGGTGGTGGAGCCTGGTCAGTGAAGAACGAATATGATCGAGGCCAACACTACAGCGCCTTGCAAGAGGAACTCTTGCAGCAACTGGCTGAAGATGAGGAAGCACTGAGAGACATGAACGAGATTATTCGCAGGATAGAAAGAGGTGATTTTGGTGAACCTTATATGGTATTTCGTGAACTACACATGGTCTTTGCTGGACTTGGTAGCATAGGAATGGCTTTTGGTTCCGCTGCAGCTTTTGACATATTCAGTGTGGCAAATCCGCCAATATTTTACCTTCTTGCAGGCGGATCATCTAATATTCTTTTAGGTATGCTGCAATTTTTGCCACTTATAGCCGGACAAGGAGCATTAGAAGGGATGGAGGAAATTGCCGAGGAGAGCGCGTCATCGGCGGTTAAGTCAATGTGCGGCGGGTTTTCTAAGGACTTTGCGCGACGACAAGCCGTAAAAGCTGCCCAGAAAGCGTACAAAGAAATTCTTGAGGAGACGCTCGAAAAAGCGGCCAAGGAGGCAGTTAAGCAGGCGGCAGAAGAAGGTGGAACACAAGCCGCACAACTTGCAGCACGGGAAGCCGCCAAAGAAGCGGCCGCTAAAGCTGCGAAGGAAACAGCCACAAAAGCAGCAAAAGGAGCAGCTTCAAGGGCTGCTCAGGAGGGAATGAAAACTGCTGCAAAAGTGACAGGAATGGTAACCGCGGGTTTTGGTGCCTTAACGTCTTTATGGGAAGGGTATAACGCGTACCAAAACCACTATAAATCTCAAGGAGAATCTCAGCTTGGCAGAGAACTGCGTCTTCTAGCAAACCGCATGGAAGACAGCTTAAGAAATATATATGAACCTGTGTAAGAACTATTATATACCTGCATGCTTAAGAAATATTATGTACCTGCATGCTTAAGAAATATTATGTACCTGAATGCTTAAGAAATATTATGTACCTGCATGCTTAAGAACTATTATGTACCTGCATACTTAAGAACTATTATGTACCTGCATGCTTAAGAAATATTATGTACCTGCATACTTAAGAAATATTATGTACCTGCATGCTTAAGAAATATTATGTACCTGCATGCTTAAGAAATATTATGTACCTGCATACTTAAGAAATATTATGTACCTGCATGCTTAAGAAATATTATGTACCTGCATACTTAAGAAATATTATGTACCTGCATGCTTAATAAATATTATGTACCTGCATGCTTAAGAAATATTATGCACCTGCATGCTTA
This sequence comes from Trachythela sp. YZ-2020, assembly GCA_016169945.1. Taxonomy (NCBI): domain Eukaryota; kingdom Metazoa; phylum Cnidaria; class Anthozoa; order Malacalcyonacea; family Clavulariidae; genus Trachythela; species Trachythela sp. YZ-2020. The sequence continues at coordinate 23,859 of JADLSH010000245.1, read as the reverse complement.
AGAAATATTATGTACCTGCATGCTTAAGAAATATTATGCACCTGTATGCTTAAGAAATATTATGTACCTGCATGCTTAAGAACTATTATGTACCTGCGTACTTAAGAAATATTATGTACCTGCATGCTTAAGAAATATTATGTACCTGCATACTTAAGAAATATTATGTACCTACATGCTTAAGAAATATTATGTACCTACATGCTTAAGAAATATTATGTACCTACATGTTTAAGAAATATTATGTACCTGCATACTTAAGAAATATTATGTCCTGCATACTTAAGAAATATTATGTACCTGCATGCTTAAATAAGAAATATTATGTACCTGCATAGTTAAGAAATATTATGTACCTGCATGCTTAAGAAATATTATGCACCTGTATGCTTAAGAAATATTATGTACCTGCATGCTTAAGAACTATTATGTACCTGCGTACTTAAGAAATATTATGTACCTGCATGCTTAAGAAATATTATGTACCTGCATACTTAAGAAATATTATGTACCTACATGCTTAAGAAATATTATGTACCTACATGCTTAAGAAATATTATGTACCTACATGTTTAAGAAATATTATGTACCTGCATACTTAAGAAATATTATGTCCTGCATAGTTAAGAAATATTATGTACCTGCATGCTTAAGAAATATTATGTATCTGCTCAGGGGCGGACTTCATGGCTAGCTACCTCAGACGAGCCCGGGCGATCTGGGCTGGAAGCATTGAACTAAATATACCTTAGTTCAATGGCTGGAAGGGAGCCCCGCATCCCCCCCCTCCCCCCGCCTAGCTCGAATTGATTTACCTTATCCTTTTGAAGACCCCATTAAGCGGCAGTGATTTGCCTGTACTTGCCTAGATTTCAAAGCAAGATGGGAATGAGCGGGGATTACGGCCTGCTAACAGCGTATGCCCCCGATACTTCGATCCCAATAAGAATGACGTCGTCTTCATTCTTTGGTTTCTTTTGGATTTTAGTCAGTCGTGCGTAATATTTGAAGTCGTAACCGTGTCGTATATGGTCGTAACCTTGTCGTAACTGTCGTGGAAATAGACTGCAAGCCTTTTTCGTACACATGAACAAATAAACTCGTCAAGGAACTTGTCAAGGAAAACTCGCTGGTCTGTACGGGGTGTCAACGTGCGTTTCGTTTTAAATCTTGAAAAACATCTTAAGGTGGATCGATAGTTTTCAAAAATTCAGGTGTCCAACACTTTGAAATTTTTAAACTTCGTATTTTTAGCTTTTATTCACCAGGTATCGGGATTTTCATATATTTTGATCTTTCTACTTTCAGGTTATGTTAGTTTTAGTAACACATAGTTCGTTACTATGGCAACATATGCGTACGAAATTTACTCCTAAATAGCCTATCGCCTCGTGTTGTTGGAAAATAAATTTTTTTCCCAATTTTTTTTCGTGCATTATTTTACTTGCAAGACAGAGTAACATGAAGCAAAATATAAAAAGTTCTGTAATGCTATTTTTTTTAAAAAGGCAAAAATGTCGTTTTAGAAAATAGAGAGATATAGCGCATTGTTTTTCAAAAGTGGAATTTTTTAATGACGTAGCAATTGACATGAAATGCGGTATATAACACGCGCAATGACGCGAGATGGCGCGAGCAACTAACTGCTCACGTCAGGTCATTTTGGAAGTTCTTTCGTTAATATTCCTGCGCGCACAAATGGTCACGCGGGTTTGTACATATAGTATGAAGTTTTGTTTTCGCGATTCTTGAATAAGGTTTTTGTGATTACTATATCGAGCCACCTTAAAAACAAAAACAAAAGTAGAACATACGAAAGTATGTTCTCTTTTTGTTTTCTAAAAGTAGAACATACTGAAGTGCGTTCTTATTGTTTTTTAAGATACAACGTTGAAAAGCGAAACACGGGATTCAACGAATGATTTTTGTTTTTCTAGTGACTTACCTGAAGTATTTGATAAACTTTAGTAGTTTGCCTTGACGTTTTTCATGTAGCCAAAATTTTTTCGATTGTTTCCCCTGACCACCAATTAATTAAAAGTACGGAGTTGCTTCATCCGACCACATGCACCTTTCCTCTGTTAGTTTTTCAAGGAATACCATATTTCAAGCGGGCCGAGATTACCATGAGGCGGTCTCGGTCTGCCAAAAACTGTTGGTACGTGTCCGCTTAATTTTGCGTTTACACTGCAAAAATTAGGAGTACCGTGCCAAAAAAATTGGTCCGCGTACCATAATTTAAAGATTGCCGTTCCAATATAGTCTAGATGTTTAAAGATTGTCTATTAATTAAAGGCGGGGATGACCGAAGCTTGGTTGTGACGTTAGAATAGTCACACTTAGCGTAACAACAAGTTAAAGCTCAGGCGTTGGTTCTTCCATAGCACTTTCAACTACAGTAGTTACATATTTTGGACGGAAACTTTGAGGTTGGCACTGCAATTGCAGCGACAACTAGTTGGAGTTCTTGCAGAAGAGCTTTGAGGTTGAAATTGCATTTATAACGACAACTAGTCGGAATTTTTGCAGAAGAGCTTTGATGTTGGCACTGGAATTGCAGCGACACCTATAGTTAGAAATTTTGCATGCAAGTTTCGAGGTTGGCATTGCAACTGCAGCGACAACTAGTCAGAATTTTTGCAGAAAAGTTTTTATTTGATGTTGGCACTGCAATTGCAGCGATGCTGTTGCGCATTTGTTGACAAAATTTAAAATATTAGAAAAATTTCGCCTGTTCTTGTCTAAATAGAATATTTTACTTTGACTTTACAGATTGATAATAAACCACGATAATAGGTTATTGATATAGTCGTAGATATTAAAAGTGATCTTTCAGCATATCAATAAGCGCTGGCGGTGGATAACCTTCGTATACGACTTTGGATATTGCTGTAAATAACGGGAAGCTGAAAGGGGACAAAAATATAGTTTTAGTAGTTTTACTTCTTTCCATTTGACAATCCTTATTCAGATAGGCTTTTACATACTAGACCATTTGCAGAATTACTGGAGCGCACTATATACACGCATAGCCTCCTGCCTCTTCCACAGGTGAAATGCGGGTAATGCCTGCCTGGTATACAGGCGTGCGCTTGCAAGTAAAGACGAGCGCAAAGATAAATGGGAAGGCGAAAGTGTGACAAGCGACTGGGGACAGGGTAGCATAGCTTCGGCTTCATCCTTTTGAATACCAGCAGAAACTTCAAACATACGCGTAAGACTGAATATTAAAAAAATCAAAGAATGAATTCGAGACGATGCGCGTATAATGCTATACGCTCCAGTAATTCTAAAAATGGTCTATGTATTGCTCAAAAATTGGTGTACAGTTTGAACGACGAGATTATAAAGAGAAGCATGTTACATGTATACTTTCACACATACAACACACAAGTACAACACAAGCATGTAGATTTCGCAGAGCCGATAACGACTTAGTATACAGTTAAAAAAATGTTTGAAAAACAATATCTCTTTCCCGAAATGTGTCTTACATTACCTTTCTGTCAATTCCTTTTCTTTTAGTATTCTATACAGTTCATGTAGTGTGTGTGGTCCTTGAAGTTTCTGACCATTTAAGATCTCCTTCTCAATAACTTCAAAACTCTAGACAAATGCACATGAATAAACAATTAGAAGGCTCGAATGTTTTTGCAACGGACATTACGAATTGCTTTTATGATCGCATTCTAAAGAATACTGGTAGAAATTCTATGTCCTACATAAGCCAATATGAGACATACACCCTATATATTCCTATATGTACTGTCATCTACCGTTATCTAGTGTTATCTACTGTCATCTAGTGTTATCTACTGTCATCTATCATCATCTAGTGTCATCTACTGTCATCCTGCAGTGTCATCTACTGTCACCTAGTGTCACCCAGTGTCATCTATCGTCATCTACCGAATCAGAACACCTTGTGAATTCTGGAAACTTGCTTTGTGTGGGAGGGGGGGGGGCAGGGGGGTCAACATCTCCCGCCTCCCGTACCTTCTCTTCTGCATCCCGTACCTTTTTGCGAATTGTCTCCCGCCTCCCGCCCTTTTTCTACTGACTTGGCTATGTTGCTATACTAAGCCGTCCTATCTAATGTTTCTCATGACTGGGATCGAGTTTCGGTTTAACAGCTAATACGCCGAAACTTTGTGGCAAGTTAATTGTTCATTGTGGTCATTGTAGATCCTACTGACTTGCTCATAGGCTGCAAAAGAGTTTTTTAGACAAAGAATCTTCAAAACAATTCAGTACAATTCAGTTACTCAAAAATTCCTTAGATTTCCTTGATTCCTTTTTTCGTCCTTTTTCCCTCCTTGAAACTCCTTTTTTCGGTCAAAATATCCTTAAAAAAGGAAATTTCCTTGAATGTGGAAACACGCCGACAGAACTCCAACCACCTGCGGATGCAAGTCGAATGCCATTTATAGACATTAAAAAGGACTAAAAATGCCTCCGATGACTGTCATGACTGACGATAAAGTTTAATGCCAGTTAAAATAGTGAATAGTCAACATTGTTTGGTTCTGATTTTTGATAGTTTGCTTAAAGAGGGACTAAAAAGTCATTAAAAAACTTTAACGTCCCTCATTCTTCTCCCGCCTCCCGCCCTCGCATGACTCCCGCATCCCGCTCCGTCTCCTCCCGCTTCCCGCCCATCTCCCGCCCTTATTCTCCCGGGTTATCGCCCCCCTCCCCCCCCCCCCCACTGCTTTGTTCGCAAGATATTTTGGGCAGGATTTCGATTACCGGTCTAAGACCGCCGATGCTGTATATAACTATGTATACATATATAGGGCGACTTCAAGATAGAAAGATGTTACAGTAGGTGTTAATGATTCCATTCCCAATGGAGCTGTTGTTGCATCACACAAGAGACCAATTACAGACTTTAAGACAAGTTTACCACTCGTTGGAGAGTAGTCCTAGTAGCAAGAACGAAGAGACAAACATTGTTTATACGGTCAATATTTAATCACGATCATCCACATAACAACAGCTTAGAAATCGAAATAAACAAAGATAATGAATACAACAAACTGCATTGTGTTTAGGAACCAAGCATATGGAAGCTACGAAGAAAAATACGAAGAGACCAACAGCTACTACGGATGTCACCGAAGTGTTAACCCTTAAATCTTACATGCATGTTTTGATTTTAAAACTTTACTGTTTTTCTTGCTGAGGGCGAAGTGTTCGTTGCATTATACGAGTTTGTCATAGTATAATACTGTCTCAAAACGCTCTCTAGAAGACTTGGAAGAGTAAAAGCTATCAGTTTATGAAAGTAGAATATGACTCTGTCTCTGGTAGTGAGTATAAAAAGATACAAAAATATTCATACGCGAGTAAGACATTAAAAGCTTTACTTACTTCGGATTTATAAATAGAAATGAAACGTGTGACAATTTCTGCATGTTTGTGGGAGGGGCAACGAATGTTTTTGGGAGTAGCAGTCGTACGCATTTTTCGAGGTTAGAACACTTCGGTGACATCAGTAATAGTGTTTATGTGGTTGCTATAACTCTTCGCCAACTAGGGCAGGGTCACCACAACAGCATATGCCAATTACTGCGGGCCCTTTTACCTAACCCACCCTGTCAACTTTCCCTGTGGGAGGAAACCGGAGTACCCGGAGAAAACCCACGACTTTCGGCAGAGCGTTGACTTTACTCTTTTCACTTGACGACTGGGTTCGAGTCGCATTGAGAAAGTTCTCACTGAGACTTGAACCCGCGGCCTTAAGCCCGGCGCACACTAGTGCAAGTTGTACGCACAGATGTCATTCGTGACCAATTACGTGCGACGAAAATCCTAGTGTGCGGGGAAAATATACAGGATTTTTGTCACTCGTGTCGTGAACAACAAATATCAAACGTGTTTGATATTTTCTGTCATTCGTGACAAAAATTCCTCGCAGCAAAGAAGTGCGCATGCGTGTTATTTCCCAAAACAACATGGCGGATAGTGAACAAACACTTGCAGCTAGCGACAGGAATTGCGGCGGGCGTTCATTGGTCAATATTCTTCGTTCTTTAAATGACTAGAAAGGCGGTATATTTAGCATTATATATAGTGGTTTATTGCAATTGCATTCAGCGAGCTAGTCGGTGGCGTAGTGGTTTAGGGCGTGCGCTGGCTACAGTTTCTTAGAGCGGCTGTTCAAGCCCGGTCAATCCCGGCCAAAACTTTTTTCTCACTTAAATTATTTTTTCTTTCAAATAATTTTTTCCGACTTGTTTTAACCCCAAAATTCCTTTTCAGACATTTCTGGTTAGGGTTAGGTTAAGGGTTGGAGGTGGGAAAGGTTTATTTTATAAGTATTTGACTTAACTATAGTCAGGCAAATGCCCGCCGCAATTCCTATCGCTAGCTGCAAGTGTTTGTTCACTATCCGCCATGTTGTTTTGGGAAATAACACGCATGCGCACTTCTTTGCTGCGAGGAATTTTTGTCACGAATGACAGAAAATATCAAACACGTTTGATATTTGTTGTTCACGACACGAGTGACAAAAATCCTGTATATTTTCCCCGCACACTAGGATTTTCGTCGCACGTAATTGGTCACGAATGACATCTGTGCGTACAACTTGCACTAGTGTGCGCCGGGCTTTAGGAGAAATGCTAATTATATACAGTATAAAATAATTATGGTGAATAAGTTCCAATAGGTTTCCAACAACGAACAATTAATGTAGTCGTAAAGACTACGGGCTGTCATATATGAAAGTCGTTGTTCGAATTCTGGTAGATGTCATTTCGGAGTATGAAAAGTGTTAATTATATAGTGTAAAATAAAGATTAAGGTTTGCGGTACGTGTCCAACATCGAGCAAGTTGTGCAGCGGAAAAGACTTCGGGCTGTTATGTGTGAAGTCGTGGTTCGAATCATGGTAGAGGTCATTTTGGAGTATATATATGAATAGTGTTTGTTATTAATTAGCAGTTTAAAGAAAAGGATTAGGGAAAAGTTGCGGTGGTCTTCCAAAAACGAACAAGTAGTGTAGTGGTAAAGACTACTGGCTGTCATGCGTGAAAGTCGCGGGTCGAATACTGCTACAGGTCATTTTGGATTTTGAAAAGTGCTAATTATTAACTATAGATTGTAAAGAAGATGTTAAAGTAAATAAGTTGAGCAAGGTTTCCAACAACGAACACGTAGTCTAGTGGTAAAGGGTAAAGTAATTATACAGTGTAAATAAAGGATTAAGGTCAATAACTTGGGCTTGGTTTTCAACAACGGACAAGTGGTCTAGTGGAAAACGCTACGGGATGTCATATGTGAAGGTAGTGGTTCAAATCCTACTAGAATTCATTTTGGAGTTTGAAAGGTGCTAATTATTAACTATAGATTGTAAAGAAGAGGATTAAAGTGAATAAGTTGAGCAAGGTTTCCAACAACGAACACGTTTAAGTAGTGGTAAAGGTTATACGGGCTGTCATGTGAGAAACCGGTGAGTAGTAATATACAGGCCGTTCGACCCGGATTTTTGAGGGTGTGCTGGGGTGTGCGAGAGTTTTGAGGGTGTGCAACATGCAAGGCAAGTTTGATATGCAAGGCAAGTTTGGGCAAAACAGTCATTATGTTGAGTTCAGCATATTTTGTGTGCAAAAATGTATGGGTTTGTTGTCGCGAGATTTATAAACTCGTTCAATCTCGTATATAGTGAAGTATTTCTTTCTGAGTCGACCAATACTAATAAGTTTTCAAGCATTTATTTAGTAAAGCCTGTACAAGTGAGATTTACAAACATTAAAGCGTTAGAAACATAAATATTTTGATGCTAAGTTAAACTAAAGACACAATAGCTTAACTCATTAAGGGATTAAGTCAAAAGACTTGTTTGGGCGAAACAATCATTAAGATGAACCATCACAATAGCTAGACCTTTCTTATATATTTTATCAAACGTTGTGTTCCAAACACAGTCCGTTTCGACAAAGAGTAAATATATTCTCGTATCTAATATCACCTTAAACAAGACGGCTTAGACAACTAATATAGCGACGCTTAACCTAGTAAAATATTATACGAAATAATAACAAGTAGAAATATAGCGTTCTAAAACGAGAAAAGTCTTATAGTCTAAGAGAGGTCTAAGGTCTTATAGCGCAATACAAATATATGTTTACCAAACGATTGTATAAACATAATTCTTACAGGGATTTAAACCTTACAAAGTTTCAAGCGTTTTAGATGTAGCAGAGTGGGAAAAGCAGTGATTTTTAAGCGAGATTTACAATCGTATACAAACATTGTATATAAACATTTAGCGTTTGTTAGGTAATTACGGGCAATTAAGATTTTCTAGCTTAAAGATTTGAATAAATTTAGAATATATTATTTATAGGACGGGGAAATATTGTACAATGTACATACAACACACAGAATTAATTTTAAAAACACATTTATTGATAATAATTTCTTTTACAGCGTTAGTAAGGTCTGCTCCTAAGAGCATATCGTTTAGGTGTCTTTTGTATCTTTAAAGAGATATTTTTTTGTCTGTCTTCGGGGGATAATCTTGCAATTGCTAAATCTTAAGGTCTCCAATCTGAAATCTACCCATTATTAAATATATTTTTAACAAAGTAAATAAGGTCTGCTCTGGGTCTGCTTCTAAGAACGTATTATTCTTAAACTCCAAATCCTAAGAGTGAATCATTGAATCCTAAAATTGAATAATTGAATATCGAGCGATGTTAGCTTCATATCGAGCGAGCCAACCTCCATATAGAGCGAGCTTAGCTTCGAGCTAAGACGTAAGGATAGGCCCGAGCCAAGCTTAGTGTATATCTCCGATGATATCCTAAGATATTGTATAATATCCTAATATACTGTATGATATCCTAAGATACTGTATGATATCTTAAGATACTGTATGATATCCTAAGATACTGTATGATATCCTAAGATACTGTATGATATCTTAAGATACTGTATGATATCCTAAGATACTGTATGATATCGTAAGATACTGTATGATATCCTAAGATACTGTATGATATCGTAAGATACTGTATGATATCCTAAGATACTGTATGATATCCTAAAATGATATCCTAAGATACTGTATGATATCCTAAAATGATATCTTAAGATACTGTATGATATCATTGAATCCTAAGATTGAATCATTGAATCCTAAAGAGTGAATCATTGATCTAACAACATCGAGCGAGCTTAACACATCAGGCAAGCTGCTCCATATCGAGCGAACTTTGCTCCAAATCGAGCGAGCTTTGCGCCAAATTGAGCGAGCTTTGCTCCATATCGAGCGAGCTTTGCTCCAAATCGAGCAAGCTTTGCTCCAAATTGAGCGAGCTTTGCTCCAAATCGAGCGAGCTTAGCTCCAAATCGAGCGAGCTTTGCTCCAAATGACTGATGTCATTAATAAGTCATAAGTCATAGTCATAGTCATAGTCATAAGTCATAGTCATAAGTCATAAGTCATAGTCATAAGTCATAAGTCATAAGTCATAAGTCATAAGTCATAAGTCATAGTCATAAGTCATAAGTCATAAGTCATAAGTCATAAGTCATAAGTCATAGTCATGAGTCATAAGTCATAAGTCATAAGTCATAAGTCATAAGTCATAAGTCATAAGTAATAAGTCATAAGTCATAGTCATAAGTCATAAGTCATCAGTCATAAGTCATAAGTCATAAGTAATAAGTCATTTGGAGCTAAGCTCGCTCGATTTGGAGCTAAGCTCGCTCGAATTGGAGCAATGCTCGCTCAATTTGGAGCAAAGCTCGCTCGATTTGGAGCAAAGCTCGCTCGATATGGAGCAAAGCTCGCTCAATTTGGAGCAAAGCTCGCTCGATTTGGAGCAAAGTTCGCTCGATATGGAGCAAAGCTTGCTCGATGTGTTAGGATTCAATGATTCACTCTTTAGGATTCAATGATTCAATCTTAGGATTCAATGATATCATACAGTATCTTAAGATATCATTTTAGGATATCATACAGTATCTTAGGATATCATTTCAGGATATCATACAGTATCTTAGGATATCATACAGTATCTTACGATATCATACAATATCTTAGGATATCATACAGTATCTTACGATATCATACAGTATCTTAGGATATCATACAGTATCTTACGATATCATACAGTATCTTAGGATATCATACAGTATCTTAGGATATCATACAGTATCTTAAGATATCATACAGTATCTTAGGATATCATACAGTATATTAGGATATTATACAATATCTTAGGATATCATCGGAGATATACACTAAGCTTGGCTCGGGCCTATCCTTATATGTTAGAGCTCCGCTCGGGCCTATCCTTACGTCTTAGCTCGAAGCTAAGCTCGCTCTATATGGAGGTTGGCTCGCCCGATATGAAGCTAACATCGCTCGATATTCAATTATTCAATTTTAGGATTCAATAATTCACTCTTAGGATTTGGAGTTTAAGAATAATACGTTCTTAGAAGCAGACCCAGAGCAGACCTTATTTACTTTGTTAAAAATATATTTAATAATGGGTAGATTTCAGATTGGAGACCTTAAGATTTAGCAATTGCAAGATTATCCCCCGAAGACAGACAAAAAAAATATCTCTTTAAAGATACAAAAGACACCTAAACGATATGCTCTTAGGAGCAGACCTTACTAACGCTGTAAAAGAAATTATTATCAATAAATGTGTTTTTAAAATTAATTCTGTGTGTGTTGTATGTACATTGTACAATATTTCCCCGTCCTATAAATAATATATTCTAAATTTATTCAAATCTTTAAGCTAGAAAATCTTAATTGCCCGTAATTACCTAACAAACGCTAAATGTTTATATACAATGTTTGTATACGATTGTAAATCTCGCTTAAAAATCACTGCTTTTCCCACTCTGCTACATCTAAAACGCTTGAAACTTTGTAAGGTTTAAATCCCTGTAAGAATTATGTTTATACAATCGTTTGGTAAACATATATTTGTATTGCGCTATAAGACCTTAGACCTCTCTTAGACTATAAGACTTTTCTCGTTTTAGAACGCTATATTTCTACTTGTTATTATTTCGCATAATATTTTACTAGGTTAAGCGTCGCTATATTAGTTGTCTAAGCCGTCTTGTTTAAGGTGATATTAGATACGAGAATATATTTACTCTTTGTCGAAACGGACTGTGTTTGGAACACAACGTTTGATAAAATATATAAGAAAGGTCTAGCTATTGTGATGGTTCATCTTAATGATTGTTTCGCCCAAACAAGTCTTTTGACTTAATCCCTTAATGAGTTAAGCTATTGTGTCTTTAGTTTAACTTAGCATCAAAATATTTATGTTTCTAACGCTTTAATGTTTGTAAATCTCACTTGTACAGGCTTTACTAAATAAATGCTTGAAAACTTATTAGTATTGGTCGACTCAGAAACAAATACTTCACTAGATACGAGATTGAAGGAGTTTATAAATCTCGCGACAACAAACCCATACATTTTTGCACACAAAATATGCTGAAATCAACATAATGACTGTTTTGCCCAAACTTGCCTTGCATATCATCATGACGTCAATACATAATTATGTTAATGATGTTGCACACCCTCAAAACTCAACATAATGACTGTTTCGCCCAAACTCACCTTGTATATCATTATGACGTCAATACATAATTATGTTAATGATGTTGCACACCCTCAAAACTCTCGCACACCCCCGCACACCCTCAAAAATCCGGGTCGAACGGCCCCTATATTACTACTCACGTAGTCTAGTGCTAAAGGTAACGGCCTGTCATGCCTGAAAGTCGGGGTTCGAATCCTGCTAGAAGTCATTTTGGGGTTTGATTAGTTATTCATTGTAAAGACAGTGTAAAATAAAGGATTAAGGTGAACAAGTTGCGAATGGTTTCCAAGCACGGAAATTTGGTCTAGTGGTAAAGGTACGGGCTGTCATGCGTGAAAAAGGTGGTTCGAATCCTACTAGCGTTCGTTTTGGAGTTTGAAAGGTGTTGCGCTTGTTTTCAATAACGGACAAGTTGTCTGGTGGTAAAGGCTACGAGCTGCATGTCTGAAAGTGGTGGTTCGAATCTTGGCAGAGGTCATTTTGGAGTTCGAGCAGTTTTGGTCATTAATTATACAGTTTAACGTAAAGGATTAAGGTGAATAAGTTGCAGTAGATTTCCAACAAAGAACAACTGGCGTAGTGGCGAAGACTACGGGCTTTCATGTCTGGAAGTCGTGGATCGAATCATGGTAGAGGTTATTTTGGAATTTGAATATTGTTAGTTATTAATTATACATTGTAAAATAAAGGATTAAAGTGAATAAGTTGCGCGAAGTTTCCAACGAGGAACAGGTAGTCTAGTAGTAAAGACTACGGGCTTTCATGTCCGGAAGTCGTCGATCGAATCATGGTAGAGGTCATTTTGGAGTTTGAATAGTGTTAGTTATTAATTATACAATGTAAAATTAAGGATTAAGGTGAATAAATTACAGTAGGTTTCAAACAACGAACAAGCAGTGTAGTGGTCGTCCTCACTACTGGAATCGCTAACGACTTCAGAGTATAAAAGACGTTTGGACATAATTAAAAACAGAAATATATCTCGCACAAGCTAAAGGTCGGTTTAATAAAAGAGTTGAGTAATGTTATCTCGGTATCGAGAAGGGATGAGAAAATAATCATGGTGCCTTATGAACGGATGCGCATTATTTCATATTCAGTAGTGATATGACATTTATACTGTTAGAAAAGGTGTTTTGCCGCTTGGACCACGTATTGTTTTATAGCTCTGATGATCACAGTCGACTCTGGTTATCCTGGACACCCTATATTGCCAAAGGGACTGGGAAAAAAATCCCGATTGGAAAATATTGCTACCATGTATTACTCTTGTTTGACCTAAAACATCGACATTTAATATACCGGTATAAATACATATAGTACGTATATAAACTTCAAAATGTGATCCAATTTTACATTGGTTACGTTAATATTGAATAATAGTATAAATAAGATACGCACTATACCGCATTTAAGATGCTTTGTTGCATTTAATTCTTCGTTAAAACGAGATACGACTTAATAACTGATCAATTGGTGGGTTTCACTATAATTTATTGGACTGTCAGCACATGGAGGTCAACTCTAAAAGAAAACACTGTCATGAGAATAAGTTAATTGTTCACTATATGTAGGCCTATTGGCCTTGTGTTTGGTGATATGCAATTTAGCATAATTTTCTCACTCCCTAAGCCATAAGCCAGGGCCTTTTTAAAGAAATCGTTAGTGGGGGGACCATCATCGAAAGGGGACGTAACAAGGAGGTTGTGTATTACAGGTGTGGGAAGGTGAAGGGGAGTCTGGGGGTACTTCCCCATAAAATTTTTGTGTTGTTGAGTCTCTTGAGACAATTTTTGTAACATCCCAACTAAACGACAGCCCGTAGTCTTTACGACTACATTAATTGTTCGTTGTTGGCAACCTTCTGGAACGTATTCACCTTAATCCTTTACTTTACACCAAAATAACCTCTGCTATGATTCGATCAACGACTTTCAAACATGACCCCTCGTAGTCTTTACCAGTACAATATCCGGTCGTTGTATGACATCTACTGCAACCTATTCACCTTAATCCTTTATTTTACACTGTATAATTAATAATGAACTCTAGCAGGATTCGAACCAAGACTTTCATGCATGACAGCCGGTTGTCTTTACGACTACACTATTTGTAATTAGCACTTTTCAAGCACACAATGAACCTTAGCATGATTCGAGCCACGACTTTCCCACATGGCAGCCCGTAGCCATTACCACTACACTACGTGTTCGTGGTTGGAAACCTCGCGCAACTTATTCACTTTACTCCTTTACTTTACACTCTATAATTAATAACTAACACAATTCCAACTCCAAAATAACCTCTGCCATGATTCGATCAACGACTTTCAAACAGGACACCTCGTAGTCTTAACCAGTAGAATATTTGGTCGTTGTTGGAAACCAACAGCAACCTATTTACCTTAATTTTACACGGGATAATTAATAATGACCTCTAGCAGGATTCGAACCACGACTTTCATACATATGAGAGCCGGTTCTCTTTACGACTACACTATTTCTTCTTTGTTTGAAACCTACTGCAACTTATTTAGTTTCATCCATTACTTTACACTGTATAATGAATAATTAGCACTTTTCAAACCCAAAATGAACCTTAGAATGAATCGAGCCAGTATTTTCCCACATCACAGCCCGTAGCCTTTACCACTAGACTACGTGTTCGTTGTTGGAAACTTCGCGCAACTTATTCACTTTAATCCTTTTCTTTAGACTCTATAATTAAAAACGAACACAATTCAAGCTCCAGAATAGCCTCTACTTTGATTCGATCAATGACTTTCAAACATGACAGCTCGTAGTCTTTACCAGTACAATATGTGGTCGTTTCTCTTTACGACTACACTATTTCTTCTTTGTTTGAAACCTACTGCAACTTATTTACTTTAATCCATTACTTTACACTGTATAATGAATAATTAGCACTTTTCAAACCCAAAATGAGCCTTAGAATGAATCGAGCCAGTATTTTCACACATGATAGCCCGTAGCCTTTACCACCAGACTACGTGTTCGTGGTAGGAAACCTACTGCAACTTATTCACCTTAATCCTCTTCTTTACGCTCTATAGTTGATAATTAGCACAATTCAAACTCCAAAATGAATTCTAGTAGGATTCGAACCACTACTTTCAAAATCCTAAATGATCTGTAGCAGGATTCGAACAACGACTTTCAGACATGACAGCCAGTAGTCTTTACCACTACACTACTTATTCGTTGTTGGAAGACTACTGGAGTATGAATAGTGTTTGTTTTTTTAATTATGCAGTTTAAAAAAAGGATTAAGTTTAATAAGTCGCGCAAGCCTTCCAACAACGAACACGTAGTCTAGTGATAAAGACTACTAGCTCTCATGTATGAAAGTCGTGGTTCGAATTCTGCTACAGGTGCTTTCTTGGTAAAGGATTATAGTGAATAAGTTGCGCAGGGCTTCCAACAACGAACACGTAGTCTAGTGGTCAAGGCTATAGGGGTTGCCATTTGAGAAAGTAGTGGTTCGGATCATTCTAATGTTCATTTTGGGTTTGAAAAGTGCGAATTTTTCATTATACAGTGTAAAGTAATGGATGCAAGGTTTCCAACAACGAACACGTAGTCTAGTGGTAAAGACTACGGACTGTCATGTGCGAAAGTAGTTGTTCGAATCATGTTAAGGTTTATTTTGGGTTTGAGAACTGCCAACTTTTCATTACACAGTGTAAGGTAAAGGATTATGGTCAATAAGTTCCAGTCGGTTTCCAAAAACGAACAAGTAATGTAGTCGTAAAGACTACGGACTATCACGTATGAAAGTCGTGGTTCGAATCCTGGTAGATGTCATTTTGAGTTTGAAAAGTGTTAATTATAGAGTGTAAAGAAACGATTAAGGAGAATAATTTGCGGTACGCGTCCAACATCGAGCAAGGTGTCTAGTGGAAAAGACTTCGGGCTGTTATGTATGAAAGTCGTGGTTCGAATCCTGGTAGATGTCATTTTGTGTTTGAAAAGTGTTAATTATAGAGTGTAAAGAAACGATTAAGGAGAATAATTTGCGGTACGCGTCCGACATCGAGCGAGGTGTCTAGTGGAAAAGACTTCGGGCTGTTATGTATGAAAGTCGTGGTTCGAATCCTGGTAGATGTCATTTTGAGTTTGAAAAGTGTTAATTATAGAGTGTAAAGAAACGATTAAGGAGAATAATTTGCGGTACGCGTCCAACATCAAGTAAGGTGTCTAGTGGAAAAGACTTCGGGCTGTTATGTCTGAAAGTCGTGGTTCAAATCATGGTAGAGATCATTTTGGAGTGTGAATAGTGTTAGGTATTAAATTTGCAGTGTAAAGAAAAGGATTAAGTTTAATAAGTTGCGGTAGTCTTCCAACAACGGACAAGTAGTGTAGCGGTAAAGACTACTGGGTCTAATGTATGAAAGTCGTGGTTCGAATTCTGCTACATGTCATTTTGGATTTTGAAAAGTTTTAATTGTTAATTATACAGTGTAAAGTAAAGGACTAAAGTGAATAAGTTGCGCAAGGCTTCCAACAACGAACACGTGGTCTAGTGGAAAACGTTACGGGATGTCATGTGTGAATGTAGTGGTTCGAATCCTACTAGAATTAATTTTGGAGCTTGAAAAGTGCTAATTATTAACTATAGAATGAAAAGAAGAGGATTAAGGTGAATAAGTTGAGCAAGATTTCGAACGACGAACACGTAGTCTAATGGTAAAGGCTGTACGGGTTGTCATGTGTAAAATAAAGGTTAAGGAGAAATGCTAATTATATACAGTATAAAGTAAATAATTTTGGAGCATGAAAAGTGTTAATTATATAATGTAAAATAAAGATTAAGGTTTGCTGTACATGTCCAACATCGAGCAAGTTGTGCAGCGGACAAGACTTCGGGCTGTTACAGTATGTGTGAAGTCGTGGTTCGAATCATGGTAGAGGTCAATTTGGAGTATATATATGAATAGTGTTTGTTATTAATTATGCAGTTTAAAGAAAAGGATTAGGCAAAAGTTGCGGTGGTCTTCCAACAACGAACAAGTAGTGTAGTGGTAAATACTACTAGCTGTCATGTCTGAAAGTCGTGGGTCGAATTCTGCTACAGGTGCTTTTTTGAAAAAGGATTAAAGTGAATAAGTTGCGCAGATCTTCCAACAACGAACACGTAGTCTAGTGGTAAAGGCTACGGACTGTCATGCCTGAAACTCGGGGTTCGAATCCTGCTACAGGTCATTTTGGATTTTGAACTTTACACTATACAGTGTAAAGTAAAATATTAAGGTGAATAAGTTGCAGTAGGTTTTCAACAACGAACCAGTAGTCTAGTGGTAAAGTCTATGGGCTGTAATGTCTTAAAGTCGTGGTTCGAATCCTGGCAGAGGGCATTTTGTGTTTGAAAAGTGTTAATTATTAATTATACAGTGTAAAGTAAAAGATTAAGGTGAATAAGTAGCGGTAGGTTTCCAGCAACGAACCAGTAGTCTAGTGGTAAAGTTTACGGGCATTCATGTCAGAAATTCGTTGTTAGAATCCTGGCAGAGGGCATTTTGTGTTTGAAAAGTGTTAATTATTAATTATACAGTGTAAAGCAAAATATCAAGGTGAATAAGTTGCGATAGATTTCCAACAACGAACCAGTAATCTAGTGGTAAAGTCTAAAGGCTCTCATGTCTGAAAGTCGTTGTTCGAATCCTGGTAAAGGTCGTTTTGTGTTTGAAAAGTGTTAATTATTAATTATACAGTGTAAAGCAAAAGATCAAGGTGAATAAGTTGCCGTAGGTTTCCAACAACGAAGCAGTAGTCTAGTGGTCAAGTCTAGGGGCTGTCATGTCTGAAAGTCGTTTTTCGAATCCTTGTAGAGGGCATTTTGTGTTTGAAAAGTTTAATTTTACAGTGTAAAGCAAAATATCAAGGTGAATAAGTTGCAGTAGGTTTCCAACAACGAACCAATAGTCTTTTGGTAAAGTCTACGGGCTGTCATGTCTGAAAGTCGTGGTTCGAATCCTGGCAGAGGGCATTTTGTGTTTGAAAAGTGTTAATTATTAATTATACAGTGTGAAGTAAAAGATTAAGGTGAATAAGTTGCGGTAGGTTTCCAACAACGAACCAGTAGTCTAGTCGTAAAGTCTACGGGCTGTCATGTCTGAAAGTCGTGGTTCGGATCCTGGTAGAGGGCATTTTGTGTTTGAAAAGTGTTCATTATTAATTATACAGTGTAAAGTAAAATATTAAGGTGAATAAGTTGCGGTAGGTTTCCAACAACGAACCAATAGTCTAGTGGTAAAGTCTACGGGCTGTCATGTCTGAAAGTCGTGTTTCGAATCCTGGCAGAGGGTATTTTGTGTTTGAAAAGTGTTTATTATTAATTATACAGTGTAATGTAAAAGATTAAGGTGAATAAGTTGCGGTAGGTTTCCAACAACGAACCAGTAGTCCAGTGGTAAAGTGTACGGGCTGTCTGGTCTGAAAGTCGTGGTTCGAATCCTCGCAGAGGGCATTTTGTAAATTAAAAGATTAAGGTGAATAAGTTGCGGTAGGTTTCCAACAACGAACTTGTAGTTTAGTGGTAAAGTTTACGGGCTTTCATGTCAGAAAGTCGTGGTTAGAATCCTGGCAGAGGGCATTTTGTGTTTGAAAAGTGTTAATTATTAATTATACAGTGTAAAGTAAAATATTAAGGTGAATAAGTTGCGGTATGTTTCCAACAACGAACCAGTAGTCTAGTGGTAAAGTCTACGGGCTGTCATGTCTGAGAGTCGTGGTTCGAATCCTGGCAGAGGGCATTTTATTAATTATACAGTGTAAAGTAAAAGATTAAGGTGAACAAGTTGTGGTAGGTTTCCTACAACGAACCAATAGTCTATTGGTAAAGTCTACGGGCTGTCATGTCTGAAAGTCGTGGTTCGAATCCTGGCAGAGGGCATTTTGTGTTTGAAAAGTGTTAATTATTAATTATACAGTGTGAAGTAAAAGATTAAGGTGAATAAGTTGCGGGATGTTTCCAACAACGAACCAGTAGTCTAGTCGTAAAGTCTACGGCTGTCATGTCTGAAAGTCGTGGTTCGAATCCTGGTAGAGGGAATTTTGTGTTTGAAAAGTGTTCATTATTAATTATACAGTGTAGAGTAAAATATTAAGGTGAATAAGTTGCGGTAGGTTTCCAACAACGAACCAGTAGTCTAGTCGTAAAGTCTACGGGCTGTCATATCTGAAAGTCGTGGTTCGAATCCTGGTAGAGGGAATTTTGTGTTTGAAAAGTGTTCATTATTAATTATACAGTGTAGAGTAAAATATTAAGGTGAATAAGTTGCGGTAGGTTTCCAACAACGAACCAGTAGTCTAGTGGTAAAGTCTACGGGCTGTCATGTCTGAAAGTCGTGGTTCGAATCCTCGCAGAGGACATTTTGTGTTTGAAAAGTGTTAATTATTAATTATACAGTGTAAATTAAAAGATTAAGGTGAATAAGTTGCGGTAGGTTTCCAACAACGAACTTGTAGTTTAGTGGTAAAGTTTACGGGCTTTCATGTCAGAAAGTCGTGGTTAGAATCCTGGCAGAGGGCATTTTGTGTTTGAAAAGTGTTAATTATTAATTATACAGTGTAAAGTAAAATATTAAGGTGAATAAGTTGCGGTAGGTTTCCAACAACGAACCAGTAGTCTAGTGGTAAAGTCTACGTGCTGTCATGTCTGAAAGTCGTGGTTCGAATCCTGGCAGAGGGCATTTTGTGTTTGAAAAGTGTTAATTATTAATTATACAGTGTAAAGTAAAAGATTAAGTTGAATAAGTTGCGGTAGGTTTCCTACAACGAACCAATAGTCTATTGGTAAAGTCTACGGGCTGTCATGTCTGAAAGTCGTGGTTCGAATCCTGGCAGAGGGCATTTTGTGTTTGGAAAGTGTTAATTATTAATTATACAGTATGAAGTAAAAGATTAAGGTGAATAAGTTGCGGGAGGTTTCCAACAACGAACCAGTAGTCTAGTCGTAAAGTCTACGGCTGTCATGTCTGAAAGTCGTGGTTCAGATCCTGGTAGAGGAATTTTGTGTTTGAAAAGTGTTCATTATTAATTATACAGTGTAGAGTAAAATATTAAGGTGAATAAGTTGCGGTAGGTTTCAACAACGAACCAGTAGTCTAGTGGTAAAGTCTACGGGCTGTCATGTCTGAAAGTCGTGGTTCGAATCTGGTAGAGATTTTGTGTTTGAAAAGTGTTCATTATTAATTATACAGTGTAGAGTAAAATATTAAGGTGAATAAGTTGCGGTAGGTTTGCAACAACGAACAAGTAGTCTAGTGGTAAAGTCTACTGGGCTGTCATGTCTGAAAGTCGTGGTTCGAATCCTGGCAGAGGGCATTTTGTGTTTGAAAAGTGTTAATTATTAATTATACAGTGTGAAGTAAAAGATTAAGGTGAATAAGTTGCGGTAGGTTTCCAACAACGAACCAGTAGTCTAGTCGTAAAGTCTACGGGCTCTCATGTCTGAAAGTCGTGGTTCGAATCCTGGTAGAGAATTTTGTGTTTGAAAAGTGTTCATTATTAATTATACAGTGTAAGAGTAAAATATTAAGGTGAATAAGTTGCGGTAGGTTTCCAACAACGAACCAGTAGTCTAGTGGTAAGTCTACATGCTTTCATGTCTGAAAGTCGTGGTTCGAATCCTGGCAGAGGGCATTTGTGTTTGAAAAGTGTTTATTATTAATTATACAGTGTAAAGTAAAAGATTAAGGTGAATAAGTTGCGGTAGGTTTCCAACAACGAACCAGTAGTCTAGTGGTAAAGTCTACGGGCTGTCATGTCTGAAAGTCGTGGTTCGAATCCTGGCAGAGGGAATTTTGTGTTTGAAAAGTGTTCATTATTAATTATACAGTGTAGAGTAAAATATTAAGGTGAATAAGTTGCGGTAGGTTTCCAACAACGAACCAGTAGTCTAGTGGTAAAGTCTACGGGCTGTCATGTCTGAAAGTCGTGGTTCCAATCCTGGTAGAGGGAATTTTGTGTTTGAAAAGTGTTCATTATTAATTATACAGTGTAGAGTTAAATATTAAGGTGAATAAGTTGCGGTAGGTTTCCAACAACGAACAAGTAGTCTAGTGGTAAAGTCTACGGGCTGTCATGTCTGAAAGTCGTGGTTCGATTCCTGGCAGAGGGCATTTTGTGTTTGAAAAGTGTTAATTATTAATTATACAGTGTGAAGTAAAAGATTAAGGTGAATAAGTTGCGGTAGGTTTCCAACAACGAACCAGTAGTCTAGTCGTAAAGTCTACGGGCTGTCATGTCTGAAAGTCGTGGTTCGAATCCTGGCAGAGGGCATTTTGTGTTTGAAAAGTGTTTATTATTAATTATACAGTGTAAAGTAAAAGATTAAGGTGAATAAATTGCGGTAGGTTTCCAACAACGAACCAGTAGTCTAGTTGTAAAGTCTACGGGCTGTCATGTCTGAAAGTCGTGGTTCGTATCCTCGCAGAGGGCATTTTGTGTTTGAAAAGTGTTAATTATTAATTATACAGTGTAAATTAAAAGATTAAGGTGAATAAGTTGCGGGAGGTTTCCAACAACGAACCAGTAGTCTAGTCGTAAAGTCTACGGGCTGTCATATCTGAAAGTCGTGGTTCGAATCCTGGCAGAGGGCATTTTGTGTTTGAAAAGTGTTAATTATTAATTATACAGTGTAGAGTAAAATATTAAGGTGAATAAGTTGCGGTAGGTTTCCAACAACGAACCAGTAGTCTAGTCGTAAAGTCTACGGCTGTCATGTCTGAAAGTCGTGGTTCGAATCCTGGTAGAGGGAATTTTGTGTTTGAAAAGTGTTCATTATTAATTATACAGTGTAGAGTAAAATATTAAGGTGAATAAGTTGCGGTAGGTTTCCAACAACGAACCAGTAGTCTAGTGGTAAAGTCTACGGGCTGTCATGTCTGAAAGTCGTGGTTCCAATCCTGGTAGAGGGAATTTTGTGTTTGAAAAGTGTTCATTATTAATTATACAGTGTAGAGTAAAATATTAAGGTGAATAAGTTGCGGTACCTTTCCAACAACGAACCAGTAGTCTAGTGGTAAAGTCTACGGGCTGTCATGTCTGAAAGTCGTGGTTCGAATCTGGCAAAGGGCATTTTGTGTTTGAAAAGTGTTTATTATTGAATTATACAGTGTATTGTAAAATATTAAGGTGAATAAGTTGCGGTAGGTTTCCAACAACGAACCAGTAGTCCAGTGGTAAAGTGTACGGGCTGTCATGTCTGAAAGTCGTGGTTCGAATCCTCGCAGAGGACATTTTGTGTTTGAAAAGTGTTAATTATTAATTATACAGTGTAAATTAAAAGATTAAGGTGAATAAGTTGCGCTAGGTTTCCAACAACGAACTTGTAGTTTAGTGGTAAAGTTTACGGGCTTTCATGTCAGAAAGTCGTGGTTAGAATCCTGGCAGAGGGCATTTTGTGTTTGAGTGTTAATTATTAATTATACAGTGTATAGATAAATATTAAGGTGAATAAGTTGCGGTAGGTTTCCAACAACGAACCAGTAGTCTAGTGGTAAAGTCTACGGGCTGTCATGTCTGAAAGTCGTGGTTCGAATCCTGGCAGAGGGCATTTTGTGTTTGAAAAGTGTTAATTATTAATTATACAGTGTAAAGTAAAAGATTAAGGTGAATAAGTTGCGGTAGGTTTCCTACAACGAACCAATAGTCTATTGGTAAAGTCTACGGGCTGTCATGTCTGAAAGTCGTGGTTCGAATCCTGGCAGAGGGCATTTTGTGTTTGGAAAGTGTTAATTATTAATTATACAGTGTGAAGTAAAAGATTAAGGTGAATAAGTTGCGGGAGGTTTCCAACAACGAACCAGTAGTCTAGTCGTAAAGTCTACGGCTGTCATGTCTGAAAGTCGTGGTTCGAATCCTGGTAGAGGGAATTTTGTGTTTGAAAAGTGTTCATTATTAATTATACAGTGTAGAGTAAAATATTAAGGTGAATAAGTTGCGGTAGGTTTCCAACAACGAACCAGTAGTCTAGTCGTAAAGTCTACGGGCTGTCATGTCTGAAAGTCGTGGTTCGAATCCTGGTAGAGGGAATTTTGTGTTTGAAAAGTGTTCATTATTAATTATACAGTGTAGAGTAAAATATTAAGGTGAATAAGTTGCGGTAGGTTTCCAACAACGAACCAGTAGTCTAGTGGTAAAGTCTACGGGCTGTCATGTCTGCAAGTCGTGGTTCGAATCCTGGCAGAGGGCATTTTGTGTTTTGAAAAGTGTTTATTATTAATTATACAGTGTAAAGTAAAAGATTAAGGTGAATAAATTGCGGTAGGTTTCCAACAACGAACCAGTAATCTAGTGGTAAAGTCTACGGGCTGTCATGTCTGAAAGTCGTGGTTCGAATCCTCGCAGAGGGCATTTTGTGTTTGAAAAGTGTTAATTATTAATTATACAGTGTAAATTAAAAGATTAAGGTGAATAAGTTGCGGTAGGTTTCCAACAACGAACTTGTAGTTTAGTGAGTAAAGTTTACGGGCTTTCATGTCAGAAAGTCGTGGTTAGAATCCTGGCAGAGGGCATTTTGTGTTTGAAAAGTGTTAATTATTAATTATACAGTGTAAAGTAAAAGATTAAGGTGAATAAGTTGCAGTGGTTTCAACAACGAACCAGTAGTCTAGTGGTAAAGTTTACAGGCTGTCATGTATGAAAGTCGTGGTTCGAATCCTCGCAGAGGGCATTTGTGTTTGAAAAGTGTTAATTATTAATTATACAGTGTAAATTAAAAGATTAAGGTGAATAAGTTGCAGTAGGTTTCAACAACAATTTGTCGTTTAGTGGTAAAATCTACGGGCTTTCATGTCAGAAAGTCGTGGTTCGAATCCTCTCAGAGGGCATTTTGTGTTTGAAATGTGTTAATTATTAATTATAAAGTGTAAAGCAAAATATGAAGGTGAATAAGTTGCGATGAATTTCCAACAACAGACCAGTAATCTAGTGGTAAAGGCTAAAGCTTCATGTCTGAAAGTCGTTGTTCGAATCCTGGTAAAGGTCGTTTTGTGTTTGAAAAGTGTTAATTATTAATTATACAGTGTAAAGCAAAAGATCAAGGTGAATAAGTTATGGTAGGTTTCCAACGAAGCAGTAGTCTAGTGGTCAAGTCTAGGGGCTGTCATGTCTGAAAGTCGTTGTTCGAATCCTGTTAAAGGTCGTTTTGTGTTTGAAAAGTGTTAACTATTAATTTTACAGTGTAAAGCAAAATATCCAAGGTGAATAAGTTGCAGTAGGTTTCAACAACGAACCAGT